>JAHREE010000096.1:7295488-7551089 GCA_033628505.1 Tringa tobata
GTTGCCCAGGGCCTCAGTGAGCCTCACCTTGAATATCTCCAGGGAAGGGGCCTCAACTACCTCCCTGGGCAACCTGTTCTAGTGCTCCACCACCCTCATAGTAAAGAACTTTTTCCTAAGATCCAATCTAAATCTGCCCTTTCCCAGCTTAAAGCCATTGCCCCTCGTCCTGTCACTACAGGCCTTTGTAAACAGACTCTCCCCAGCCTTCCTGTAGGCCCCCCTTCAGGTACTGGAAGGCCACTATTAGGTCTCCCCAGAGCCTCCTCTTCTCCAGGCTGAACAGGACCAGCTCCCTCAGCCTGTCCTCGTAGCAGAGGTGCTCCAACCCCCTGATCATCCTCGTGGCCCTCCTCTGGATGTGCTCCATCAGGTCCATGTCCTTCCTATATTGAGGGCTCCAGACCTGCCCACATTACTCCAGGTGAGGTTTCACCAGAGCAGAATAAAGTGGCAGAATCACCTCTCTGGATCTGCTGGCAACACTTCTTTTGATGCATCCCAGGATGCAATTGGCCTTCTGGGCTGCAAGTGAACACTGCCTGCTCATGTCCAGCTTCTTGTTCATCAGCACTCCCAAGTCTCTTTCCATGATCTTCCCAGGCATGGAGATGAGGCTGACAGGTCGGTAGTTCCCAGGGTCCTCCTTTCTACCCTTTGTAAAAATGGTTGTGATGTTTCCTTTATTCCAGTCCACAGGGACTTCACCTGACTGCCACGACTTTTCAAACATCATGGAAAGTAGCTTGGCAACTACATCAGCCAGTTCCTTCAGGAACTGGCAATAAACTAATGTTGTTCCCACTGGTATATATGAAGAAATATTTTGTATTATAAAGAAATCAAATTATAATCACTAAACATAACCCTCTTCCCTATTCCCTAGTCACCTGGTGAAACTACTTAAGCCATAGTAGACCACTACTTGCTTCATACATGATAAGATGGAAGTTACTTCACAACAGTATGTCATAGGAGATTTAAGTACTGATCTATGTAAGGGATTGTAAACTATAAAAAAAAGACCCAATTAACAAACAGAAATGACATCCCATTTTCAGGATAGCAAAAATATTCTCTATTAGTACCCATTTTTTCATGTGAAAAACATAACTTTTTGGAATTTTGCCTTCTGAAACTAATAAAAAAATGCATGGAAAGCAGACTATGGTTTGAAACATCTGACAGCCACATTTCTGTCCTACAAACATTCTGTTAAAAGTGTTTGAACACCCATAAACAGACTGATGTCTTAATGAATTTCTATCATAAGAAAGTGGTAATTTTTTTTTTCAGTCATGTCATAAGCATCTCTTGGATATAATTCAAGAAGAAACAAAGCAAAAATTAGATTAGATCATAGAATCATTGATTATTTCCAGTTCTACCAATTCTGTCTCATTTACAAGTGGAGTAGAAATCTATGGCTAATTATTGCTCATGCATTGTGTGGATTAGATTATATATTTAGCCACACTTTCAGAGACACTTACAGCTTTGCAGATACAAAGTTGAACCAGAAATTGCTGTAAAATAATGCACAGAATATGTGTGTATGGGGAAAACAGAAATGCTGCCCTGGGATGTTTTCACAACCAGATGTTGATATTTCTATCAAAAAATAATTGCAGAATTCCTGGAGACAACTTTTCAAGTAAGCCCTTAAAATAGAAAGAAAACTTAAGGGAAATTTATACATACAGAATCATACAATGATTTTAGCTGCAATGACCTCTGGAGTTGGTGGAGTCCAGGCTCACATAAAAAACAAGGTTAACTTCAGAATTAGATCAGGTTGCTCAAGACCTTTTTCATCCATGTCATGAATATTGCCAGGCTTTGTGAAATTGTCCTCTTTTCCAGTGCCTGACTACCCTCATGATGAAGTTTTTCCTTATATTTATCAGCTTGTGTCTTTCATGTCTCGTCCTATCACTCTACACATCCCAGAGAGATTCTATAAGCATTCATTTCCTAGCTGAAGATAAAATCTCCTTTTAAAGTCACAGAATCAGAGAATAATTTAGGTTGGAAGGGATTTCTGGAAGGCTCTTAGTCCAAGCACCTGCTCAAAGCAGGTCTGATGAGATCAGATTGTTCAAGGCTGTCTCCATTCGAGTCTTAGACACACACAAGGGCAGAGATTGCACAACCTTTCTGGAAAACATTCTCCAGTGTTTGACCTACCTCCAATTTAAAAAAAAAAAAAAAGAAAAGAAAAAGAGGGAACAATATATTTAAAACCAAATCCTTATATTTATCAAAATTGCATTTGTCACTGTTGAACTTCATGGGGTTTCTGTCAGCCCATCTAGCCAGCCTGCTGAGATTCCTGTTCAGTTAGCTGATTCCCACCCTAATGTACCCTGACTTGCTAAGAAGCATCTAGTTCTCCCCTCTTCATTTAAGGTAAACATTGTAAGTATCCGAATCTAGACAGTGTAAGTCTCTCTTCCAAAACTGAATAGCACAGCTTGACTCCATAAAATTGAATGGTTCAGAGGAACCAGAATTCCTCCTTAGATCCTTAGTTTGATACTTTCAAAACCACCAAAAAGGGTTGGAATAGTTGTTTCACTTTCTGTTGTTGGCCTTTAATTTCATTAGTATCAATTTATAAATAATTTAATTTAGAATGTTTAATAAAATAAATAAAGAAATAATTTGATGGATCTCTAATTTAATTAAATGATCATCTTGATGTTATAATACTAAAGGTGTAATAAATATTAATGCAAATATTTAACATATATGCATATATGTTTGAGATTTCTGCCTACCCATGTCCATGTACAAAACTGCATGAAGTATCTAGAGAGCAAAAATGAGGCCCTCAGTATCAGGAAAGGTATTTTTATAAAGGTAATAATGTAGTTATCACCATGTCATGTAGTGCAATTGATAGCAGTATTCAAAATTAATGGACTTTGTAGTTCAGTGGATTAATGCACTCTGTGCACATTGCATAAATCTTCCTGTCTGGAATTTCATCTGGAATCCAGAACTACACTGAATATGAATGGCAGAGGAAGACATTTTAGTCTCTGGGCTGTACTGAAAATTGTGCAGTGTTTTATAGCCTGACATTATTCATAAATAAAATTTATTAGCAGGACAGGTTTGTCTAGAATTCAGCGTGTCCTAAGAAAATACAAATATATGGCTTATGCAGTTTTGATGTTTTTCTCGTTAGTCTCAGCAAATAAGTTCTTCCGTGTGTTTTATGAAATGTGATCCTAAATGTTTAGCAGGCTGTAGTTTCAAAGAGAGTGTGCTTTAAAATGCTGATTATATAGTTTCTTTCTGTACTACAGTCAGTTGTCCCTTGCTAAAAAAACCAAAAAACAACCCAAACAGATTGAACACTGGAAATGTATGAACTAAATTCTGCTCTCAGAAAACATGTAAATATTTATAACATATACTTTAATAATTGTGCTACTATGGATTTATATAGTTATAAAAAAAAATCAGAATCCAGTATCACATTTTAATTATTGCTATGGAAAACAATGTAACTCTTATAGAAAAATAATTTCTATATAAGTAATATCGGTAATTTTTCCTCTAGCATTATTTTAATAAATTTAAAAGCTTCCAAGAATCAATGAATCTGAGCTTCTTTCTTGTTACTGTTTTTAAAGAAAAAGGTGAAACCTTTTTCCCAAACTATATAGAATACATACCTGTTTTCAGTAGTCGCATTATGCAACATACTTAGGTATGGAGAAGTGATAATTATCTTCATTATTGTCAAAACCAGTACCCATTATAACAAGCTATTCTAGCTTCCCACCACTGCCCTGGAAATGGCCTTCTTTTCAGTACCCTGGAGCAAAGCCAGTTGCATTTGCTTTCTCTGCCAGCTAGGATTTTCCTTATAAAAGGAGAATTCCCAGGACATTTTCTAGCTCAATATTAAGGTAACAGAACAGGTCAAAGGAGCTGTATCAGGAGCCAAAGATTTGGATAAAAATAGCTTATATCCCATCATATTACACCGGATTCAGTCCCAGTTGTAAATTGTTTTCGCAGCAGTATTCTGCTTTTTGGTTGGTTGGTTAGTTGTTTGTTTGTTTTCCCAAAATTAGGTAGTGATGAATTTTCCATTTCAATAATGGCTAAAGGTTTCAGAATGAGTTTCTAGATGAAACAGTCTTTTTACATGTCAGAAAGAAATAAAACACTATACTGCAGATTCCAGGTGCTGTTCTACCAAAACTTCAATGGGAATTTTTTAAGAAAATTGTGCTGGTAGCCTTCTTCTGCTGCGACAGATTTTTTTGCCAGGACTCTATGTTTCACTCCTTGGTTCTTTGTTATATATTTTATGTCAAAGAATCACAGAGTAATTAAGGTTGGAAAAGTTCTCTGAGATTACCCACCCCAACTTTATGCAGGTCGTCTACAGGACCAGCTTCAAAGTTAGACCATGTTTCTCAGGAATGCACAGGGCTCCCTTGCCACCTCTTGTACTTTCACTGTGAACCTCAGAGATGAGCCGGTCTCCTCTTCCTTTTTTTTGATAATTGACAGATGATACTTCCCCCAGCTAAAAAATTCCAGCTTTCTCAATCCCTCCTTGTATGCCATGTGCTCTAACCACGAATCTTCTTGGTGGCTTCTGCTGGAAGAAGTTTGTCACTCTCATACTTAACTCTAAACTACCCATAGTACTCTGGATATAGTAGCTGACTTGGGAGGAATCATCACTTTCCTTGACTGACTGGTTACACTGGTGCTGCTGCAGCCCCAAAAGTGCTTAGCCCTCATGACAGCAAGGACATGCTGCAGACAATGATGTTCAAGTTATTGTCCATCAAGGCACTATATCTTTTTCTACAGAGATGTTCCCCAAAGGGTTGGTCCTCCAATTGTGCTGTTGCATAGAGCTGTTTGAATCCCAGGACTTTGTTCTGCCCTTTACTGAGCTTGTAATTTCCTGGATCCTCCTTCTTACTTTTTTTTTAATTGACTGTAACATTGCCTTTTTGTAGTCTTTTGGTCCCTTCATAAACTATTGGGGTGTTTCAAAAATGGCAGAAAGCAGGCTAAAAATGGCATCAGCTCCTACTGATGTGCTGCAGTTTTCCTGCAGTATATTTGGAAACATCTCAGCTGTTTCCATGGCTTTATATATCTCCAGTTTGCTAGAGTAGTTCCTGGTACTATTGTATTCTGTTGTGTTTTCCCTCACTCCCCAAATGCTATTGTTACATAGAGAACTGATAAGGTGAGCACAGACTTACCAAGAAAGACTGAGCAAAGAGAATATGGAGTGACTCAGTCTTCTGTATTTTTCATCCCTGTGCCATCAACACCCTCAGCACAAGACAAGCATTTTCCTTGACCCACCATTTGTTGCTGATGTGCTTACAGATGTCCTTGTTCCCTTTCATATCCCTTGGTAGACTGAACTCTAGCAGACTTGTGTGGCTGTTCTTACTCCATCCCTGCTCACTTAGGAAATGTCTCTATAGTCTTTTTAGACAATCCATCTCTGCTTCTTCCTTCTTCGTATTTCCTTTTTGTTTTTCAGCTGAGTCTGGATTTCCCTGTTTATCCATGCTGGTCCTCTGCTACAGCTGCTTGAGTGCCTGCAAATCAGGATGGGTCATTCTTGCATTTTGAGGAGGTTGCCTGTGAAAACAGAATCATAGAATAGCTTGTGTTGGAAGGGATCTGTAAAGGTCATGTAGTCCAACACCCCTGCAACGAGCAGGGACATCTTCAACTAGATCAGGTTTCTCAGAGCCCCATCCAGCCTGGTATTGAACACTTCTAGGGATGGGGCATCTGCCACGTCTCTGGGCAACCTGGGCCAGTGCTTCACTGCTCTTACAGTAAAGAATTTCTTCCTTATATCTAGTCTAAGTCTACCCTCTTTTAGTTTAAAGCCATTACCCCTCGTCCTATTGCAACATAGGACAACTGATAAAAAGTCTGTCTACATCTTTCCTGTAGTCCCCCCTTTAAGTACTGAAAGGCTGCAATAAGGTGTCCCCGGAGCCCCAACTCTCTCAGCCTGTCCTTACAGCAGAGGTGTTCCAGCCTTCTGATCATCTTCATGGGCCTCCTCTGGATCTGCTCCAGCAGGTCCATGTCCTTCTTAAGTTGGTGGTTCCTGAGCTGGACGCAGAACTGCAGGTGGGGTCTCACCAGAGAGGAGTAGAGGGGGAGAATCACCCCCCTTGACCTGCTGGCCACACTTCTTTTGATGCAGCCCAGGATGTGATTGGCTTTCTGGGCTGTGAGCACACATTGCTGGCTCATGTCCAGCTTTTCATCCACTAGAACCCTCAAGTCCTTCTCACCAGAGCTGATCCCCCAGCCTGTATTGATACTGGGGCTTGCCCCAACTCAAGGGCACTTGGCCTTGTTGAACCTTATGTAATTAGCCAGGATTCCTGGCCCTTCAGGGCAGTTTCCCATGGGAACCTCCCTAACAGTTCTCTGAACAACTGTAATGTTGTTCAACAACAAATATGAACTCCTTATTTGTTATCCATGCACATACTGTCCATCCATAATTTTTTCACATGTGCATTCATCCTGGTATCCATTCACCACTACACTCCATCACCAAACTCCGGGTTTACAAGCTATCCTGCCAATGACTGCATAGTTAAACAGTTGCGCACAAACTTTTAGAAAAACCTCCCATCTGATTTGCCCTGCATACATTGACACATCTTTTACAGTTCCTTACAGGCCTTTTTAGTTGTTTAAATTACCAGATTATTGTCATATGGTTCTGGTGCTACATGAGAATAGAATTTTAACCTATTTTCCACTTGTTTTCATGCAGTTAATGATTCTCTCCTTCCAAATATATTCTTCAGAAGCTGGAGTTGAAGGCCTTTAGTTACGTGGATCACTTTTGTTCTCTTAAGCTATTAAACTTGCTGTTTTCCAGTCATATGGTACCTTTCTGTCTTGAAAGGTTTGTTACAATCCTTGTGCCTGGATCACAATGACATATGAAGGAGCCATATGGTGTCACAATCTGGGAACTGGATGAAGACCACCGGATCATGTCATGTAGCTTGCATACCAGCTTATAGTCACTGGTAACATAAAGTGAAAAGATCCTCTAATCTGCTCTCAGTACTTCAAGCCATACATTTTATTCTCAGTACTGCTTTACATCCCAGTTCATTTTAGCTGATAAAAGTGAAATTTGTGTGGAAGAAACTTAAATTATTCAGTTGTATTATATTTGTGTTTGGCGGTTGATACCTTTTCTAATGTTACTATACCTATGATATATAGATCTATCACAACATGTGCTACTGTGCTCTAAATTTCTAGACTTAAAAAAAATGATGAATGCAGACATTAGCATTCTCGTGGGCTTGGCCATCAATATTTCAGCTTAGGTAAACAGGAGCTTTGCGTAATTTATTGGTCTCATTATACCTGACATGTAGAAACTGAATTCCCCTCTGCTTGGGAAATTCCCCATCTGCCTGGAAAATGACCTTTTCTGCTCTGCAAATCAATCTAGCTGGGACACAGTTGGTTAATATTTTAGAAAAATTACTTCACTTGTCACCAACTAAATTGTCATGATTTTGACCCATTTTGAAATTAGTTAACATTTGCTTCCTTTCCCATGTTTCATGCATAATTCATTTGGATTCTCACTATACTCGCGCTACGTTTCCCGAGTGGGGATGTTTTGTATAGTCACTCTTAAAAGCAATAGTAACACAACATTTGTCAAAGTGTCATAGTGAACAATGAAACCTCATTATATGTCACTCAGAGAGCTGAATGAAAAGTGATGCTACATCTAGGCAATTTTATACCAAAATCATGAAAGGTGAAAGACAGAAAACAAGTTTTCATTGCTTTGATTGCATTCTGGTTTGATTTGTTCTCTGAGAGCTCTCACATAAGTCAGTGTTAATATTCTTGGTCTTGATCCTGCTCTGCTGGAGTTACTGGGAATTTCACCAGTGATTTCACTGGGAACAGAAATAAACTCCAAGTGAATGAAATTGCTCATGTGTAAGAGTTTGCAAGATAAGATTCTCTAGGGCAGAGGCTGTCAATTTTGCTTGCACTGCACAGCACTGCAGATATTCTTCATGCTAGATTAAAAAAAAATAAAAGTTGAAAACTGCATGCCATACCACATGCTGCAATGCCCCCCAAATAAGTCATCATTACTCAGATAACAAAAACAGACAGTATAAGCAGTTCAGTTTGACTACTGAACTGTAAATTGGAAGTTACTATTTCTAATTCCAAAAAAGATACTGAACATTTGCACCCTGTCTTTGGACAAATGGCTTTTTCTGTGTCTCTTTCCTTTTCATCTTGTCTATCTACATGGATATATATAGCTTTTTCTTATGGCTGGCATTCTTTGCTACTATGGTGATGAATTGTTTCTATCTACCAATCCTGAAGAGAAAGAAAAAGAATTTCATTCATTTATTGATTGTATCCTAAGTATTCAAATTCCATGCAGTAACACCTCTTTTCTCAAAGGTAAAGTTTTCTCACATTCCAGCAAATCCAGCTCTTCAAATGAAAAATGAGCAGAATCAAATTTTGTCATCAACATTCAACAACAAAGCAGGCAATATAAACTGGGCTTTCTTAAGCTGAGAGTATCCTCACCCTGGAGTGAAAGAACAGAAGCATCAGCGTTAATTAGGTTTACCTGTCACTTTACCCAAAACCCTTCTTTTCCTGGAGCACAAGTTACATCTATGGGTGTGGGGTGAATCAAGGCTTTCTGGCATCATGATTTGCCTCCACCCAGCAATTTAATTAGAAAAGGTTTACGCCATCAAAGACACTAGAACCCCAAAAGTTAATCCAAGGATAGCAATACAAAAACATAAGCATAAGCTTTGCCATGTCGACATACAGCCACACTGTCAGTCATTGTCAAAATTATAGAGCGTAGCAGCATATCACATCTTTTCCTGTCAAAATGTTCTCTCTGACAAAGGTCAGTGCCTTCATGACATAAATCTGTTATCCTATTATTGTCATAAGTATCATGAGAAGAATGGAGTGGAGTCAAATGTTTGGAACAGACAGAGTCAATGCCACTTAATTCAGGAAAGGGCCATATTTCCCTTTTCCCTTTGTCAGGCTGCCAGCCATCAGCATGAACGTTCCCTCTCACAATCTGTTTGTGTTCCAATGAGTAATAGCTTTTTACTGGCCTGGAAAATGACTATCCCATTACTAGCAAAGTGCATTCATGGGATCAAGTGCCTTTTGAATAGTTAAGTACATTGTGCCCTTTAAATAGATCAGACGGCTTCAGATGAAACCTTTAAAACTATGGCCAATCTGTTGGAAAATTAAAAATATAGTAAAACCAGTGCTGAAATCAGGCATATTTATGAGCTACTCAAATATACAGCCACTTAAAATAGTTTGTTACTCAGTGGAATTTATGAGGTTTTTTTCTCTAGAACCAACATCTCCAATAAGTCATGTGCATTCGTAATGGAAAATAAAGGAAAATAATAATATCTGGCATAAATTATGCCAAATTGCTCACAGCAGTGTTTTTCTTCACATCTATTTGAAAAGATCTCAAACCATCATAAAAACTGTGAGCGTGACTCTCTTCCCAGTAACACCAAGGGGAACTGGGAGTAAATGCAACTGAAATCAACAAATGCACAAGTGTAAAGCTACAGTAAATACTATCAGGACTACTGAATAAAAACCTGTGTTGGTTAAAACACATATATAGAGAATTATAGAATGGTTCGGGTTGGAAGGGACCTTAAAGATCATCAAGTTCTAACCCCCCTGCCATGGGCAGGGACACCTCCCACTAGAGCGGGTTGCTCAAAACCCCATCCAACCTGGCCTTGAACCCCTCCAGGGATGGAGCATCCACAAATTCTCTGGGCAATCTGTTCCAGTGCCTATAAACACATCAGGAAGTGGAAATGATAGGTATCAAGTTTTCTGGATAGGGCTGGGCTGTTTCTTACAATCAACAAAGAGACTGAGGCCTAAGTGGAAGGGCCTCAGCATCTGAGGGAAATATTGCAGAGGGCAATGAGACTGAGGAACATGCATGCTTGCTGCCACCCAAATCTGATTCATAAGTTCTATTCCCATGTGCCATGTAACTACTGAATTTATTTTGACATTGTCGTTATAATATTTCAATTTTCCTAATGTTAAACTCAAGGAAATGGGGGTGGACAGGGACCTGGAGTTTACACTCCAAGGTAAATTGCAGAGTAAACTCTAGTGGGGAGTTTGAAGGATCTGATTATTTAGTCACAGAATGTAGAACTGCAGTGTCGAAGGATTGATTGGACTATTTTTCATCTCTCACTGGTTAACTCTGTGATCTACACTAAATTACTTTTTTTTTTAATGTTGAAAATCAAACAAAAGCTTTTCAGATTTCATATATAAAACACCTGCTGATCCCTCCTTCTGAGTGAATGGACATCCAGGATTTACAATTCTAATAACAGGAATTTTAAAAAGGAATGATAGAAAAAAGTGTATTGTTTTCTTGTTTGTTTGACAGCCTCCTATCTTTCTTTAGAATCTGAAAATGGAAAAATACAGAAACTGAAAAACAAAACAAAAAAATGTAACCAGCCTTACAAAACATGGTCAACCTTATCTTTACTCACTACATAAATGAATTTAGAGCTTCATTCCCATCCACATTTGTTTAAAATACCACACTCCCACTCTGGTCTCCTCCTGCAGTTAATAGAACTGGAGAAGTTTTCCTGGTGAAGGTCACATCAATCTGCAGCTTTCAGAAAACCTAATGCCTGTACTTTCCCCACAACTTCCTTCCTCAAAATATTTTATGGGTTCCAGCTGTAATGTCTACTTTGCTCATGTTTCCTTTATATACTGTTTCTCCATGGTATAGCTGGCAGAACTCAATGCCTTAATACATTTGCAAAGAATCTGTAAGTGGGAAGCAGGCATTACAAGCCTGTTTGGGAAGACATAGAATGTCATCAGAGAAGCAAGAAGATGCTGTAAAGGTATTTCTAAATTATGCAGTTAAATTAAAGCATAATGAGGTGCAAAAAGGAAAAAAAAAAAGAACTTGGATCTGAAACAAAGAGATCTATCTCTGTGGGCAGCAAATTTGAGGAGAAGATCTAGATTGAATTTTACAGTTGGTTGTTGGTTGAGTTACTGGGAAAAATATACCCTAAAAGGTTCTTAAAACGGGTGCTGTTACTTAGGTGCTTATTCTGTAACAACTAGGGTGGAAAGTACATTTGCTTTGGAATACAAGTTGCATTTATGAACTCATGGTCTCAGTCTTTTAGGACATATCTGTGTAAGGAAATGGAAGGTAAATCAGTCGTAATTCAGCTTCTTCTAGGCTTATTCATCCATCCCAGAACAATTAGTGGTGCTTGTCTGAGCCATCGAAAACAACCCCCAAAGCCTGTCCTTATAATACTTCATTTTGTCATTCTATCACAGAAACACAGAGGCCAAGGTATTTGAGTGAGAAGTTCTCTGATCAAAACTGAAAGAATTTGTCAGAGAGCAGAAGCAGGACTTAAAGCCACTAATTTGAACTTTTCTGTGAAGTTAGACATGAGGCCTCTTTCTTATCTTTTTGGTGACTACTTCTGGTTTCAGAGATATCTTGTAACAATGAGTATTAGAAGCTCAATGAGAATCTTATGAAGTAAGT
The DNA here is from genome assembly GCA_033628505.1 of Tringa tobata. Taxonomy (NCBI): domain Eukaryota; kingdom Metazoa; phylum Chordata; class Aves; order Charadriiformes; family Scolopacidae; genus Tringa; species Tringa tobata. The sequence continues at coordinate 7,307,169 of JAHREE010000096.1, forward strand.
GTTTCTTAACAAGTTTTACATTTTCTTCCTTCAACTCTATTCAGTTTTCCCCTTGCTCTTATATCATTACTAAAACGTGAGCAGTAATGCTACAATTCAGTCTTGGAATTGTATGGCTTTATTTTTTACTGTTTTTTCTTAAAAATGCATGAACAACAATAAGATAATATAATCAGTTTTAATATTTTTACCTTAAATTATTAGTAATTCTTATTTTAGCTTCTAAGAATCTGAATTTTTTAGTTTCATTAGTCTCAGGCCTTCATTAAATATGAAAAGAAAATAACGATAACCCTGAGGAATGAAGAAAAAAGCTGTGGAACTACAAAAAACCTCTTCCAGAAATCTGCAGAGAAGGTTCAGCTATTGTTTTGAAATTAGTTGTCCTATAGCTCCTATCATAAAAGATAAGACCAGAAAGCATTTCAATCATTATTAATTTCCTCTATCATTTCTGATGCAATATGTAGGCAGGTTTCATATGCTGTTCAGACCTGGGACAAGAAAATTAATATTAGCAGCAAATATGTTTAAATGTTCATCTGCAGCTGGGGTTAAGCAAAGACTGGAGAGGGGACGAGGATGTGTATCTTCATGTATTGCTGGCAGTGAAAGTTCACACCTGAATGGCTACATTCATGTGTGTCACAGTCATGGTTTTGATTACAGTATTTATTTATATATGTAAAAACAATAATTCTTTTTCTTTTTCTTAGGAAGTTGGCTGCATTTTCACTGGATTTGTTCAGACATCCTGCTGGTTTTATTAAGGTAAGACTACTAGATGTGGACTATGTATATTTAAAAATGCCTGCCATCAACTTTGATGTACAAAACAATTAAGTATTCATTGTTTACAGATGGTGTTGGAGATTTTGTTGTGTGGGAGAGGTAGGGAGAGGCAGATTGTGTCAGAGGAAAAAGTGTTGTTGAATGAATGGAGTGGATAAAGCTATTAAGTTTATGCTTTAGCATGGTCCAATTAAGTGAGATGTTTTTGCATGTCTGAGTCACTGTTATGTGCTCCACTTGCATGGTTCCTGCACCAAGCATTAGGGTATCTGTACTTTTTGTAGCCACTGAGTAAGACAGCGGGAAGGAAGGTTTTTCATATCCACCACCCACTTGTGTTTCAATAGCTGTTTCATTCCCATTGTCTTTATCCAGTATTGTTGGTACTCAGCACAGTTAGGCCATGTAGGTATAAAGAGCTGCTCATCTGGTAATTTGAATGGTTTAAAAAAGAAAAAAATAAAGATGGAAAAGAAAAGTTTTTATTTCTTTTTCTTTCTCCCCTTAAAAAACAACACCTCTCCCTTCTTCCCTAATACCCTTGATATAGTTATAACTTAGAGTGCTAGAATTGCATATGGATTTGTCCTAGGTTCCTTTAGAAATCATCACTCTCAACTTCTGCTAGTTTTGCCATCTCTGGTTTGGGTAAATCTTTGTAATGGTTTGGCAGCTTGGTACTGGAGTTCAGCGTGTGCTACCCTGGGCAATCCACCTGTCTTTTCTGGTAGACACCATTGTTATAATACTCATTTCACTTAACTTAAAAGATTTATGCACTCCCATCTGTGATATTTTCACTTGTGGCTGGGTTATAGATGGCATTAGACATATATTTCTAGCAATGAAAGGAGAGAAATGGTGAAAATTTTCAACCTTTCTCATTGAAATACAGAAGCCTAAATTCAAAGCTGAATGCCTGGTTGTAATTAGCAACATGGGGTTTAATCTCAAGGTGTTTTACAGTTCATTCACACCAATGAAATAGCTGGGCCAAGAAAGTTGCATGTTATTATCAACCAACAGAATATTTTTCAGTGAAACAGGAGAGGCTTCCACTCTACCACACAGTCCTGCATGAAGGTTGTGAGAATGGGACTATTATAACTTGATTACTTGTCAGTTATTCTTTTTTTTTTTCTGTTTTTTCATGTTTGTACTGAAATTACCTTGAAGTCTTGAACCAGGCTGGAGCCAATGAATGAATTTCACACAGGCAGAAGATGTTGTATAACTACAGTCCCCCAAAAAGCTGGTCCTGTCATTCGAAGGGAGTCAGAAAGAAGGGTTGAGCAGATTACCCTTTACAATACCAAAGAAATCAAACAGAAACCCAAGACAAATTAAGACAATGTTTTAAAATACATGTTTTTACTTTCATAAGTTTTTGCTTTCATTTTCTGTTTTTTGGGTTTTGNTTGCCACTGAGAGGACGAGGGGCAATGGGCACAAGTTGGAACATAGGAGGTTCCATTCAAATATGAGGAAAAACTTCTTCACAGTCAGGGTGACAAAGCCCTGGAACAGGCTGCCCAGGGAGGTTGTGGAGTCCCCATTGGAGATTTTCAAGACCCGCCTGGATGCAGTACTGAGTAACATGCTCTAGGCAATCCTGCTTCAGCAGGAGAGTTCGACTACATGATCTCTATGGTCCCTTCCAACTCTAAAAAATTCAGTGAAATTCAGTGAAATTATAACCTACGCTAAAATAAAAAATGAGGTTTTCACAGGACTACAGATTTTAGAAAAATATGCAGAGAGATGTGAGAAATGCAATAAAGTTAAGAATATTTAATAGACAAATTTAAAACCTAACTTCATGTACAGTTATGATAGAATCAAATACTTTATTTATTATCTGTGCCTTATCCATAATTATCCAAGTCTCTATGATATTGTTGAAATCCTCCTCCCTTCCCACCCCATGACAATACACGTGACAAAACTGTATAATATAAAGGGAGGGGTACTTCCTGTGTTCCATATTTTCTCATATTAATTGCCATACTTTTTTTTCTTCTATGATGCATTCCAGACATGTTTTGCATTAAGTCGTTGCTTAAGACCTTGGATAAAATTGCTCTGCTCTTTTTGTTGTTTGTTTATTTCTCCACCATCCACCCAATAGAAGAGCCACTGAGAAAAATGTGTAACATCCCTGACATTTAGAAACCTTAGTAGAAAAAGCGTGTGCTGTAGCTACCCACCCTGTGAACATATGTGGAGCAGTTTGTGTGTGGTATATAGTGTCAAGAATGAAATCCTTGTGTTTGGCTACTGCATATGCAAGAGAGTCTGCAGAACAGACTTCCATGAGTGGCATATCATATAAGTGTGATTGTCACCATGGCCTTTCTAATGTAAATCCCCGAAACGTGATGGGATACTGTTTGGAGCTCTCATGGTTTGAGTCTATCTCACGTGTCCAGTCTTTGCTGCCTTGGCATGTCCTGTTTATAGTAGACTTGTGGCTGCTCTGACATATGCTGCTGATATTGAGTCTTTAAGGAGCTTGCACTTGTAGAGCTGAGCTCCACCATGTTCATCACACATCCTACACAAAATGCCCCCCGCTGGAAAATGGACAGAATCAGCATTATTGGCAGTTTTTTTTCAGTACAAATGTGTCTAAATCCAGCTACTTTACACTTTCTGATCCGAACAAAGAGAGCAAGTTGGAATCTGGCCTGAGGGCATTTAATATTACATGAATTCAAGTTGTGCAAAGAGGTTCAAAGAATCCCTTTGTGAACCGATACCATGAGACTACAACCAATTGTGCAATCTCAGCTACTCTGTGATGCCAAAGGGTCTCCTGCCTGACAGAAGGGTGGCTGATGCCCAGCACTGTGATATTGTCTTCTCTATTAATCTCTGCAGGTTGATTTTGGCACAATCTGCTCTGCACCCTGAGATTTTTATGGCTGGGAAAGAGTTTGGTTTGCCTTGCAAAACTCACTCAAGGCATCTCAGACTTCCCAAGCAAAGAGCAAGCCACTGGGATAACTTTGAAAGAACAAGCCAGAAGGAGACAGCGTTTCCTAGCAGGATCTATCCAACTGTTTATTAATACAATAAAGTCAGGAAAAAATGTTGGTATTCACTCAAAATGGGAAAGAGACATCTGTTGAATCCTCTGGGTTGCTTCCTCCTCTACTCCTGATCTGGCCATGGATATTTCAGAAACTGAGTTTAATAATATACCTCTGTAAATGCTGCCTGACCAAGGAATTCAGAACTTCACATTTGATTAAGTATCCCTTTCAGACCGTTTACTTTATTCAAAAGCTTCCTCTCCTCAATATGCTTATTCCCTGCAAACAGAGGACCGTCTTCACCTGTTCTCTACTTGTTTGCATGCTGATAGCTCTTCTCCTCTCATAAATTCCATTAATTAATGAATAGTCAGCAGGGAATTGTCTCCTCAGGCTCATTAAAAAAATGGACACTAAAATGATATGAAAGCAGCTGCCTCCTTTCTGTCATTCCCTTCTGACGGCTACTGCTTTCCTCATCAGTGCTAAATTATAACACTGCTTTGATTAGCAGTCCAGTTACTTGCGTGCAGCTGCATTTGGAGATGGAAATCTTAACTACACAGTCATGTTTAATTGATATTCTCATCAAACTGTTAACATTGTAAAAAAATACAGCACTTCAATACATCAAGCTTGTGTACGTATACTAAATCCTGCTGGAAGTTTTTTTGACCTTGCAGGGAGATTGAAAAGACATGTTGTTTCTCAAAGCTTTCTAATAAGCCACTGATTATTAGCTGAGCTCATTTGGGAACTGGAGGTAAAATATGTGAAAAATCTCAGGGCAGAGATCATCCTAAACAGAAACGTCTTTGATCACCATTCTGGTGCCTAAATATGAATGTTCATTTCTGTGCTGAAAAATTTAGAAATTATTTATTTTAAAACAGGGCATGAGATCTTCTGAATTTCACCTAAAAATTTCTAATCAAAAACTGTTCCTTATCAAAAGAGTAAACCCATCTTGGACAGATAATCCATATCATGACAGATGTAAATTATCACAGGTTTGAATATGTTCTAACTCATACAACAAGAGTGATTGAGCCAGACTTGCTTATACAGACATTTGTATTTAACCTGTGCCAGATTTTGAGTTTAAATTGCAACTCATCCCTTGCTGTTAAAACATTATTCGTAGACCAGAGCACATCAAGACAGGCCCCTGTACTCTGAGGTTGCTGAGACATGCTGGTCCTCTACTACCACTGTGTTTAAACAGAAGGTCTCTTGCAGCTTTGAGATAACACAACAAGTATAGTTGCTAACTGCCTATTAGAGGGCAGTAATTCCACTCAGATTAAATCAAGTCACTTATTGGGTTCTGGCACTAAGTGGGAGATGAACCATGGGACAAGGTGAAAGTCTTTGGTCTGGTGCTGACTTGTGGTACTGCAACCCACGTTCAAGTCCAACCTAAAAGAGAGGGGGAGAGATCACTTGCTATGGGGCATGCCAGAAAGCATTCAAAATCAGAACTGGCAAAAACAAATCTTTAATCTCTAGTCCTAGAATTAGTATATTTATTTAGTGCAATTTGGAAATTATCTAAAATGAAATGGAAAGACTTCAAACCTCTTTGTCTTCCTCTTCATGAATTTCAATTTCAGGACTGGATTTGGACTTTCATTATCAAGTATAGGCACCTTTTGATGAAAAAAACATTTCAAGTTCAAATGTTACCTTATTTATGGTAAGAATGGAAGAATCCTTGCCTGACCTGGCCTGGCCTTAAAAGCTGCTCAGTTTTGCCTGGAGAAATTTCCATTAGATTTTTCACAGTCCAAGCAAATTTTTTTGAATCTAGAGTTTCTGATTAATCTACAGTGAATTATGAATTTAAAATCCTAATTTTATTTCATACCAGGGTGAACTTTTGAATGGAATCTTCCAGTTGTCTCCACTTACTGCACTGTTGGAACATTATCTGTTCCCATTTTACTGCACTCCTCAGTGCGGGTACAGCCTCAAATGTCTCTGAGATCTGGTCTAGACTCTCACTGTTTATGACAGCACCTTTTCTTCTACTTTTGGAGCTAAAGAAAATGGGTGATTTTTACTAAATTTCACATGCAGGCTTCCTAACTTGTTACAGAGACCAATAAAGGTGGGTTCAGAAAAACTGTATGTAAGACACTTTTCTTCTTGATCAAACAGTAGATCTAGGGTCTTGCTGTAATCATTTTAACTCATCCTGCTGAGAAGAATCACAGCTTTTCTACTTTGTTTGGATTTAACTGAGAAATTTGGCCTTTTAACTGAAGCAGCCAGATTTGAAAAATACTTACAACATTACTGTCCCCCTTCAATTCTTCACTTGAAATGCTCTCAGGTTTGGTAATGCTGTAACTGTTACAGTTGATGCTGTAACATGTTAAATATTGTTATTTTGAGCAAATAACCTCCAGGGGGACCTTACAGTATCTGGAGGTGGCCTACAGGAAAGCTGGAGATGGATTTTTTTACAAGGGCAAGTAGTGATAGGACAAGGGGTAAAGCCTTCAAAATGGAAGAGGATAGATTTAGATTAGCTATCAGGAAGAAACTTTTCACTATGAGGATTGTGAGATAGAACAGGTTGCTCTCTGAACAGGTTGCTCAGAGAAGTTATTGAAGCTCCATCCCTGGAAGTGTTTAAGGCCAGGCTGGAGGGGGCTCTGGGCAACCTGGTCTAGTGGGAGGTGTCCCTAACCACTAAGGGAGTTGGAACTAGGTGATCTTTAAGGTCTCTTTCAACCTAAACCATTCTATGATTCTATGATAAAATATTTCCTTTCTTCTATCAGGTACTTAAATTCTTTCTTTCTTTGATGGCCTCTGATTGCATTGTATTATTCTGTATTAATTGAATAATGTCTCTCTTTGAACTGTCTTGCAGCAGTAGTGAAAAGATCTAGGTAGCTAATTATGTCATATATATCACAATTTTCAGCAAGTCTGTGGGGAATCCACATATGTTATTAGGATTATTTAGAAATGTCATGGCTCTACCGAAAAAAAAAAAAAAATAAAAAAAATCATTCTCTGTAGCTGTTTTTAACTTGGCTCAGCTGTGGACATCTCAGCTGCCTTAAATTAGATGAAATTAATTTATACCTAAGAGGATGATTCATAGGCATCCTATAGTTCATAGTGCAAATTCAAAACTTCTAGTGGCCTCAGTAGGTTTTGGCTCAAATTCAAATGAAAAAGGATTCTAACATGAAACAACTGTTGTCCTTGAAACTTAGTTCATCTAGATTTCTACTGGTTGTTGCAATACCTAACCCTATTTTTACTGTTGTGAAATTTTAATAACAGCTGTGTTCACTAAAAACGTTCCTGTAGACCTTTCTTTGCTGAACAGAAGCCTTCTGAAAGCCAGTCACTAATCCAAGGATCCTGGAAGATAGACAGAGTTTATGAATTGCTTTCACATAAACAGCGCAGTTATCCTGCAGAAGTGCTTTTTCATCTTCGGGAGGTTAAATATTAATTTATTCCATATATTTAAAAAGTTTTACTTCTTCTTAAACCTTTCATATGTTTTCCATGCCTACATCTCTTTTTGTGTGTACTGATCTCTAACCTTCAAGTCATTAAATGATTTGTGCCTGTAAGATAATTTCTTAATTATAATACACTTTGCTTGTTAATTAAAAGGTGCAGTTGGCATAGCATTTGATATTGATGCTAAGGTAATTCATTAGATCCTTGAAAATAAAAGCTAAGATATGACCTTCCTATAGCGTTGTACTTAATGCTATTGTTACACACCAACTACCATAGCATGTAATAATGAAATGAAACAGAAAGAATGCATCCATTACAGAGGAGTCAGGCTATGTATCTTCTATTAAGCATCTCAAGATAGAAGAGGAGGGCAAATTATTAGATTTAAGGTCTGTGTCCACACTCATAAAGAGAAGGGGCTTGTATGAAGGAAAAAGGAGACTAAATATATAAGTAAATTTTACTTAACCATACAGGCAGATGAATCAGTGTTTTGTACCACTGCTCTGAAAAAAAACCACCAAAACCAACTTATTTTCCAACACAAGAGTGAAGAGTAACAGGTGACCTGAATTAACCTGAACTGGGTTGTTTTTCATTTAGAAATGTGCAGTGTATAGGTCTATAATGAATGTGTTTTGATTGAAGTAACTTGTAGTTAGAGCCCCACTGGAAGTGCTGTGATGAAAATGCTTCTTCATCTGTGTCTCACTGCCTGAAGAGTCTTGCAGCTGAAATTATTGACAGTGGTTAACAGAGTGGTGAACTTCAGCTACTTCCACTCAGTCAGGAATCTGAGATTTTCCCATGGCAAAAAATTATTTTTGTTTTTTGCGTACAATTGGTATTTGTGTTGCCTTGGAGAATATGATAAAGAACACTTCTGCAATACCCATCTAGCAATATTTGGAGGAAAAATCAGTTAGAATGTAGTCTTTGGTCCAGCAGACTTCAAGAAAGCTTCAAGAGATGCAGGAAATTGCTGGCATTGCTGACCTCTTCCTAGGTAATGATGGCCTAGCAGCCGCTAAAGTGGTGACATTCAGGTTTGGTCTTGCCCAGTGCCACCCCAATTTCACCAAAGGTCCTTGTGGCAGAGCACCTGCTTTGTTTTCCCTGCACCACTCATTTATTTGTATGTATCCCTCTTTATTTTTGATACCTCTTCTTTGGCTAATGCCAATATCAACAGCATATACTGTGTTTAGGGTATACATGCATTTGTCGCCAGATATCAGAAATTATTTTGCCCATGGTTGATTCTCATGTATCAGTTTGTTCATTTGCTTTTTTTAGAAACTCAGAAAAACACATCTTATTGCTGGGTTTTTAACTAATTGGTCAGCAATCGAAAACAGTGGAAAAATACTGCCATGTGAGAAGGTGAGAGCGAAGATCACGTAGACAGGTCATTATTTGTTCTAATTGCATTATTTGGGCTAATATGCTGTGAAAATGGAAATGGCATCGGTTCCTTCTCTATTGATACAGTTAATTCTAGGTTTCTGTAATTTCCAAATGTCTGCACAAGGAAATACACTTATACTTCTATGTAAACTTTGCTCACATCTTCAGGCAAGGAAATACATTGTCATTCATATGGACTCCTTCTTTCTAGAAATTCCTACATATGGATTAAAAGAAATGGTAATAATCTAAGTTGTTATGTAGAAAATGGTCAACAGGTGAGACATTATTTCTAGCCATATTTTTCATCTAATTAAAAGGCTTTTGAAACCAAATGGTATTATAGATTTCACTTTTTCATTTTTTATTTTCTATTAAGATGTTCTTTTTCAAAACATAACACCAATGTGAGCAGAACACGAAAGCAACATGCTTTCAGAATTATACTGGGGCACAGTGGTCACATTAGAAAGTGACAGGCCACCTTTTTAGGTATCTACATCAGCTAAGGATACAGCAATAAAATGTTCAGTTATGAAGAATAATAGCAAGATGTTGTTTCATGTCAAAGCAAAATTGTATTGAGTACACCCATGAGGTCCATAGTTTATTTCAAAAAGAAAGCTTTCTCTCACTTCTTACCCTGCTCATAAAGTTAATCAGAAATAAATTGTCCTATTGTGGGTATGAGTATCCTTTTTACCGAGATATTTAAAAAAGCTTTTACTGGTCCTTTAAAGCAGAAGTTCAAATCAAACCACTGTCAAACCTGCCAAAAGCATATTCTTCAGCTCTTTAGGAAGAAGGAATTTTGAAATTTTAGTGATAATATTTGGAATTGTTTTGATAAATGACACAATACAAAGGGCACGTAATTCCTTAAGGAGAAAGAATAATCATGAATGTCTTCCTTCATGTCTGTTGCACTGTTTGTCAAAAATAATATAAACAGATATGCATCCCATACTAGATATGAAAACAGCTTCACTAGCAAGGAAAGTAAAGACATCAGAAGGAGTTTCCAAAGCCAGGAATGTGATTAAATATGAACAGAAGGAATTTAGGGTTATTTCAGGTTATCACAACAAGCCAAATAAAATGGATTTTAATGTCGATTTTTTTTGGTAAGATATAAAGGAAATACACAGATGCCTTAAAGAACATCAAATTTAACAGGTCTGAAACTTCGTATACTTAAAAGTGTAATATAAATTTTAATCGGCATTTCCATATGGGAAGTTCTGTGGATGGGGCTGCGGAGCTCACAGAAATACAACCGTTTATGCCAGGATTTGTGGCACTGGGACTAATGAGAAGTGCCTCACAAGGACAAAAGGGAAAGCTGCTATAGACACTGGGATTGGTACCATGGCAAAATGCTGACTTCCATCCCCTGCCACCTTTCATAGTCCTCAGCCCTTCTGCTCCTTTTCTGTAGCACATTACCACTGTGATTTTTTTGAAAGTTTGGAGCTGTGTGGGATTTAGGAGGATATGTGTGGAAGACAGTACATTTGCTTTGTGTTTTCTACAATCACAGGTGACAGGACTTGGTCAGGTCATGATTCGTCTTTTTTTCTTAAGGAGCTGTTGGCCACTAATAGTGCTTCAATATTTTTAAAAAAAATACTCTTAAATAACAGTTAGTGAATTGGCCAACAAATTATTATTATCAAGTTTCTTGTTACAAAGACTTATTTTTAAACAAATGAAATTGTACTCTAAGCTTTCACTGAATAAAAACAGTACTCAGGGGGGTCTTGAACAGTGGCCAGAAAAATATGAAACAAAATTAAAGAATTATTTCATTTATGTGTACATGTAGCAGATAGGTTGCTGAGATTATGACAATTTTTATTTCCTCTTTGGACTCAATCTACTCAGGTTTTAAAAGTGTGATCTGCTACACGATCAGCCATTGACAAAATTTGTGATATTTTCAAATTTTAGAAAAAAATGTAAAGATCATTGCAATTCAGACAAGGTGTATTTAGCAAACACAGCTTCCCCTGGAGATTTGTACTCCACATAATTACATTCCACATACAGTAATTGAAACTTGTGAATACGTCAAACTGTGTGTTTTCACAAACCAGCAGTAATCAACTCAAATTATTTAAATTCACTATTTGACATAATTGCTATAAATATGACAGAAAAAGATATTTCTAGGGTGTATTACTTCAGAACTGTATCAAATGACTACCTAGGGAGATAACTGCATTGTGTTCCTACGGAAATCTGCAAGAGAGCAACACTCAATACCAAATTCTTGTTTTTTTTTTTCCAACAACTCTATTTAGATTTACTAAAAGATTTACTTAAATAGAAGGGAAAGCTCTGTGGTCTGGGACCATGTGTGTACCTCTCTGATTCAGAAATTACCATAAAAATCAAGCAATTGGAAACTGCTGGCCAGAAGCTCAGCAGCTGTCAGCAGGAATAGCTCAACTGAAGTCAGAAAAAACAATGCTGATTTTTACCAACAGAGAATCGAAATTGCACTTCAAGGGAGAATACCCATGCTGGTTGCCCTACATTGTTGCAATAGACTTGTCACCTTCACAAAGACTACTCTAAGACCAGAGATTGTACTATTTGTTGAGCATTTCATGTGTGACAGAAATGGCTCTCTAGGGGTTCATGAAAGCCAAGTGCTGATTGTAGTTTCCAGCCCTTCTGAAGCTTTGAGATGGCATCAGTCCCTGAGAAAAAGATTTCTCCAACCCGTTTGCTTTGGGAAGCACTGTGTGGATTGAAAGGGAAAGGAGGGGGCAGAGGGATGGGTCTGGATATCCTAAATTATGGTTGAATGTTTCTTAACATGAGGCTTAAGAGTTCATTTAGCCCAACCTGATGGCTGGCTGGCAAAAAGACACACAGGATATTAATCGATAATGTGTATCACTGATGGTGAAAAGAATAAATACAGTCATTGCCAGAAATGGATGTGTAAGAAAACATTTGTACAGTGGTATTAAGAGACATGAGAACTTTCCAAGGGTGTTTTACAACAACTCAATTCTAACTACTCTTTGATAGTCCCAAGCAGCATGACGAATTAATGAAGAGGAAAGAAAAAAGCAGAAAGCTATGCAGATAAATATTTCATCCCTTTAATTGTATGTAAGGATTAAAAAACAGAACAAAACAAAACAAAAACCAAAAAAACACAAACAAAAAGCAAAATAAAACGTAAACACTGTCCCAGTTGTATCACAGTTATTAAAGAACAGTGCAACCACCAAGCATATATATTAGTGCAGCAGGAAAACAGAAGGAACAAGCCTTAAAAGGGGTTGCTATCTTTTACCTCGTCCCTCTGACTGTATGGTACAAGGCTGAATTTAAACTTATTAAATCTTGTTTCTCTCTGTAAGTTCCCTCAAAAATCAGAGCTCCTTGTAGACATTCCCTACAGTGGTCTTCTGAAGTGGCTGGACACAGAGAAACATCTTAGAAAGGAGAGCTAACCTGTTTATCTTTCTCTATTTATTTTAATTGAGATATTGTGTTTTTCTTCTGCAAAGAACCTGATCAGTACATGTTTATATATCTGTAGAACCACAACAGTTTGTTTAAAAAAACCCACATATCTAGTTTAAGAAGAAATGATACAAAGAAAGATGCAGCCAAACGCCCCAATTATGAAGCAGATATATCATTGCTTCAGCCTGCTTCATAGCTTTGAGAAGTGTTGGCCTGGAAAACCAATGCAACTATTGTTTCTCAAAAACCAAAGGTTCTTCTAGCTGCTGAATGTCCGCTTGAGCTTTCCAGTGGCATGAAAACAGCTGAACTTAAAAATAACCAAATGTTCTTTTTAATCAATACATTGATTTAAACTGATGTTACATCCACCCTCTATCCAAGGCCTGCAGAGTCTTAGAAAAAGCCTCAAGCCATTGTGCGTTGAGTCACGTGAATAATTTTCTAGAGAATTGACACGGAGTTCAAAGTATTCCAAAAACTAGAATTAATTTAAAAATTACAGTTAACATGTTGTAAGATTGGGAGAGGCTCAAACAGAATGAAAATGCGGTATGCACATTGTACCTTATAATAAGGAGCTGACATGCAGACCAGACTGCTTCAGTGGAGGGTGTGTAGCAGGAGGATTACATCCCTTCCACTTGTCACATAGGATTTCCAGATGAAGCACATAAATAAATATGCCACTCTTGCATTACTTATCCTCCCACCAGACTGTCATTGTATTGAGGTGCATGAGTAAAACTAGAAACCTGGGTGGCAATGGGAGGGGCTTGGTTTGTGCAAAAGGATGGGAAGAAAAGAATTTTGACTTAGAAACTTTTTATGGTTTGTCAACCTCAACAGAGCCTTGATTCAAGAACAGATGGAGAGAGAGAAGATATATGAGCCCCCAGCTTAAAGCGAGTGGGTTTTGTGCACTTAAAATCTTCTAGGAATCAAACAACTGGATTTTAGTCTTCATGTGATCTTCTTACTCTCCTATTAGGGCGATTATTCTTTGTGTCCGTTCCCTGACCCCAACCTCAGGCAAATTTACTCCTTCCATAGGAAATATAGTGGCCGTGGAGAACTGCAAAAATATTTGGAATGGATGGAATGTAATTGATGCACAGGAAGGTGTGACCTTTGCCCTGTAAGAATCTATAAAAATTTTGGAAAGGAGAATTATGGGTTTTCAGTGTATATTGCATAAAAGCATATAGACAAAATTAATGAATTTAAGGTATTTCTTCTTCTTTTTTTTTTTTAATTTTTTTTTCTCCCCACCTTTATGCCTGCCAGTGAACTTAGGGAGGAAATGACAGATGGATGCAGTCAGACATGAGTTTTTACTCATACATTTTACATATTAATAGAGTTTATATATATATACACATAATTATAAAGAGGTCCAGGGTCTTTCTAGGGAGACAAGTCAGAACAGCACAGACAGGGCTGCAATGTAGGCCAGAGGTCCATCCAGGACCAGAGTCATGACTGGAGGTAGGATAAAGGTCTAAGATAGGCCCAAGGTCTGGCCAGGATAGGGCTGGAGACAGGCATAGCACAGACAAGGACCCTGTACAAAGAGGGAAGATGAAGGCCCCAGGTGATGCTGGTCAGGGCAGTTAAGGTTAATTAGTGGTCCTGACATAGGGATTGATAAACATAAATTTAATTAATTATAGATATTTTAAAAATTTTATTTTACATTGGTATCACACCTGCCAGCAAACCAAGATTCTTGGTTTGTAGGCAAACTTCACATTCCACACCGGAAGAAGTCTTTTCATTTAAAATTTATTTGGGAACAGAAAGTTAGGGAGTTTCAGACATATGTGTTCTTGTACACACCCTGTTGAAGTTATCTAAGATAAAGTGTCATTTGAAATGTAGCGATCTCAGATTCAGTTATGGCTGTTCACAGTTTGGGATTTGGCTGCCTGATGTCTCCAATATTGTTGTAGAAGCTTACACCCTTAATTGAGGTTAGTCCTTCTGTGAGTCTGTGGTGGGTTGTCTCCGGCTGGCCAGGTGCCTGCCAAAGCTCCTCTGCCGCTCCCCTCCTCAGCTGTACAGGGAGAAAAAATGCAATGAAAGGCTCATGGGTCAAAATCAGAACAGTAGAGATCACTCAACAATTACTGCCACTGGTGAAACAGACTCAACTTGAGGAAATTAATTTATTTTATTACAAGTAAAATCAGAGTAGGATAATGAGATATAAAACCCAAATCTTAAAACACCTTCCCTGATCCCTCCCTTCTTCCCAGGCTCAACTTCACCCCCTGTTTCTCCACATCCTCCCCCTGCGTGGTACAGGGGGACAGGGAATGGGGATTGTGGTCAGTTCATCACACGTTATCTCTGCTGCTCCTTCCTTTTCAGGGGGAGGACATCTCATGCTCTTCTCCTGCTCCAGCATGTGGCCCCCTCCCATGGGCTGCAGTTCTTCACGAACTGTTCCAGTGTGTGTCCCCCATGGGGTCACAAGTTCTGCCAGCAAACCTGCTCCAACCTGTGCTCCTCTCTCCACAGGGTCACAGTCTCCTTCAGGCATCCACCTGCTCCTCCAGTGTGGGGTCCTCCACAGGCTGCAGGTGTATCTCTGCTCCACCATGGGCCTCCACGGGCTGCAGGGGACATCCTGCCTCACCATGGTCTTCACCAAGGGCCACAGGGGAATCCTCCTCCCCCTCCTTCTTCACTGATCTTGATGCTTGCAGGGTTTTTGCTCTCACAGATTTTAACTTCTCTTTCCTGCTGCAGTTTCCCAGTTTGGGGTATATTTTCCCCTTCTTAACTATGTTATCCTGGAGGTGCTACCACCGTTGCTAATGTGCTTGGCCTTGGCCAGTTCTTCTTGGAGCTGGCTGGCTTTGGCTCTATCAGACATGGGGGAAGCTTCAAGCAGCTTCTCACAGAAGCTACCCCTGCAGCCCACCCCACTGCCAGAACCTTGCTACACAAACCCAATACAGAGTCCATCTGCACAGAAAATGAGCATGATTGTTTATATTAAATTTGTACTAGCACATTTGTACTAAATTTGTACAGCTGCTCTCAGAATATATTTGTCAGACTAAAAAATGCTAAATATCCTGGAACACATAATCCTGGGGTATTTTAGATTTCAGAAAACAGTAAGAAACTCCAAAATAATGCTAACAAGGCATGATCTGTATCTCACTGTTCTCCCCAGTCACAAACAAGCAGCTTATTTACAAGAAGGGTTATTGCTATTATGGTTACAAGTTCTTTCAGAATTATAATGTAGCTTAGCAAATAGATCTGTATCAGTGACACGTGCTAATGATTGGGTTATTGCCTGAAAATGTGACACTCCTATTAACACATCTCAGTTTAGGTTCCCTAATGAGCATTCAAGTTGATTTTAAAAGACAGCGAAAAGAAAGTTATTACATATTAAACAGTTGCCACTTGTTTATTTAGCACGTTTACTGAAGATGAACAACAACGAGGGCTGTTCTCATTTGCACAAAATCTATCTACTGAATATTCCAGTGGTGTCTGTTAGCACAGCCCCCTTTAAACCAGCTGCAGATTTACTTTAGGACATGCAGTAAACATACCAATTTAATGTATTCCAGTTTATCAAAACCTTTTAATCATTCAGATTTAAGGAAATATTTATATTCATTGTTTTACTGTCTGTACTGTTCCAAGTTAGATTTTAGTAATAGGTAAATGAGGTGGACAACTCGATTTTAAAACATCAGGTGTGCGTATTGCCTGTAAAGTGGCATCCATTTTATTAAAGTATCAACCCTAAAAGCTGGTGTCATACATGTGTACTTGAATGTATTTTCATCATCCTTTTTGGGACATGCTGGTAAATTGTTCTTTTCTACTATTTCCATGGAAGGCTTGACCACAAGAAATAGATCTGGTTTTCTATTTACTCTGATATCTTATTAATAACCTCTAGGACTCTATTTTTGGAGTAATTTGCAATTTTCCACTAATAAATAAAACCAAAGACTTGAGAGCTGATTTTATGAATTGTCTTATAGGATATTCCAACCTAGACTTCCTAGAACA
Organism: Tringa tobata; assembly: GCA_033628505.1. Lineage (NCBI taxonomy): Eukaryota > Metazoa > Chordata > Aves > Charadriiformes > Scolopacidae > Tringa > Tringa tobata. The sequence goes on from JAHREE010000096.1 coordinate 7,323,434, forward strand.
TCTTGTTAACTCTTTCTTGAAAGTTCTTCTAGTTTCCTTCTATCTAAAGTGATGTTTTTTTTCACAGCCACACTGAAAGCCTCACGTAATTCGTGAGTTAAAACAGCAGAATCTTACACATTGTACATTCTTACACATTGAGGTCTTCTTACTATTCTAAATTGCATCAGACTCCTGATGTCCTTTCCTGCAATTATGGTGAAATGATTCGTGTATTGTATAAGCCAAGACTAGGAGCCCAGCTATTAGACACTATCTTGATACTAGATTTGGAATTCCAATTTCTTTTCACACCTTCTTCAACTTGACTGGACAGGTTTTAATTTTTTTGGTTTCATGTTATAAATGCTTTTACAAACACAAACTGACAGTAATCCTTCCTCAGTGTGTTCTGGTAAAATCGGAGTCTTGACTTTGAACTTAGCATTCAACGTGTTTCTGTACACAGAGTGAACAGCTCAGATAAGAACAAGTATCTTGATCTCACCTTAGCTCAGGTGGAATTTCTGTAAAAGGAACTGCATACTGCTTTGGGACCATAATTAATGTTTGTGGGAACAGCTCTTTTTCCTTTTTTTTTTTCAGAGAATGCCAGCATCTCATGAGCCTCTCTTCAGACATCTATAGGTTTTGGTATAGCAGTGTTGTGGAGGCTAAATATACAGGTATCAAAGTGCCAGCTGTATGACTTACAGAAGTTATTTTCAGCATTGGGGGCTAAGTAATACAGCAAGTATATGCAGACAAGTGCTCAGGAATCCTAACAGACAGAAAGGAAATATGACTGTGGACACAGAGCTTCATCTGATCAGTGTTACACAAAGTGGAGCAATGTAAGGTGCTTGGAACTGAAATAATATTTGCAGCTGGCTGTCAAAACCTTCCACCAGATAGTTACACCCTAAAAATTTGCTTTTTTTTATGCACACATTCACAAATACTCTTCCCTTTGAGTGACGTCCCTGTTCCAGTCATTAATGAGGAGTGAAAGTCACACTGTAGCCACAAAAATGAATATGGAAAACAATGCTACCAATAGCCTCAAAAATTAATATGGGAAGTTAGGCTTCCTAATGATGGGAGAGGGACCCACATTTAATTCTGTCATATCACTAACATTAATCTGTGCCAGATGCCTAGGAGACAAAAATATCTAAAACTGCCAGTTATCCTTATAACTGGCCTTACCTGTCACCTAGGAAATCCTAAATCGATTCCCAGAATTTGAGAGGTATAGAAGAGGGATCACTTTGCAAAAGACCTATTTGTTTTACTTCTCTATATATTCAATGTTGGCCCTGGCCAAAGCTGTAACACAGAGGAAGGCAGACCTCTGACCCAAAGTGCTGTACAGCCCTCTCCTGCTGCACCTTCTCTGCAGCATGGTCAACAGCTGTAGCATTATTGCTGGAGCGTAATCCTGTTAAACCCACAGCAAGAGCATGCTGTATAGCACACAGAGTGCAGACAAAATGGGAAAGGCTCAAGAAGTCAAAGCCCCCAACTGGGATATGGTTAAATCTCATCTTTGTGTTTGCAGATTTGATGCTATGGGAGTGCAGTGCGAAATTGTGCTATGGATGTGGACCTCATTTGTGCAAAATTTAAGAGACAGGATTACAGGAGCATCAGCCATGCTCTATTCTGTTTTGTCTTCTCACCATAGCTTGTAGAGGGGAAATTACATGTATCTCTGCATTGGTATGGATTAAGTGGGAGCCAGGCTCAATCTTCCTTGTGCAGTGTGGTGTTATCTCAAAGTAACAGCAGAATCAGAATTGCTTTGATTGGAAGAGACCTTTAAGACCTTCAAGTCCAACCATTTACCTAGCACTGCCAAGTTCACCATTAAGCCATGTCCTTCAGCGCTACATCTATGTGTCTTTTAAGTATCTCCAGGGAAGGTGACTCCACCACTTCTGTGGGCAGCTTGTTCCAATGCTTGATAACCCTTTCAGTTAAGAAATTTTTTCCTAATATCCATCCTAAACCTCTCCCCATGCAACCTACGATCTTTCCTCTTGTCCTATTACCTGCTACTTGGGAGAAGACACCGACCACCACCTTGCTGTACCTTCCTTTCAGGTAGTTGGAGAGAGAAATAAGAAAAAAGAAGCTCCCTCTAGCTTCTTTTTCTCCAGGCTAAACAATCCTTGTTCCCTCAGATGCTCCTCATAAGATTTGTTCTCCAGACCCCTCATCAGCTTCATTGCTCTTCTCTGGACACGCTCCAACACCTCAATGTCTTTCTTGTAGTGAGGGGCCCAAAGCTGGACACAGTGCTCAAGGGGCAACCTCACCAGTGCCAAGTACAGAGGTAGAACAGTTTTTGGGGTTATATTCTGGAAATGTTAAACTTTGCTGTTTAGTACAGATTATCTGCTTTCTGGTCCTCTGACTCTGACCCAGTCTGGCACATGGTCCAGCCTACACCAGGAGATGCAGCCACGAAAACTCGTTGTCTTTTGAGAGAGCTTCCCTGAGAGTAGATGTATCACTGCTCTACCTCGGAGGTAAATATAAAGTTGACTGGATATATATTGTTACGTCCTAACCTCACACTATAGATCCTGTACAAGTGATACAAAGAGAACATTTCTGATCTATCTGCATCATACTGCAAAGAAATATCTGTGGTGGTTTGCCCTTTGCTCAACTGGAATGACCTTCATTTGGGTAACATTACAGCCATTGTGGGAGAAGGGACTAGAGACAGGTTAGCCTTTGGAAAATGTTTTAAAAAACTTTGTCTGGGTGCTGTATAAAGTATTCTTGGACTTTTGGCCTGTCCCTGTCATTTTTACTTATATCTTGTCCTGTCTTTCACTTCCATTCTAAGTGCAGCCGCGGGTTTATCATGGCAAATTAAAGAGCAGGCCAAGGGGAAAATGCCCCCAAATCATGGATATCACATCAGGATAGACAGAAAAGCAGTGGAATTTTACATACATCTTAATTGTTTTTTTCTTTCCAAAATGGATCTTTATTCATATGGGTTGGTTTGGTAGAGATGGACTGTGTGACGTAATAGTTTTCTTTTAGCTCTGTTTGTAAAAATGTGATGCTTGTGTAGATTTCTTAGACATTTTCCTTCCTTTGGCACTCGAAGCCACTTGCATTTATTGCTACACATGAGGTGTTCAGATGTCTCAGAACTACTTCCCAAAACATGATCTTTTAATATGATTACCATATCACCAATCTGTACATTTTAATGTTAGCTGATTTTTTTTTCTTCTTGGTTATATAGGAAATTGAGTTATCTAGGTAGATATGCAGTAGCTATTTGTACATTTTTGTATTTTATATACTAGGTGTCTTACCTACTCATCCTCAGACAGCTTTATGCATTTATAGATTGGAGGGAGGGGCTCATCTCTGATACCACTGCTGGCCTTTGCTTTTGCTGTTTGGTCTTGGCTCATGACTACTACTCATTCGCTTACACTCTCACAGATCAGAATAAAAATTCCAAAATATCAAAATGTCACTGGAGAAAGAAGAGGGAAACCTGTCAGGTACTCTAAGACACTGATGACAACTATGACTTACAACCTCTACTGCTCTGACACAACGGTTTAAAACAAAGATGGATCTTATGTTGCTATAAATTCAGTAGGCATTTTTCTTCCAAGACCATGTGTAGGTTAATCAGGCAAAATGGCTATAAAAACAATGCAATTTAGGAAGGAGAATGTTTTCAATTTGTTTTGCATTCACTCTATGCAGGTGAATAATGTACAGAACAATGGATTATTGCTTGGACTTCCTCCGAGTTGGCTTATGATGATGCAGTTATATTCACATTTCTGATATGAAGTTTGACATCCTTTAGCATAATTTAATATTATTTCATGAGTATGGTTTTTGCACAGTCCTTACACACTTAAAAAAAATATTAAGCATGGACATTCAGGTAAAGAAAAAGCTAAATCTTGGTGTAAACCTCACCATAACTGATAAATAGTTTTTCCTATGTCTAATTGTCTACGTGTTTGGTTGACTCACAAGACCGTTTGTAGCAGCACCATCTAGGGGCTGCAGCTAATAACAGTGCTGAGAGGCAGGGAAATTTCCAAAAACATTTTTCTGTCTCACTGGCACAGCTACATAGTTGAATAAGATTCATTTGGAATTTTAATATTTCTTTGTTCAGTGAGCTTCGGTGACTCATTTTTTTTTTCTGAAATACAGAGATGTGAGAAAAAAAGAAAGAGGTTTTGACTTGATTTCTAAATGAAATGTCTCAGTGAAAAGCTGGCTCTACTGAAAGCAATGTGAAAGCTTCCATTGATGTCTATGAGCTGAGATTTCACTTGATTACTTTTCCTATTTAAACACATTCCTCCTTTAATGAAATACATTTACATCTATAACATCTGAGACAGACAATTCTAAGGCTTAATCTTTCTGTAGCATCTTTAAAATGGAGTTGAAGAGTTGAAAGCAAATCGGAAATAATAACCAGACATTTATGCTTTTCGCTTAAGAGACTGTGCAGAAATGCATTGCTCTGTTTTGTCTGTTTCCCTTCCCTTTCCAATACATAAAACATTTCATCCATCAGTAGTTACTGCTTCAAAGCCTGAAAACTCCATAAATCCTGGATTATCTCTGTAGTCTCTAATAAGAAAGAAAATATTTGAGGCCTGACCTCCTCCTCCTTAAATTTCCTAGTGAAAGCACAAGTAACTAATCATATCAGTAGAATTAATGTGATGGAATTAATAGCATCAGAAGAATTATAAGCAGATATTAGGGTCCAGCTTCAACAATCATCTGCAACAATCATCTGCTACTTTGGTTTTTCCCTCCTACCTATTTCTTTTTAAAGGTTTTTGGTGCAGGGATACACATGATAATGTCCTCATTATTGACAATTACTAAGGCTTTAATGGATTTTTAGTCTTTTACCAAATAACGTAGAAAGCTATGATACTGCAAAAAAAACAGGACACTGTGAAGAAAATGCATGCTTGCTTTAATATTATTATTAATTTCAATTAGATTAAACCAGGAATGGAGGTAGGATTTACCCCACAAGGGAAGAAGAACTTCTGGTTATGAGCTTCCCAACTGATTTTATTTTGGTTCAAACCAGACTCCCTTTTTGACCAGGTGGAATGTTAATAGTGTCATAAATTGTTGTGCTGTTAAGTTCATAATGTCTCTCTTGGAAAACTAGACAACTAGTCCACTATTAGGCACCTAAATTGCAATTAAGGGATGTGGCTTCTGCAGGCTGTGCATCAAGTTGCTTTGGGGAGACTGAGACTTGCAGGGTGGGATTTGGAGGACTTCCATGATCTGAAATGGGATGATCTGAATAAACCCAACTGTGCCTTTGGAAAAACAGGTCTGAAAGTGCTTGAGTACACCACGCTGTCCAAAAGCTGCTGAGTACAAAGATTCCCCTTCCCCCATCAAATTTGGCTTTCTATCAATTCCCATTGCAGTAGTTTACTTTTAGCGTTGTGAGTCCTAAGCTTGTGGAGAAGAGTGTCCATGTAGTGGGAGCTGAATTTCCTCCTGCTGCAGTTGAAGTGGGGATGATCCTCTCCTTTTTAGCCTGGGGTGATGGGGACGGTCACAGCTGTTTGCATCCTGCATAATCAAACAAAGCAAGCAAACATCTTTTATTTGGTGACAGGTTTGATTCATAAACACCACGGTGACTCCTTTCAATGCAAAATCACTCCTGTTGTGTTTGATATTTTTGTTGCCTGAAAACTGCATACCTGCATTTGAATATAAGAATAAAGATGTCACCAAGCAGGCTGTTATTTTCCTTTATTTACTGCTTACCCAACTGTAATTTGTTCATGAACGTTTCACTGTGTATGTCTATACATACTTATGATTTATTACATAAATCACCTGATAATTTTGCTATTACTAATTGGTCAATAAGCTTGTGGGAAGGCTGTATGATTTCTTTTAAATTCTTGTTTCTCTCAGGGAAATTGAGGAAGCTTAAAATTCTCTTTCCTCCAGCATTGTACTAATACACAGTTGTCTGTGAAAGCACACCTACCAGGACAAGAAATAATAGCATGAATACATTTCATATGGTGAATGAATGTTTATGGAAACATTTTCACAATATTTGCTTATTTCTTCAGAAGCACTGTCATTTATGGATAATAAAAATTATTAGTAGAAAATATGAAGAAAAGTACAGCCACAGAAAGCACTATTATTTTGTGTGGTTTAGCTTCTTAACAGCTTGGCTTTACCTTTGTACCTGCTTCCTGATTATTATTATTCTATCAATGGTGATAAAAGTGAAGGAGAAGAAACAGTTGTTTAACTGAACTCATGCTTTTACTGAACACTTTTTTATTAAATTCACCACAGAAGTGAAGGTATTTTTAACATTACAATGTACTTAAATGCCTATTGCTCTGCAGAGTGTACTTAGGCAGAATTTCATTGTCTAAATTCAGCCCAGACCTCCTTCCTGACTTCCTGACTGTGTTAGAGACAGTATTTTCCAGATCACTTTAATGAAGTCTGAGTTTGGCTGTATGTACAGATTCCACTGTATTCATCCATTTTAATTTAGCAGTTAATCTTCTCACACCCACCTAGTTAACATTTTGTCATGGAAAAGTCTGTTTTTGAATAGAAGTTGCATGGCTTCCATTCAATGGGAGCATCCATGGACTTCTTCAAGGGCTGCATGTCACAGCCTGGCCTGTGACTGCTGTTTTATATCACATGCAGATCAGTATTTACATGATTAAATAGACATACCAGTGTTTTAAGGCTCCTCAGAAGGTAGGCAACCATAAGAGGATGCCAAGCTTGCTGAGTTGTTGCGGGGTTTTATGTCTGACCCTCCCTCTAGAAAAAAACAAATCACATGCTCATTTGAAAAAGAATTCAAGGAGAGTCCTACTGTTCTCTGCACCAGCCTTAAAACATGGTACGTGAAGTCAGCATTAGCACTCAGGTGTCACTCATGGGTGTAAAATTACATATATATTTACATACTAGATTGAACTGGGATCTTCTAGTGATACAAATGGAAAGGGAAGGAAGGAAAGGGTTTTCCTCTTTAAAACATCCAAAATCAAAGGTATTTTCCACAGTAAAGCCATCATAAAACCTCAGTGGCAGGTTACAGAGAATTCAAAATATGAATTTGGCATATCTTGCTGGAAACAAGGATACAGCTTCTTCTTACTACCTCAGAAAGAAAGAGCAATGCCTTCCAAAGAAACAGAAAACAAAACCTGGCGGGGTGAGAAGGCTGAGATAGCTGAGTGGTAAATACAGATATAAGTGATGCTTGAATAATTTATATATTCCGCGTGAAAGAGAATTTCCATCTTAGCCATACAAATTCTCCTTGATCTGCTTTGTTACACATTTACATATCAGATCTGAAGGTCATTGAAGAGTTACAGGGCAGAACCTTTCCATTGTGTTAATCACTTACAACTCTAATTTCACACTACATCAGTCCTTTTTACTTGGACTCACAGATTCCACTGCAATCTACCTCTAAATATCTTACAGCCGAAACCACTTGCTCATTGTGCATTCAAAACACAGAGTATGTGTGATATCCTAGATAGAGGAGGGAAACATAAACAACTATGGAAAAACATTATTTTGGGTAAACTGGAAGTGGTTTATCCTCTGCTACCTTTCAGGAAGCCCCAAGGCATCTCTGAGTGTTTTTTAGCTGTCAGTAATTCTGACCCTGAAGGTATATGGAAATTAGGAGATTACCCATCATTTTAGCAGTGAAGTGGGAAACAATCTTTTTCTCAGGGTAGTAAGGGGAGAAAAAAACCTAGCAGCTATAAGCATTTGTTTTGGATATTGAGCTGCATCAGGTTAGGAAGACTTAGATTAGATTGACTCAGTATTCAGTGTTTCAGTGTCCAAAATTCACCCTTTTGTATCTTTACAAGGGGTCTCATTACAGCCTCCCAGCTCGGCACCTGTGTAATCTTCTGTTAGTATTCAGTCTTCAGAGTAAATTCCAGAGTATAGCAGCTCCTATGCAATTGATATAAACATGTATGAATTAGATGTTGTCTATAATAAGATGTATACCACTACATCTAATTATATATCGTTGCCTTGCGATTTTAGTACTAGATCATTACTTTTCCTGACAGAAAAAAAAAAGTATTTCCCAGTGCCTTATTATCCTGCTTTAAAGATTATCAAATAATATGTATTTTCTTTTGGATTTTTCCATGTTTTAATTTTTTTCACATTCAGTACTTTTTCCTTCTTTTATGTATTCTATTTGACATCCTAAATGTCTTCTCCATGGTAACCTATGGCACTCTGACCCCTTCATAACTTTATACATTCTTAAGTACTTCTGTAATTTTCTTTTTAATTCAGCAAAATGCAGAAATACAAGCTAAAATCCATCCCTAAGCTGCAACAAAATTTTAGAACTGCTTTTAAGTGCACTGCTGATTCAAGACCTTAACCTTATTAGGAGGAAACATTAGAGGAAAAGCCTTTATCCTTTGGATGAAGCTATGCATAATTGGGACTTTTCACAAATAAATATTGTTAGTCCTCTCATATTTTCAGTTTCTTCTCTCTAAGCTTCTTACTGAGCATTAATTTCTGCCAGGCTATATGATACCCTGTAAATCAATGTAATATTTCAGGTAGACTTCACCAGAATATTCTGTGTAGTTGTTAATTTTTATTTGTTTTTATTAGAGTTCGAATTTAGAAATAAAGCCTCATGGCAATTTACACTTGTTTGTAGTTAGATGTAATAACTGGAATTTTTTCCGTAATGCACTGTGGCTTTGCTTTGAAGGAAGAGCGATATTTTACACCAGTGATTTCCACTATTCATCAATTTTCCTACATTTCCTTGTGAGTCTCTCTAATGAAACTTCCCATCATGCTCTCTCTATTGCCATCACTGCAATGCCCATCGCTTTCTATAGGTCAAGGACTTTTGCATGAGTTTCGTACTTTCCTTCTGTTTCTGTAACTGCAATTTGCCTAGTGACTCATTTCAAAGTGACCTTGTGAAAGGGGGTGATTGTCTGAAGAAGGTAGAGCACAAACCAAAAGGAATCAAAGAATTTACCCCAGAAAATTTGACTTTCCAGAGAAGTGAGGTCTCACATCACAAACAGATCTCCTGTCATATCCTTCCAAACCTGTTTTTTGAGTGCTTTTGATTTTCTATTTCCTTGGGCTCAGGTGGCAGCTCTCTGGGTCATCACTGAAAGATGAGATTGCATAAGGAGAATGGGCTAAATCTTTATTTATGTAGTAAACATATTAAATATGCAGCTCAGGAGTAAACTTGGGTTTTAACAGCTGTCTAATATGTACTTTTTGCAAATAATACCTCATGTTGACAGCTGGAATTTCCTGTGTTTGAGGACAATCATCTTCCCTCTCATGGGGAATGACTAATTAAAAGTGTCTCTTCAATCATTCCTCACAATCCAAGACTCTCTAGTGTTGAGGGACATCTGCACAGGGCCAGGTATGCTACTTTTAGCACAGTCACAGTAACAAAAAAAAAAAAAAAAAAAAAAGGACTAGAATACAACTTTTTATCTAGAAGTGTCTCTGAGATGTGGTCATTGACTGATTTTGAATATTCCACATTTCTGCACATCTAACACTTTGTTGTCATTACTTAAAAGAAGTAAAATGATGGTGAAATTCAAATTTGGATTCAGGTTTTGATCAGCTAGTTCTGAAGATTTGAAGTGATGGTTGAAACATCTGGTTTATGTTTCATGCTTATTGTGCAGATCAGCTGATTTATTGAAATAACATCAACTGGTGAAATATAATGGCTTCACTCTTTGTTCTAATATTCTTTTGCCTTTGCTTCTCTTTTTAATACTGGTTTTGTAGACTGTTTCTCATTTTAATGGTAGTAGTGAATTATTGAAATACATAAAAACCTTGCAAAATATTTTTAGATTGAGTTTATAACCCTTGATTTAGTACTCCAAACTTTCCAGAAGAAGGAAGCACAAGTAGAGGGAATAAAGGGTTCATAGAAATAGAAATCAAAGCATTGAACAGTAAAGCAAGAACTCCATGGCTGAATAGAGAGTAGATTTGTGGGGAAATTAGGAGACAGCTGACACACAAGCAAAGCTGAACACTGTAAAAGACATCTATGCAGCTTAATAATGCATAGTTTTTCAAAGCTAAGATATCCAGTCTGAGGTGAAACTCAGGTGATTTTACCCTAGAAACAACAAAAATATTTTTCTGCTCCAATTCAGAGTTTCTAACAGAATTTCACAATAATAAAGGATTGTTTTATATCTGAATTGCAAAATTTCCAAAGTGAGGGATGCTTGGATGTTAGTCACAGCTGAGAGCATGATGACTAGAGAACCTATCACAGCAAGTGATGGCCTACATCAGTAAATGCAACCCAATATACCAAGGGAAACCAAAGGATTGCAAAAATACAAGGAGAGACTGAGGGAGCTGATTTATTCAGCTGTGAGGGGATAATGACAAGGAAGAGCCTTTTGTCTTCGGATACTTACCAGAGAACTATAGAGAAGACAAAGCAAGGCTCTTCTCGGAGGTGCACAGTAAAGGGCAAGAGGCTGTGAAAACAAGCTGCAAAAAGGAAAATTCTGGTTAAATATAAGGAAAAAGGGAAAAAATCACAATGAGAGTGACTGAGCACAGGAACAGGAGCACAGAGAAGTTGTGCAATCTTCAGCCTTCCTGGTTTTCAAAACTCAACTGGATGAGGCCCCAAGCAAAGTGCTTTAACGCATAAGATGGAATTTTTTCCAGTGGGAATTCAGACTAGACAATCTCCAGAGGTCCCTTCCAATCTGTTGTTTTATGTACACATGAAGAGGTCTGTATTCACAACATAATCATGTACATGGTTATTTGATGGTGCCAATTTTGAATGCCAACACCATCTAGTTTTCTCTTCCAGATGTTACAGAAGTAGCCTATGATTCTGCCAGCCTATGAAAATTACTAATAATGCAGAAAATTTAAGCTGAGATATGTTTTTTTCAAAAGTCATTCTTATGTATTCTTATTAAAAAGCAATTACATGCATGGTGTAAATAATGTATTTAGCCTACTATATAACAAGTCATCTATCCAGCCCACAACACCCATATAGGAGTAAGTGATTTCAATCTCTTCACTCTAGAACTCTTCACTCACATTGTAGGAATACTTTTGATTGCCAAAAATTCAGGTGTATTTTAAGCTTTCCAGGATAGATTAAAATTGCAGCTCCATTGGCCAAATATTGAGAGTACTTTTTACTTGGATTTAAACAACAGGACCTGGGATCATTAAGTTGCTTTGTTTTGTTATAATCAGTTTCTATTCTTTAGTACTGTTCTTACTAAGCTACCTTGCTCACAGATTAATAGAGATTGATGTTGTTGAGCATTTGCCCATAGTCTACAAGCATAATCAGAAAATACAAATAATTTCAATCAGAATAGAAGCAATTTTGATTCTCCAAAAGCTTCTAAATCATCTATAACTGAAATTTCTGCTTTCAGGATCATTGCTTTTCCCCATTACATGCACTGAAATTAATGTTTGCTGAAAGCAAATAAGAATAAAATTAAATATTTTCTGATACAAATGATAATTGGGCACTTGTCTGATAAGATGGTTTTATTTAAAAAAAATGTACTCGTGCAACACTGCATTTCCGATTCTACAATCCTGTAATCTTCAGGCTGCTTTGCTTTTCCAAGTCATCATAATTAAAGGCAGGTGTTCAATTTAGCCACCAGAAGGGATGAGTTAATGGTGTAATTATTAGTTGTAAAAGATTTTTAATTAGAATTATAAAGTATTTAGTTGTGTAAAATGCAGGTAGATGCTCATCAGATTTTTTTTTTTTTAGTGCATAGGCACCTATCTCCAATAAAATGATAAGGACTTCAGCTCTTAAGTATTTTCAAAATATCATCAGGAGCTTATTTATGTCTCAGGGCACTAATTAAAAGTGTTCCTTTGTGCAAAATTCAGATGTAAATTGTTATCCAAGCTTTCTGGTAACAACTATGTATTACTAATAGAAGTTTAACATCTTCCTTGGTTACTAATGGAGTGGAAAGCATTACACTGTGTTCTCACGTTTTATCTTGATTTTCTTTTTCAAAATAGAGAACAAAAAAATTTATCAAATAATTCTGACTTATCTACCTTGCTATTAAAAATTTTATCCCTTTAGTAAAAAGTGGATTTTATTTTTCCTCAGTATATACGGAACACATTCTTCTTAACCACAGAATTTATTTGTTCCTTTAGCTTACACTACCAGGTTCGACACCTCATGAATAACTACCAACTGCTTCATTCTTTGGGTTTTATGAATTCGTCCCAATTTTGCAGGAGGTGTATTCTGCTGTTTTATAGAAATCAAATTTTTATGGTTTTTTGATAATTTTTTTTGGTTGAAAACAGCGAAATTGTCAACACATAGGATAAAAAAAAAAGTGCCTTATAGCAATACGTATATAATGAGGATCTCTAAATTAGTCATTAATACTCAGGAAAGGGAATTTGGAATTGCTATAGGTATTTCTTTGAAAGACAAATGTCCATATTTGGTATGGTCAGAAGACAAATAGAATATTGACCTACGTTTAGAAAAGAGGTAAAGAACCAAAGATCATCTCTATTTCATTGGATGTTTCCTTGGATGAATTTTAAATGGCACATGTACTAGTCGTACTATCATAACGAAAATTAGAAGAAACAGAAGAGTACTGAGAATAATTGTAGAATGATAAAATCACAGAATGGTTTTGGATTGGAAGGTACCCTAAATTTGAGTTTCAACCCCCCTGCCATGGGCAGGGAGACCTCCCACTAGACCCATCCATCCTGGCCTTGAACACCTCCACGGATGGGGCAATAATGACGTGATGGATAAGAGGAATGGAATAGTTTGCATGAAGGAAATTGATAAAGATTTTTCACTTTGAAACAGAGATGACTGAAAGGTGTTTGGTAGGATCATAAATGAGGTCCACAAAACTGAGGAAACATTTATCACTTCTCAGAATCAGTAGGATTTGCCTTTCACCCTTAAAATTATGTGTAGATAAATTCCACTGGTGGATAATAAAACTTACAGTTCCCAAGAAGTATTTAAACTGTTGGCTCTTGGAATGAAGAATGAATTATTATTATTGCTTTTTTGTTCGGAAAATTATAATTTCTTAGGCTTCAGCTCTCAGTCATGATTAGAAAGAAACTAGTGGACTAGATGGAGCTTTCATTTGGCCTATTGTCATGTACCTCTCAGATACGTAGCTGCTGTAAAAATTGTATACAAAATCCCAGTTTACTTGCTTTTTTTAAAACTTATTTTTCCAAGTTTCACTCAGTTTTCTTCATTTTTGAGAAGTAAACTCATATTACAACCTTCATGGGACTTTTTTTACACAATTTTATTAGATTCATACGTGTATGTACTTGCAGGTTTCATGTAACAGCATTTGTTAAATGATGAATATGCCTGTATATAATACATTAGACTCATGATTAGATCATGGAGACCAAAAAAGGATAACATTTAACAAATACTGAATTGAGGTAATAGCAGCTCTACCTACCATCCATATTCTTCTAAAAGAACTATATAAGATTTTAACGTGTGTTTATATTTTTCTGCTGATAAATAGTATACTTAAATGGCTGAATACTTTTATCTACTGCAGAAGCATAGATGCTTTTTCCTCTTGTTACTTTACTCCATATTGTCTACTCCCCTCATGACTTGTAACATGGCTTTGTGACAAGTACATACTCATTGCTTAATAGTAACTTTATTCTTTTAAAAATCTAAAATAGGACCCTCAGTTTTCTTTTTATTCTTTTTTTTTATATCTTTTGACACATCTCATCACACACTGCCTGTGACGTGTGCAGACAATAGACTTCTGTTCAATGGAGATTTTTGCAAAGTAATGCGGTTGTCATGGATTCATACTTTTTAAGAGACCATTATGAATCTCATTGGTGACCTAGCGTGACCCCAAGCCATGAATTCAAGGATTCAGCCAGATTAGTCATATTTCAAGAATAAATACTGATCATGATGTCCACCACCAGCATACCCTTTGTCCTATTCATACTAATCAGAAGCTTTTCATATTCTCTAAGACTGTCTCATCATTCCTGTTAATTGAGAAAGGAAATGACAGTTAGAGACCACATCAAGCGAGAACTTCCATGGTAATGGGTGAAAACACACAATGTGATGTATGATGTCTATGATCTCTATGTTTTCCACTTTCAATCAACATCTGTGTTACAGTGCTAGTATGCCTCTTGCACCATCACAGGATCAAGATTTAGATAATAAGCCGGACACTGTGTCCTTCTGGATCTCTGCCTTTCCCTGCCATTTTTTGGACTTCTTTCTATAGTCAGAGGCAATTCTGCTGATAGCGTAGGAAAGCTTTGAGGAGCCTACTTATTTCTTCTCCCATGGGACTATGGGCAGATCACAATGTTTTAAAGGTAGATTAGCAGATATGTTCTTTGGGGTCCAATAGTACCTCTTTGTGTTTGAGTAATTCTTGTTAAAGAATTGTTAAAGCAATTCATAATGCTGGCTTATTTAATTCAGTTTTTTTCAGGCCAGCAGGCAATAATGATCAAACCAAGTAGCTTCAAAGTAATAGGAGCAGAACAGGAACAGAAGGACCATATTTAGATATAGTGAAACAGGTGTTCTTCATAATCATTTGTTATATATAACAACGTAGTGATAAATAATAAAGGAGCAGTGACTTGGGATGGGAAAAGCAAGCCAAAAAGCTACTGCTACTTCAACTGATATGTCTATTCAATGTCTCAAACCCTGAACCTTGTTTCAAGAAGTTGTCATTACTCCATTCAGTGGGTTTATTTCTATTGTGTTTTCCAGTTCTGACCCAAACCAAACAATTAAAATCAGCTTATTTTATTGCATTTTTGTCCCGAGAAAAGCAAGAAAAACAGGAAGTGGGATTACAACACTTTTTTTCTCCTACCCCTTCTGATTTTAACAAATTAAAATTTTTCTACATTGTTCAATGGAATAACAGCCAAAAAAGATAAAGGCTTTTGAATCCTATACCAAATTGTATACTTTGTAGTTCACTGATCCAGAAAATATCTGAACGTTCTGAAATCTTTTCTTCTTAATAGAGGCTTCACAAAATAAATGAAAAACTGATAAAGGGTGTGGATACTGAACAAGTGTACTGGTTGTGATAATGTTATAGTCCTACATTTTTGGTGCTCAAGACATTTAAATACAAGAAAATACAAACTCCCCAGGGCTTGTCTTGCATTCTTTTAAAATATAATAGTATTGGCCTTATGTGAAATTTTTACTTATTTTGGTGAGCTGCTGTTTACATGAATAGGCTCACTCACTCTCTAAAACAGTTGCATGAGTGAGTGGTCTCCTGCACTAGTATGCACAGTTCATATGTAAAGGTGTATATTTAATCAATGTGAATACATATTCATTTGGGTAGTGGACTGGATTTGTGTGGATTTGTGTAGGGGCTGGAAAACAGCTTCATTCATTTCAATTTCCTGTTAGTAAAATGACAGAATGCGTCAAAGGCAATTGCTAGATGAATATGACCTACGTTGGACATGAGAATATGTACAAGGAATTCATGAAAACAAGTTCACAGTAATTTTATAAATGAAACTGATATTTTTCTCTTGATAAAAAAAAAAAAAAAAGTGTAGGCAGCTAACACCTGTAAACCTGTAACTTGCTTAGGGTTTTTTTCAGGACTCAAATTTTGTTTCTATTATCAGTGTTGACTACTGAAAATAAACAAGTTTGATTAAACAGGAAAGCAAGCAAGTTAGATTTTCTATGCTCTCTACTTTTTCACCAAGCCTCTTGGATCAGAAAAAATAAAAATAGAAACCATCAATGGAATTATATTAAAGCCTGGTAAGTGCTTTCTTTCGCTTAAAGACCATAACTTGTGTTTTGACCAGGGCAGACAGTTCAAGGTACTCCAGAAAGGTGTCAGAGTACCAGACCCTACACTGGAATACAGTATATACTGCATTCTTATATTACATGTATTATATTAACTCTTTCAGGGATGCTGAAGGGTGGAAGTTTCTGTGCTCCAATTCATAGATGCAAACTGTCCAGGGCTACTTAGCACAAACATAACACTTTTGGTTCACAAGGTCTTCCAAGTACTCTCCAAGACACAAGGTATTAGAAATGGTTGTACTCTGGCCATCAACTATTGGTTTTTTTAGAGATGGATTCCTGGGTTTGATGGGAATTTGGTTTGACTCAATATGATTTTTTTTCCTATCCTTGTGTATTTTCTTGTAAGAAAATAAATTAAATGTATTTGCCAAAGCAAGGAGTGACAGTCTATCCAGTTAAATCAGCCTCTGTTTAAACTGAATTGTCATGATTCATTTCACCTCACTGCAGAAATCTCCAGTGTGAATGTCTACGTCAGAGCTGCTAATCCACATCTTACTCTCAATGGAGACAAATAGGCACTTTCAGGCTGTGATTCAGTGCATCTTAAGGTAGATATCTAAAACGCACATTATGTCATAAACCAGTGTTAACTGCCAGTGCTGTGCAATAAATCCACAGAAATGCCCTAGCAGGAGACTTACTGCAACATGTTTTTCGCATGACCTTTTGTCCCCTTATGAGAAGCCACTGGGATCCAATCAGAAATCTAAATATAATCATTCATTTCTCTCACACATTCCTTCAGGACTCTTTAAAGGAAAGGTAAAAGGCAATACTGCTGTCAAGGAACTTTATTTTCCTCAGTTGCCAGGTCATTAATAAGCATACTTCATTTTTATTTCTGAAATAATTTCAAATTCACTATTTAAAAGAATATAAGAAATATCCTGCTGAGAGGGACTATCTAGCTCTGTATTTGGCCTCCAGGAGGGGCAATAAGAGAAGCTGCCTATGAAAAGCATAAAATTCTGACCACTGTCTGCAGTCCACTTCTCTTGCATTTCCCCGACATCCAGAACTGTTGTTTTTGACATACTAGAAGTTACTTTCATGCCTTTTCAGTTTCTTTTAGTAGGTCTGTTGTTTATTTTTTTTTTTTTTACTATTTTTATACCAGTTTCTTTTGACATCAGGTTTTGGTGGTTCAATTTTCACTGTGCAAAGAGGAGTTTCAGTTACCTGTTTTAAACTTGTCTCCTGCAAGTTTCAGCCAGTGCCCCATCTTTCTTGTATTTTGAGTTTTGGGTAAAAAAATAAAGGCCCAAACAAACAACTCTGCATTCCCCCTGTCTTCTCCCTTCTGACTTTATAAACCATGATCATATTCATTCTCAGCTTTCTCCGTCCAGAGACCTACCCTCCTCCCAGAGCAGCTGCTCCATCCAATTGATCATTGAGATACTCTGAACATTTTTCTAGATCCCGCTTGAAATGAGGACAACAGATCAGCACATAGCACTTTAAGGTGTGGGTAAAAAAGGCCTTTATACTGTGGCAAATGATGCTTTCTTTTCTACTTGCAACACCTTTCCTGATGATGCTCAACATTAATTCAATACTAGGACTTGTCCAAAACAGGGGGAGCTTCAAATAGATGTTCCAAATCAGGACCTAGGGAAGCATATTCTTTCCAGTACTCTTGCTGAGTATCATCTAACTTTGAGTAGCCTCCTAAATTAGAAAACTAGAGGTAGATGGTGTGAAAACTTCCTAAAATTGAAGAAAAGAAAGCTCCATGCCTTTTTTTTTTAATTTCCTGGAGTCTATACCTATCTTGGTTTAGCATTTGGAAACACAGAGCCTAGAACTATATCTGCCATAGATCTAAGTAAGAACCTGAATAAGGAAAAGATAGTTTTTATTTATATCTCATGCCTTAAGAGTAAGATTTACCCTGATGGGGTTAAATGGGTCTTAAGAGACAAATGGGACTTTGCAGAAGTTTAAATTCCATGCAAAGGAAATAAACAATGAATCAGAAACTACAGGAATTTGATGTGTGGTGTTTTTAGTAGGAAATATAAACTTGCCAAGAGTGCAAGGAACATGAAGATTAATTAATTTCATGATGGCCTCAGTTTCCTTTGAGGGTTTTTAACTGATTATATATTACTTGGACCTTTGTTCAGAAAAAGAAATTAGAAGTCAAATCATGGTACTTGAAGAAACTGATAGTAATTACAGTTGAAGCAGTAATGACTTACTAACGCTTTCAGTCTAGCATGACACTTGCTCATTAGGATTTTTCACTACATAACTTTCATTCCAGTTCTTCTCTTTGTCTTTGGGACAAATATAATATGTGGCAGTTTACACATACAATGACTCACATGTGCACACACACACTCACACAAATTGCAGTGTTTGACATGGTACAGTCAGGGAAGGCCAAATGTTTATAGTCATAGATCAGTTTTACGCCTGCAAAAGCTTGCAGCCAGAGGCAAATTCTGCCAGAGAAAGCCAAAATTATAAGGTAACACGTTAGGCCATGAAATGCATTAACCACAGAATGAAATGTTGATGATTTTTTTTTTATCTTTTCTTCTACTGAAGCAATAGTCATGTGTGTAAAAAACTCCTTCCTAACCACCTTCAAGAGATTTTCTAAACTCCCTCCTTTTATTCATCCTCCAAGGCTCCCATTACTAGCTTGTATGGCATACCTTTACCAAAGCACCTATTAATTCAGCATACAAGGCAGTGCAAATCCCTCTTGGAATTGTAATACTGACTGCCAGATATCTGTCTGTCTGCTGCATCGAAAAACAACAGCTGTAGGTTCTCTCTTTAATGAACATAAAGGAGTGCAACAACATATGACGATGCACACAATGGAAACATTTTGTATTGCATTAAATCCTTCTGAGAAACTTAATGTAACATTCAGAAATGAAAAAAAATATAAAGCAAACCAAAACCAACCCCCTCTGAAAAAAAAATAAAATTCTTCCTTGAAGCTACTAGATTTCTACGCCTTTAATATAAACCCAGAATAGATTCAAGAGGGCAGGCAATGTCAATTGCAAATCTGCTTCCTCCAGTTTCTCACAAAAGCACTTCCCTGAGCTAACGTGCTGTTTTAAAAGTCAAATGTGGGGATTATTTGTTACACATTTCTTGTAAAATCAATGAAGAGAAAAATGTACCTAAACCCCCACATTTTATTACAGCTCAGAAATTCTACAGTGCACTAAGCCAGCCTGTATGGTGTCATTCGTGCTGTGCTACAGCAGCTACTTGTTTGTTCTTTCTTTAATAAAATAACCCAGAAGTTCATAATGTGTCTTACATGCATGATCCATTTTGCCTCCTGAAGGAGGTTCTTCAGAAAATCTTTTGTCATATTTGATCTTTGATTTTTTTTTCCCTTCCCAATAACTCTCTGCCTATTGAAACACTTTAGCTGAGGAATGGTGAATCAGTCCATGAAACGCTATTATTGTCTCATTTTTAATGTCTCATTAGTGGATATTTGTAGGCAGAATTGCATGGTCTGTAAACATAACTAAATGGTGAATGAAATGATCTAGTAGCTGATATTTGGAATAGAAAAGGATATTTCAGCTCACAGAGAATCACTGCTTTTTCTGTCCTTTATTTCTAGATTATAACTAGAAAACCAAGAAAGAGTATATATTTTTCATGGAATCATAGAATAGTTTGGGTTGGAAGGGACCTTTAATGACCATCTAGCCCATCCCCCCTGCATTGTGCAGAGCCCTGTACAACCTTGCCTTGGAAGTTTACAAGGACGGGGCACCTTCCACCTCTCTGGGAAGCCTGTGTCAGTGTTCCACAACTCTCATCGTGAAAATTTTAATGTTAATCCAGGGTCAAAATTAACAACATGGGTCACATGGGCTGTTGACATATCTGAAGGGATGCAATGACTAAAATAAATAAAAACTACCACTATTATGAGCTGGAATATTTTGTTTGGGAAAAAATAGAAATAAAAAAAAAAAGAATGAAATGCAGCAAAACAAGGAAAAAAAAAAAAAAGAGCAAGTAGTAAAATGAGCACCAAAACTCATAAAGGGAACCTGATTTTCCAGTCGCTTGATGACTCATTTTTAAATTATTTTTTCAGTAAGGAGTGAACTCTGAAGCATCTGAAGCTGGCATATACATAAGGGCTTGTGCTGCTGTGGATGTTCTGGCATCTAATAATCTCAGGCTGCTGCCTTGGCCTCAGCTTGGCCACTTTCAGGTCTCATTCTTCTCCAATAGCTCATGGTTATCTTTGACTTTTCATCCTTTCAGTTAGCTTTTCTGAAAGTGATAGATAGGCTTCAAACATACCAAAGCTAAACAAAAGTTTGAATAGACAGAATCCCTGATTATAGGGACTTTTCTTCTGTGGGAAGCTTGGCTACAAATGGCTAGATCGGCTGTAATTGCTTTGATATGCTACTTTGTAGAAAGCTTTTAACACACCTCTGAGTGTGGTTGTAAATTCTAAGTGTAAGTAATTTCCTCCTTAAATTATTTGGGGGTCCTACTTCAGTATTGCACAAATAGCTCAATGGCTACGTGAAATATTTTTTGGCACAGGGTTGTTAAAAACATTAATAGTTTATACATGGACACTAGTGAAAAATCCCAAATCCTATTAAAACAAAACCAGTACCTCAGTTACTGATGAGAATAAAAGAAAATATGAGAATATGAGTGAGAGTAAAGGTATATTGATGAGAACTCAGGTATTTCTCTAGTTTTTCTAACTTTCATTTATATACAAAAGCTACTGCTACTGCAAAATACAATATCCCAGTAAAGTAAGTAAACCAAATTAATTGGTGGTACTCAATAAATTTTCTCCCACTGATCCGACTGACATTTTAGAGGTTTTCTACGCTTACTAGAAGGCTGCTTTCTCACGGTTCCTCTCTTGCAATGTGGGATTCCTGTCATAGCTCCTAATAACCTGCTAGGCACTGTGTGTCTGTGCCACAGAGGGACTCAGAGTAGGGTACCGCATCTGTGCTGCGCTGCGCTTGGGCTAATGGATGTAATACTTTCTGTATCAGAGCTAGTTTGTCATCAATATTTCCCCTTGTGGTACGCTCAGAGTGATCTTGCCCTTAGAATTAGTGTTTTTCTAGAACAGAAAAGTAAAAAAAATAAAACAAAAAATTTTTTTTCACTGTTCCTGTTTTCTAATCTGTTAGTAAGTATTCTAGATTAGAGATGTACCTTCTTCAGTATAGTGCGGTTGACTTCTGATTAATCTGGCCTTGTGCTTTATGACTTGTCATTCATAGTGTGTTTTCAACCTGTGACAAAAACATTCCATTAAATATTTTATCTGAAACACAACAACTAATATTTATATAACAACTTTCCAAATGTAGTACATCAAGATAAATTAATTAGATATTAGGGAAAAAAAGAAGATAAAAGAAAAAGCTGAAAGTTAGAACATGCCCCTTTCACTTTTGCAATCACATCCAGGAATAATAAGCATCCTTCTCGAGCTGTTTATGATAGGGCTCTGCCTGTTTGCCTCTATACAAAACCCAGTGCAGTGAGTCCTCAAGACTGTACCTGAGTTTTAACCTTCATCACATTTTGGAAATTAAAATAACTACAATATCATAGATAGTGTTTGAGTTCATTTATAATTTGGATAAATAGTGGGAAGATGCATGCCTGACATTCATCTTCTTTTATGTAGTTATAGCCAATATGTTAACAATCAAGTCACCATTCCCTTTTGTCTCAATCATTTTATTTTGCTCAGTTGAAGCAATGTTGCAAAATTGAGTTAATCAGTTGCAAATCTCTTTTGGTATAGGGAGCTCTTACCCTATTCCAAGAGAATGATATAAGCACACTTAGACCATAATAATTTCATTGAATCTCTGTCACATGGCAGCAGGCTCAATTTTTATTTTTTTTCAACATACTCAAACGTACATGTACTTTGGTTTTCAAGAGAAGTGTAACTAGGGTATCTTTGCATAAGAGAGAATTCCAACTGCTTTGACACAGGCTAAATCTGTTTGAAAGAGTTTTTATACTTTAAAGATATTTAGAAGTAAATTTTGTCAAGCAGTTTGAATAAAGTGGGATGGCAAATGTAACACAGAAGATGATATGGAGGTGATAATCCCTTTCTAAACAACACTGGCTAGAAAATACGTAAAGAGCAGCAACAGACTTATTAGTATGATGGCAATGACTTAAGAGGCAAAAATAATACAACTAAACATCTGTGGTTTACCTTCACCAGATGCGCCCTCTAATTGTGTGCAAATATGTGAAAAGCATAAACAACAAGGAACAACTTGTACATACCATGTGTGTGGTAAAAGCAGGTGCGGTACAGCCCCTGAAGCCCAGGTGAACGTCAGGAAGGGCCATGATTCACTCAGTCTTATATTTTCTCTGTTCCTTCTTATTCTTTCCAGTTTTATATTCTGTCCAATGTAGATAAAGATATTTTATTAATTTCTTAGAGTAGTGAAGGCTCTGCTTCTGAGTCATTTCATTGCTAGTTTCAGTCAGCTCTTTGGTTTCTTTCTGAACTGCATTGTACAAAATTTATATTTCCTTTCAAATGATAGATTTTTTTTTTCCTTTATATTTCCCTTTGGTATTATATGAAGGAGTAAATAGAAACACTCAGTTGACTTGCATGACACCTCTGATTTAATAAGCCCCTGTGACATCAACCCTTACTTAATGCTGAAATTAAACAGCCCTGATCTTTTTCATCTCTCCTCACACTGCAGTCTTTTCATGTCTGTAATAATTTTCATTGCCCTACTGAAGACCTTTTCTACTTCTGTTATCTCTTTTTTTTTAAATCGTATGACCAGAATTGAGCAAAAGATTCAAGGGAGGACATGCCATCAATTTATATAATGGCATAATAATAGTTTATAAATTTGGGACAATATTGGGCTTACTGGATATACTTACTGCACAGGCCTGAACAGTTCACTAAATTCAAGGGATGATTATTATCCTATTAAGCTTTCAGAGGAGTGGAATTGAAGGGCTAAGGGTTCACTTATTTTCTTTCCTTTTTTTTTTTCCTTTTTTTTTCCCTTTTTTTTTTTTTTTTTTTCTGTGGTACTGTACTGGTTTTGGCTGGGATAGTTTTCTTCACTGTGCCTCATATGGTCCCATGTATGTTTTGGATTTGTTCTGAAAACAGTGTTGATAGCACAGAGGTGTTCTAGCTGTTGCTGAGCAGCACTTACACAGCATCAAGGCCTTTTCTTTTCCTTGTGCAGCCGCACCAGCAAGTAGGCTGGGACAGCACAAGAAGTTGGGAGGGGACACAGCTGGGACAGTTGACCCCAACTGACCAAAGGGTTCAGAATATATATATATATATATCCTAAACCATAGGATGTTTTTCTCACTAATGAAAACTGAGGGAAGAAGGAAGCAGAGAACTTTCAGAGTTATGATGCTTGACTTTCTAAGTAACTTGTTACATGTGATGGAGCCCTGCTTTCCTGGAGACGGCTGAACACCTGCCTGCTGATGGGAAGCAGTGAATGAACTTGTTTTACTTTGTTTCCATGCCAGCTTTTGCTTTACCTTTTAAACTGCCCTTAGCTCATGGGTTTTCTCACTTTTACCCTAACGATTCTCTCCCCCATCCCATGGGGGAGCAAGTGGCTGTGTGGGTGTTAGCTGTCTACTGGGCTTAAAACCACGACAGGTACAGTAAATGTAAATGACTTGTAAATGCTATTGAACTGATATGTTGACCCTTCAGTAGTAGAAGACAAACTCTTTCCCAAAGAGTGGAAAACCTAAGATGCCACGGGTCCAGCAAGTACCATACCGCAATTTCTGGGAAGACAGACAGCTTTGACGATCCTGTGGCTCCTTGGTAGAAAACTGAATTCTGACTGAGCAAGATCAATGAGAATTTTACCAAACTAGCTTTGTTCTTGTGGCAGATATTTGGGCCCTAATTCTACTTTTTCCTTCACTGAAAAGGAGGGTAGAAGTTTGGCTTGCAACCCAATTTAGGCCTGTTATTAAGGAAGAAATGGTGATAAAAAGAAACAACACAAGAACTCTAAAATAATTCGTGTATAATTAAGAACCTGCGTACTCACTAAATTACAGGAGAAGTATCATTGCTAGGCAACAATTGTTCATGAAAGATCAACTTCTATTTAAGACAGTTAGAAACACAATAAACATAAAGCAGCTTCAGGTATATCCTTAAATGAAGAGTAACAGAAAGCAGAGGGGTTTTATGGTTTTCTGTTACTGTGGGGACAAGTAGTCTTCAGTATTAGGTCTTTCGTTCATGCTTGAGGACCACCTGAGCAGCTGTGTCAATTGCAACAGCTTCAAAAATAAGATTTCAGAGACCTTCTGTGTTCAGTAGTGACTTCCAACTCAAATGAGTAAGTGGGACAGTAGCCACATTCTGTATCTCTCTTTCACTGCCCTCAGTCCTCTCTTCTCAGGGTCTCTTACATCCCTAGCTCTTCCTTGTTTCCTAGATACCTTGTGCTCAATACCCTCCCCCACTGCAGTGGTCCTGTGCAATATATGCTATGTATAGTCCTGAGTTATGCTTGTGCTTATTGGTTACTACTTTGATAGCTCATCCTGCTGCAGTAAGAAGTAACCGAGCAAGTCAGGAGTTGCCCATGTTGGAATTAAGCTGACAAATCAATAGGAATCACAAGAAACTTGGACCAACTCATGTTACTGTCTTACCCATGAGCCAGAAACCCTGTGTTGCGTTCCAGCCACTGGAAGGTCTTTGTGGGGAACACATAACTCCTGGACTTTATATCATATAGACTCAGTTAGAGGTTAACTGGGGATATATTCCTCTTACTTTAAAAACAGCATTTCTGAAATCATCATGTAAATTTCTAGGCTCTTTGCTTTAAATGAAATATAGTGATGCCATCAGGAATTTTTCATTCGTTGTGTTTCTCTAGCATCTCAGGTGACTTTCATCTTACCTGCCTTACTTACTACTATCTCATCAGAATCAGTGGAGAGAGTAGGCAGAATTGGAGGCATGTCCAGCCTGACTTCATTAAGATGTCTGATTCGGGGTGAGATGAACGGTACAGTACACTTTTACATCATTTTTACATCATTGGATTAGGTTTATCCCCATGTTACCTCCTGTTATTGAGTAGGTATGAAAAATTAAATTACTATTTTAGTGGTACAGGAGCTGGAATAAGCACTGTATGGCTAAGACAATGGACTTCTAGTCAGAAGATCTGAATTAGGTTCAGCTTCACAACAATGACCTTAGACAAATGCATCTGAAATAATAAAGATTCAATTTTCTAGGTACTGCTTCCACACTGAAGGCAGAATACATTTAGAGATCATAGCATTTACATTTGACATCATTATTTTTTTGAAGCTCTCTTATTTTCTTTATTAAGGGTTCCTACACTTGGACTGGGATTTTGAGATGTCTTTATTTGCAGGAACCTCATTTTTTCCAGCCTTACCTTGTTCCTCTCTCTGATGTAGCAACTCCTAGGTTTGCATTGACTCTTGCTCTGTCAAGCAACAATTTATAGCTCTCACAACATCAAAAAATAAATTCCACTGTACTAAAAAATCGTGTAACAATGAAGACAACCTCAGCTTGCCTGACGTTAGCCCTCAAGTATACAGTCAATTTACCACTGTTAATCCAATTAGTAGGCACCTCCTGATCCCCAGTAACTCTTATTAACTGCTTTACTCTGACCCAGATAACCAGGGTGAACAACAAGCACTATGCCCCTATTAAGAGCAGCTTTCCAAAGGTGTACAGGCTTATTTTGAAGATGAAGCAGGGTATGTTGAAAATATGAATGCTTTCATCTGCCGAAGTATTTCGTGGTGGTACTACCTAAGAATTGCAGTCAGGGATCAGAGATCTTATGTTTTCAGCCTTGTATAAAACCTGTAATGAAGAGTTATTATCTGTTTCAAAGCCAACAGAAAAAGGTAACAAGAAGCCATAGAGACAGAGGGAAAAGGATGACTAAAGAACAAGAAAACAGTGGGATGATACTCATTAGCATACCTGCATTTTATACTCATCCCAGAAAAGGCCACAACTCAACACCTCAGTATAAAAATCTCAAAACATCCTCCAAAAATTAGCCTTTCCCTTTCAATCTGTGACCTGAGCACAATAAATGTTGTTGCCTCATTAAAAGCAAAACCACCTGTCTACAAGCAATCAAATAAACAGTAAGTTAATGGTTTCTGTGATGGCATTTTTTTCATAGGACAGCACTTGACTAAATTTCTGGATAAAACACTCATTCCATACTAATCAGAGATGAGAAAATAAGATTTAGTTGCTACCAGTATGGACGAGCTTCATATGATTTTGTATTTCTACAATGTGTAGGCAAAAGGACGTATTCATAATTTAAATAAATCAAAGGGGTGGGAAAACATCTTTTAGACTTGTTGTTATGATATATCTTAGAGAATGAGGATCTGACTAAATTTCAAAACGTCATTGTCACCTTTCCTGCAGAATGCTTGCCACCTATGCAAAACACTCACTAAATGCAATTAAATTTCAAGTATGTGGCAAAGTGTATGGTTTATCAAGATGAATGCGGAAAAGTAAACCTTGATTTAACCTATAGAACCTGCATACCTTGATACCTCGACCAAATGTGTTAATACAAGTAAAATGGCAGCATAATTGCATGAGCTTCAATTATAATTAGACAGCATCATGCTTCACTGATGTCACAATTATGCTGCTATAATTATTGCAGCACCATAGCTTGGATACCACAACACCAACACATTGAATCTAAGGTTGGGTTAAATTCACAATTATTAATTTAACGTAAATATTTTAATTGAATGATATTTCTAATATATGCCCTAGATGTTTTTATTTGTTGCTACCTTTCCAAACTTAACAAAAGTTTTGCAAGTAAATACAGGAAATATTGGAGCTCCAGGTGAAACTCTGGCCTCTCAAACTCACATGAGTGTTTTGACATAGTTCCAATGGGAAACTTCATCCTAAAGGTAGAATGTATAGAATGAAATTAGGTGGGAATAATCTCCTTTGAATAATATGAATACTTTAGGTCTAATTTTATTTATTACTGTAGATTGAATGTAAATAAGCTTTAACAAGAGTCTGGCATCACCAGGAATTTCTCTGTCATGCATGGGATCTGCGGTATGAAGATCTACGCTTGGAACTAAAAACATTTATGATTGTGTTGGTATAGTGACACATGAACTCATTATCTCTGCTGAGAGATAGAAATTATTATATTAATTATTTCTTTACCACACCTTCTTGGTATTTCGTTTTCAAGGTATGAGCTACAACTACAGACTCATAGAAGCACACTTGGAGTTTTCTCACAGATCTTTACCACAGTGCTTTTTTGCCCTATGCAGACACACCTAACAATGGCTCAGTATATTACAGATAGTATAGTGGACTTACTCTGATATCATTTATACTGCAGTAAGTTGGAATTTCAGTATAGGCATCTGTTTATTTGTGTTGAAATCAGAACAGTGTAGTATGGGCAATTTCTCCTTTACTCACATCATTCAATGTAGGACTAACCTCAATAACTCAATGGAGAAAAGCTGATATACATGAGAAGAGAAGCAGAGCCTGAGAAATTATTATTGTTATTAGGTGAAAATAAAGCTATTTAGAAATTCCTAAAGGTGTTGACACACAGTCATGGATTTAAATGGAAGGCTGTCAAGCAAAAGAACAACCACGAGCTTGGTCTCTATGTAAACAGCAATTACTCAAATAAAGGATTTTTGTAAAGCAATAAGCCTCTGGTTTTTTCATAGTTCTTTTCCCCAGAAAGAAAATATAAATACCTTCTGGAGAAATATTTTTTTATCAAGATTTAATGCAAGCAAGTACATCTTTTAATGCAATGTTACCTGTGCACTGAGCAAAGAGATTCGTTACCTGACAAGACCCTTCCATGTTGTCTTTCCCTTCTCACTACTAAAACATATTTCTTGGTTGCCGCTTCAGAGAACTGAGAGTCTCCTCCACGTACCTATATATTATTACAAGTATTTGAAAATGAAGATAGATGGAAGACAATGCTTCCAATTCTGAAATCAGAATGATGAAATCCCAACTGAAGCTGGTACTTGAGGTACAATCAGGCAACCTTGGAAATCTAGATGAAATCCGTAGATTTCAATGAATTTTAATGTTTCCTGTAATTTGGTGTCATTTCCCATAGAATTTTCCTGTAGAATAATTCCCGTTTCCTTACTCATATTCAAGATAAGCAGAAAGTAGACACTAATGCACAAATGGAGTAATCCAAGAATTTGTGGAATCTGCAGAATTCCTCTGGAAAAAAAAAAAAAAAAAACAACAAACAAAAGAATCCAATAGATTTATTTAAACTTATATGTAAACTTATATATAAGCATATATGTATGTGCATATAGAAACAGACAAGTAAGTATGTAGAATTTAGACTACATATGTATTCACATATACATTCATATACATGTACAAAGTTTATATTGTTTATCTCAAAATCTAAAGAATTTGTTTGCTTGTAGAGCTTCAAATTAAAATGCAAATTGAACTGGACTTTACTTTTTGTAGTGCTTCATTTTGTGTAGTTCAGAGCAGTTACTGGTTGTACAACAAATGGAGCAGACCATTGTCAGACGGTTTGGTGCTAAATGATTCCTGACATGCATGCTATGTGACCCAGCTAGCAGTATTTGTGGGGAGGTTTTTTTTGTTGTCTTTGGTGAACTAATGTAGAGGGAGGAAAAAAATTGAGGTTTATGATCAAGTTTCCTCTGGATGCCGAGGTAAGAAGCACTACTTTTAACTTTAGAGGTTGGGCATCTAGTATAACTTAATTTTCTAGACTCTTCAGAGAAAGAACTTCTCTCTTCTCTCTTCTCCCTGAATCTATGCCCATTGTTCTCCAGATGAAGTAATTCCTGACTCCCAGGCCAAGTGTTGCAAAGAGCCTGGTGTTTATATGGTGTAGAGCTAGCTAATAGACTAGCAATGTGCCTATGACCCTCTCTTGCAGCTCTAAACCCTCCACCCCAAAACAGGCATGTGCCTGAAAGACAAGACTATTTCTTAGTCTCCCAGAGTGATGTTTTCAGACCCTGGTGCTCAAGCTGGTGTTACATTCCTTGAAGTGTGTCCTGACTTGGCATGGATTTTCCACTGAGCTACTGGACAAGTGTTGAGGGATTAGTTGAGTGCACAAGGCAAACCTGACTTAGCTACCTTTAGGGTGCAAGACTGATGGAAAACTCTCTGTGGAACCATATCCAGGCTTCTTCTTAGGCAGAATGTTGTTTCACTCAAAAAAAAAAAAAAAAAAAAGAACAAAAATTATTATGGGAATACTTAAACTAGGGATCTGCTTTGTTTGCCATCATGGCTGTACCTGTAATTGTATGCTATTGCAAGATGGGACAAATCATGCTCTGGGTGTCCTTGTCCAGCTCTTTTGAACACAGAGAAAACCCATACAATAGTTTTAAAGAAAGTTTATTTGCAATGGCTAAAGTTCAGTGAGCCGAGTCCCACCCGGTGCATTCACATGCATAGCAGCTGTTATGAAAATCTCTCTCCAGTTAAATCTACCTGTTTGTGTATCTCAGCTGTAATCAGTTCAGCTAGCAGCTAAGGAAGCAGTTCGGACTCCAGACCATTAACCTCCCAGCAGTACAGCCAGGAGAGGAGATGCTGCGGAAAGTGCTTACTGCGAAGCTTGCCTTTCTGCTCCACGTAGCCCCACGACTACTTCTCACATCTGAAACTCACACAAACCAAGTGTGGCTCACTTAATAGGGATCAGTGATAAATAAAGATATATGAAATTTTATCATTATCCCCTGTGGTCTGTTAGTTTTGCTCATTTTGCTGAGGCTCCGACTCATGGAATAGGCGATTTGGGTACCAGTCCGTTTTGTGATCTACAACACAACACGTCCCATTAGGGGAGCAACAGGCTGGAGCAAAGAAGCTATTGGAGCATCTTAGTATTTCCCATTTGACATGCTGTTTGCTTTGCCCGTTGTTAATCAGCAGAACACCTTGCTGTCTCAAAAAGCAAAACCTATGGTAATAAAATAAATCCTCAGACTCTTAGCACCAACAGCAAAAGGAAGAAAGAATCCAAATATTTATGGTCATCTTTTGGGGGTTTATTTGCTTATTACTTACAAGCAAAGTGTCTACAGTAGTTTAAGGTTTTAGACTGAGGCAGTAATCAAATTTTAATTGAATTATTTAAAGTGTGTAATTTGTCACATCTAGGAGTAATTTTAATTACTTAATAAATTACTTTGGTGTCATGTTTGAATCTCATTTTGAGTACTGTATTTCTTAAAAATGACTGATTTGATGAATAGTAAAATGTAAGTATTCAAATCAAGCAATTATTTAAACACTTAATTACTTAATACTGAACTTTGAAATAAGAGAAATGAATGTCAGCTAAGCAGCATCAGAGTTTGACCCTGAATTCTTCGCACAATCAATATTTTTAGCTGTGTTCAATGAAACCATTCCTGGAAATTAATACGAGTTTGAGTATTCAAGGGATGAAAGTTGTATATTCTAACTACTTACTTATTTCTAAGTTCTCCCACAAAGTGTTTGACAGAAATATTTGGGGTCAGTGGAAGAATTCCAGGTTTCCAGGTAGGAGTGTTGAAAAATGGCATGAGGATTCTGATTTTTTTTTTTTTTTCATGTATCATTATTCAAATAGAAGCAATTAAATTTGCAGACATTTTGTAATAGTTTCTGAGTTGTTGCAAGAACAGATATTCCAAATATTCATAAGTTGTAAAGATAAAAATTGCCACCACTTAGTCTGATTTTCTGTATAACGAAAGGCAGATGGTACAACCCACATACTTTTGTTTTCACCCAATAATTTATATTTCCTATTATAAAGAAGGAATAAACATATGCAAACAGGAAAAAACAACATGCTCAGCTGAAAGAGTTAAATTCAAAGTAAATAAGGAAAGAACCAGAACCATAATTTCCAAATCTAATATTTCCAACATCTAATTCACGTTAACATGCTAAAGTTCTCTTCACAGAAGTTGAGCAAATTGGATGTACAATAAAAGTGGCCTTAAGCAACTACCTAGGGGAAGAAATTGATTGCCTAATTTTAACTAAAAGTCAAACAAATTAGTATTGAAATCCTTAGGGACACTTAATGATTACACAAGGGTTGGGGTTACTTATTGGTAGCACAGAAGATTTAGTGCATTTTCAAGCTTTCACTGGTTTTTCATATTATGCATAACATTTGTTTTATCTCTATTAAGCTTCAGATTTCATGGCATTAATCAGTTTCTGCTTAACTAGTAATTAAGTCACAGAGCACTATAACACAATCTAAAAAGTCAGAGGGCTCTCCAGTCCTCACCCCACTTTTATTTTTTATAGCTGAAAACACCAGTGGCTTGCTCTGATGCAAGATGGACATAACCCAGGTGTGAACCAGGCTCTGCAGTTGGCAAGAACTGATAGCTCCCCTTCATCAGGTATTTCAGCTGTGGTGAATATCACTATTCAAAAGGAAATGTTCTTAACAAAAAAAAAATGCTGTTGAGATAAACTGGAGGTTCTTGTAGTGACATTTAGACCAACACAGCTCCTTAAGGCATGCTTCTTTCATGCTGTTCTTTGTCAGAGATGTTCCTCCTATGTCAATTCAATTGCCAGCAAGTCTACAGATGATACCAATCTGGGAGGGATGCAAGCAGATCAACAGAATCAAGCTGTGGAGTGACCTGGTGGCAACTGGGGCTGCAGGCAACATCTGAAAGATTCAATAACAATAAACATCTGTCTAAATACTCTTGAGGAATTTGGTGATATATGAACATCTGAGCATCTGTGGTACTATGGGGAAAGTTGCTAGAATGTACAAAATGAGGGGAATAAGTGGTTGCAATTGCTGCCTTAAAGGAATTTAGAATTAATGGCATCACTGCTTCCAACCTCTTAGATGCTGCACTTCACCCCCGATGAAAAAAAAGCAACAACAAAAAACTCCTGATGCCTTGAAATTACCTTTCCAGGTTTGATGATTCTGTTATCTTGGGAAATGCGTGTCCAGTCTAATCTTACATTTGTCAGATCCTTTCATTCTAACTTAGCTCTTCCCACCTTCTGATAATATGCTGTTTTTATTTTGACTTTCCTACAACCCTGTCTTTCTGTGTAAAAGGAGTTTCTAGACAAATTCATGTCTTCCTGCATCCTAAATTCTCTGCCAGAATCTGATATTTACAATCATCTGACTGGCAATTGGCTCATTCTCTGTGAGGCTGCAGTGAATGTGGAGCTCCTTGCTCCCACATGAAAAAGAAAGCAAGCTTTTTCACTTCTGTCTTGAACCAAGACACAGAAAATAACCTTGTCTTGTTCCTGCTTCCAGAATATTTGTATGAAGTTTGGAAAATCTTGTAAATATATTAAATTTTGTCTTTTTTTTTTTTTTTTGTAGAAAGGGTATACACGTACATATTTATATATGCATACATTTAGATTGATTACATAAACTGGATAAATATATATCCTATTGTCTTTCTGATTGAAAGCTGCCTCAAAGAAAAGCTTTAATACTACATGTGTTAATGTTTGTGAGGTGATCAGACAGTGTTTATAACCTGTGTGAATACCCAAAATGCCCCCATCCTTGCAGGATGAGGCTGTGGAAAATGAATATGATTGCAGATGGGGTCATGAACTTAGAGAAAGGAAATCTGGGACATACAAAACCCAGACTCTCCTTAACTAACACCTTGTCCAAGACATCAAGTTTGCTACTTCATCTACCTCATTGAGGAGGAAAAGCTAGACACTGGGATTAATGCACCCCAGTGGAATTAAGTGATATCTCCTTTTTTTCCCCTTCTTAATTGCAGAAGTTTGAGGATGAAGGGAATAATAGCATTAAGAATACTTATATGGGCCTTATGTGGCTCCATTTTGTGTAAATCCCTGCTTTGACATACTCTCCCATATGACCCCAGGGAGGTGAGTCATAAGACTCACATTTTTAGAGATGTTTTAGGCATTTATCTAGGACTTCAAATCCCCTGATCTTGGGAAAGTGTTTGTTTAGAGTTATGTAAGTAATTCATTCTAGTTTGGTTTATTACCTTTCTCTTTCTGAGTACAATTAGTTGGAGCCATATAAATATTTAAGATTACATATATATAGAAATAGATACTCTATATAGATTACTCATGTAGAGTGATCCTACCACCTAAAAGGAGGCTGGAGTGGAATTCAGACCCATGAATCAAAAGAATATGTCAGCAAATGTCCTCTGAATTTCTGTTCAAGCAGAAGGAGTCCACATTATGAAACGATTAAGCCACTCAACTGTGAGCAGGAGTCCAGTGTTCTGATCCATCTACTTAAGATAATTTATGGGTTTTGCTTGAAAGTCATTTCACAGAAGTAATCATTAGATCAGAGACTGGAAACGCTTCCTGCCCTTTGCAGAGTAGATGAATGACCTCCAGGCTAGCCAACAAGGCAAGCTCAGTTCAGCACGTACCCTCAGAAGAGGACTTGGTTCTCTGGACTTAAAGCAGATAGAGATAGCCCATAGACAGCCCTCAATCAGCCCCCTGTGGTTCAGCAAGGCTCAAGCTCCCCTCTGTCAGGCAATATTTCCTACTAACTGACTGCAGAGCCCTGCATAGCAAACATTGGAACAGGCTGCCCAGGAAAGTGGTGGAATCATCATCCTTGAAGGTATTTAAAAGGCTGGTAGATGTGAAGCTGAGGGACATAGTTTAGTGGTGGTTTTGGCAGTGTTAGGTTGATGGTTGGGCTCTCTGACCTTAAAAAGATGTCTTGAAATTGCCTCTCCAGGTTTGATGTGCCCATCAAATGTATAAGAAGCCTAATGACCTAGGTGGCATCTAGAATAATGACTCTGGCTGGCACATGTACTCTTTTGGTACCAAAACACCTACGCTGAGCATCAAAAGTGGGAATCCTGACTTTACCCCATTGTTTCTCTCTTCTTTACAAATCATAAGTAGAGAAGGCAGAACTTCTCTTAAACAGCTGAAGTGGATCTAGTATATTTCAAAAAAGTTCCTTTTAAGTTGTTTTTTGTGTGTTTAGTTACTTTTGCTGTGTTGTTTTTTGTGTTGTTTTTTATTTCTTTTTTTTAAGTAAAATTACTACTAATATCACACTGGTAACAAAAATGATATGCAATCAAGCACAAGATGGCTTAAAAAATAGATTTATGCTAAAATCACATCTTTAAAAATAGGCAATTCATTGCTCTAATCAGTTTTTCTTTCAGCTTTTCCACCCCTTACCATTAAAATAAGCAGGATTATTAAAGTGCATAAGCTTAGTCATTAGCAGATTGCTGAGATCCTGCAGTGATTGACATCTGTCTTTTTCTATATTAGCAGCTTAATCTGCTGGTATGGCCAATCAAAACAAAGAGTAGGTTGATTATTTGGTGTGTGTTTAGCTCTAACAGATAATTTAACTCACTGTATAATCAGAATACTGATATTTTTTTAGAGTTCACCTGATACGGGCAAACAATTCTGAAGGTTTTCAAATTACTGTGCCATCAGATTTGAAGCAAGTATGTGAGGCGAAACTCCGGGTAAAAAGCGTTGTCACTACGCTTTTCCTAACTGATAACTGCAATTCATTGTGTATGTATCTACATAAAACACCTTGAAAGTGGATGTGAAGTTTAGTTTTGTTCAGCAAGTTTTCCAATTGCTCTCATTGCAGGGAAAAATAAAAAGGAAAAAAAGGGGGTAAAAAAAAAGGCATTTAATTGAAGTTTAGTTTGCTTTCAGAGTGATTCCTTGGAGCTACCTTATTGTGCTTGTATTTTCAATTCCAACTAGAGTGACCTTACATTTTGTAAACAAGGCCTTTGAAGCAGGAAAGCAGTGTTTTCATGCTATTTCACTGGCAGCTGCATTGCCTTTCATCTTTTTTTTCTATTATAGAGCTTTTTCAAAGGAAACAACAATGGGATTTTTGTAATTAACAGTACACCTTGACCTGCATTTCATGGTTAAAAATATTTAAATTAGCAGCATTTCAGATGGAAGTGAACAATGCTGCACTAAATCAGAAGCAGCAAACCTTTTCAAAAAGACTGAAAAACTTTTCACAAAAATTGCATGATAAAAATGCTTGAGCACTGAGTGCTCCTTAAATCAGAATATACATAACACTCTTAAAACGCCTCTAAAAAGACAAATGAAACTTAATTTAGTAGTAGCAGTAAAAGCTCTTTCCATTAATGTTCTGTGTTTCATCTAATATCTGCAAATGCCTAGGAAGCATCGGTTGATTAAGCTTTAGAAAACTGTCAGTATCCTGCTGCACTGATATAAATTGAGGAGATGAGCATAGGGCTACACGCAGGCTGAATATGGCAGTGTGCACGGTTACCATTTTTTAATTAAGTCATTAAAACTGATTTATGTGATGACGTATAATCTAAGGCCCCACAAAAAACATTGTCTTAAACCTCAAAAAAAGAGGTGTTTTCAGTTAAGGGGGTTTCCTTCACATTCAGAGGAACTGAAAATACACACGTGAAAAAATTGCCACAACTGTGCTGATTTATGGATACTTAAACTACATACAGTTTAAAATATGCCAATTAAGAAAAAAAAAAAAACGTTTAAAAAATGAATATTTGATTTCTGAAGAACTGAAGTCATCAAGGCTCCAAAAATGACACTGTTCCATCTGCAGCTGGTACTACAAGCAGATCACTAAGAAAAACAGGGGATTTTCATAAATACTTGTGTTTAAAGTGGACTGAGAAATAAGAATCACACATAAGGCAGTAATTTGAGATTTTTTAAAAATCTAATTGTCTTTTCTCATATAAGTTTAGTATTAAAGTGGTAAATAAAGTGAATAAATTCAGATCAAGCATCAGAATAAGTCCATTTGGATAAAAAAATGAAAGGAAATGAATTGAAGCCAACAGACATTTATATGCATTTATTATATGATAGTAAAACTAATAGCAACCTAAAATTAAATTAATTAATGCTTGGACCATACATGCTTATACCCCAGGATGCCTGAATTCAAGGGGATTTACATAGTTATACTGAATAAACTGCCACAGTATGAAATTTAAGATGGTGTGTCTTTCCCAACTAAATTCATGGAGGTAACTAAGCATTTCATGGCTAAAGATGTAATTTGTCATATTAATGAAATATTCCTTTTAAGAAATCTATATACAGCCTATTCTGCTGGTGAATAATTTATACAGACAATAGTGTTCTCTGAAAAAGAGTTCTCATTACCATTGCAAAGGAAAGGTAGTATATGATCTTTCTGACCACATATCCTATTGTGATGCTAAGAGCACTTCACTGTACAATTGAAAGGCTTTCCCCCCCAACTACAGTTATGTGACAGTAACAAAGTATTGCCTATTAAGGAAAAAAAAATTACATTATTCCTTTTCCTGCAGGTTTAGGTTTCTGGGCTTCCACTCAAAGGCTCAGGTTCAGCTTTCTTATCCTTAGATTCTTAAGGAAATGCCAAAGACAGGAAAATAGAATCACAATTAAAACTGGAAGGGACATCTGGAGATCATCTGATCAAACCCCTTCCAAAACCAATCAGATCAGGTCCTCTTTCAAAGCTTGGAATTAGATTGTGTTGATCAGAGCCTTGTCCAGTCAAGTTCTGAGTATCTCCATGAAGGAAGATTGTGCAAGCTGTTCAATCAATAGTAAGAGAAAGAAACTTCCAGGGGCGATTCATCTTTCTGAAAATCTGAATTCCTCTTTAGAAGTGTCCTTCCAGGCATTAAAAAAAAAAAAAAAGTAAGAAAAGACAAGAAAAGACTGTAATCCTTATCAGTGAAATGTCTTATTTGAGGAAAGACTGATCAAATCCTAAAATTATCTCTCTACCTATGCTGTAGCAGAAAATCATATCAGACCTGTGGTCAACAATATGGTGTTCTCTGTTTTATAACTGAATGCTTTATGATGAATTAGAAATAATGGAAAAAAAAAAAAGGCAGCTGAAGGATTTGTCTGTGGAAATTAAAATAAGGTATCTTTTGATTGTTTAGTAGGTTGTTTCATCCAGTTTTACTTTTTTTTTCTTTTTTTCTTTTGTGCTCCACTATTGTTGATCCCCAGGGCTATTGGAAAAGGTGCCACTGATTTATTACCTCATTCTGGTGGTATCTCATATTTGAGGTTTACTTTAGAACAGGAGAGTGCTGAACAATAAACCTCAGAGACTGGGGTACATCCTTTAAAGAAAAGAAAATGTATCTCATTTTATTGAGGTCAACATTATGAAGGCTATTATCAAGCAGTGTCTATATGGATTTTTTGTAGCAGAGGGCTTTGTGAAGCAGTAGCACAAGTTGTGAGAAAAAAAATGCTATTGCTGGACTAGTGAAATCCCTCGATATGGCATTTTGCTGATCTGGGAAGGGAAACTTATATAACTGTAGTCTTTCTTCCAAAGCCTTTATATTTAGTCCAGCACTAGTCTGTGTTATTTCATAAGCCAAACTATCTGGATTAGGAAGTTACAGAAATGTGGGCTCTGCTCAGTCAGGAAGAGCAGGGACTCTACTAAACTGCAGATATTGTTATTTTTGGGGCAGCTGTACTAACACTCAGATATTACGAATTCATTTGGAGTCACCTTTTATGTCAGAATAGGTATATTATTTGTGGTCTCTCAGATCAGGAACGATTCTTCTAGATGGTCATGGATTGACTGCTTCCGTCTCTGTTTTCTCCAGCCCATGTGGATATGACAATCTTGTAACCACCTTCCAGAGATCCACCAGAAAGTCTTAGAGCTCCAAGATCTAGAAAGGCAAAGGATAATAATAAGGAATAGAATGCAGAAAGGTTTAGCACTTCCTATATTCTCATGTGCTACACAGCTCTAACGTCCCAATATTATGACTTTAAGTCCTTTAAGTTATTCTCATGTCTACCACACATCAGGCAATGTGCTTTTTTGACACTAAACTAGAACACAGACTAGAAGTCCTCACAAAGGTGAGGACTTAGTGTGGGTATCTACCTTCTGCATAAACCAAGTTTTCAACAGCAACAGGGTTAGAGCTCAGGAAAATCCTCTTACCTGTATACCCTGTTTACTGCTATAATATCATTCTGTAACGTTGGATGAGAAATAGATTGGTTTTCATCTGTTTAAATATTATGAACAAAACAAAAATATTCAAATGTATTGTAGTACTGTCTGCTTGAAATGCCGAATTCAAGGAAAAGTTACAATCTTCGGAAAAGTAACTTCTGTTAGTGTTCAAATTGTAGTAGATAGCATTGCAATAGATTCCTTTTATAACATGCAGAACATCTCCAGTGATCATGTCTCAAATCAAAATTCACTGATAACCTGAAATAAAGCATATTAGATGTATCTTGAATTAATAAATACATATTTCCCTATTCTTCCGTGAAAGGCTCAGGGGAAATCTCAAAGGATTTTCTTTTTCTTGCCCTTGAGATTTTTCTCATGATAAAATGTCTTTGAGTCTGATACCATAATAGGGTCTTGACAAAGAGTTGAGAAGTTTTCCTTTATTTCAGCAGAGGGCTCCAGAATACACACAAGCTGGGGAGTTTCTGTCTTCATCACCTCCACAGTGCAATGGAGTAGTTAAATTCCCGGCTGCAAGATAATTACACCTCTCTGTTGCACAGAAGCTTTGTCCTCCCATAATTAATTATGAGCAAGAGAGGAAAGTGTCCTTTTGTTGTTTTTAATGAATTAATCCTTCAAGAAAATAATTTCTGTGACATAATAACAAAAGGACATTTGTTCACTGTCCTCATCACCACACATAACCTGGTACATAAATGGCCTCATGTGGGGAGACTCTTTGTCTCTTCTGTCCAAGAACATACTTTATTGCAGACATGTCACAGGAGTATTAATACCCTCAATTGCTGTACAGGTAGATAAGACTGTCTAGATCATTATAACAAAAAAATACAGAGGAAAGAGTCCAGTGTTTTGATAGTAATTCTCACTCTAAAATCAAAGGAAAAGTTCTATTAAATGGATTTTTCTTCAGGCATAAAAAACCCACATTGCCCTACTTAATCTAGTCATTCGAAACATGGCTTAGATAAATCTATTTAACTAAATGGAGAAAGTCAATCTCTGTTTGATTGCTCATCCAAGGTGTAGGAAAGGAATCCATTATGTCACAAGACTGAGTAACTCAAGACTGTGTTTTGTAAGATTAATGGGTACCATGTCAAATGTATATTTAACTGGGTTGAATTGAAGAGCCTGAACACAGCTAGAGTATTTGGCATTTTGCTATCGCTGGCGTAAGATTAATTTCTCTAACATTGTATGTACTAGGTGCATTTCTTTAACTCTTCATGGAAGTTGAATCGATGGTCAAAACATAGTAGAGAAATGTTTTCATTACCAGTTTTGGTCTGCTTTCCAGCAGATAAAATCATAGAATCATCGAACAAAAGTATGGTTTGGGCTGGAAGGGACATTTAAAGCTTATCTAGTTCCAATCCCCTGCCATGGGCAGGAACACCTTCCACTAGACCATGTTGCTCAAAGCCCTGTTCGACCTTGAACACTTCCAAGGATGGGGCATTTGCAGCTTCTCTGGGCAACGTGTTCCAGTGTCTCACCACCCTCAGAGTAAAAAATTTCTTCCTAATATCTAATGTAAATCTCCCCTCTTTCAGTTTAAAACTCTTACCCCTTGTCCTATCGCTATACTGAGTTTATTTTGAGGGTGAGTGTTATGTCACCTCCAGAAGACCAAAGTGCCAAATGGACTTACTGAGTAGCAGGAGCACGCAGATGCTCTGTATGGGAATGAACACCACAATATCAGTGATAACGGGAGAATCTAAAAGGTTAATCACCCAGTTCCTTCAGTAAATTCACATCAATTACTATAACAGATATAGCAGGAATTACAAAACATGTATGTGTTCATAAAGCTGATTTTTATGACAATATGTTGGTTCACACAGCATTTCTCTTTCCCCGTGACATTTTCTTTGGCAATCTTATTCATCTTCTCTTGAGATGTTTATAAAATGTATTGCATTTTCATTTCCTTAAACTTAGGTTTTCTTAAGAAAAAGTGGTAGGCAATAACTTAAATTGTTGCAAATTGCAATGTATTTTGGTTAAAAATACGGAACTCATGCCATCAGGGGCAACATTCTATTTAAAACCTTGTATAACAAGAAGTTCACACATTTTCTCTACATCACTTGCATAATTTTCAACAGCTGTCCTTTGCCCTTTGTGAT
The DNA here is from genome assembly GCA_033628505.1 of Tringa tobata. NCBI lineage: Eukaryota > Metazoa > Chordata > Aves > Charadriiformes > Scolopacidae > Tringa > Tringa tobata. The sequence continues at coordinate 7,363,789 of JAHREE010000096.1, forward strand.
GATCAATTAAATCTTTTTCATATACACTGAGACAATTGCATTCCCCTTTTCACTAGTGTTAAATGAAATATATTGAAGTTTTAACAGCAAAAACTTACTGTAAGATTAGATGAAGTAGATTTTCCTCCTGTTATCTTTCTACACACACTCTACAGGAAGCCAAGATTGTAACTTATTTTAGGTCACCTCAACAAATACTATGAAAGGCAATACTGTCCGTTGCACAAGTGATAACCAAAAATGTTACCCTCTTTCTGCAGAGACCTTGCAAACACCCAGCAGAACAATGAGGATCAACAACAATGTGCAGAACACAGGGTTAACTGCTCGCACTTTGGTTTACTTACAAGCTTTTGCAAATAATTCCAACAGCGAATCCAGAGGACATGTCTCTATTTGCATTTTTAGTATCATTATGTTTTACTTACTTACTCGAAGTGCAAAGCTTCCTCTTTGAGCCAACATGGAACTATAGGTTGGCAAGATATGTTTGTAGCTGTCTTTCAACCCCCCTTTTTACAGATCAGTTTTAAGTGCTTAATTCAACAGCAGCCTCTGGTAGTTTTTTACTGTTGATTTTGTCTACCCAAAGTTCCACAGAAAGCTCTTCAAACTACTCTTAAAAGCAAATATTGAGAAATAAAAATATATAGTTGAAGAAAATATGTTCCAGTAATATAAAATACTCAATGTACTGTACAGTAGAGAAACAAAAAATTGAGGTGAACCACATACCCTTTCCAGTATGTAACTTGCAATATTTATATTATGGTAACATTTATATAACTCAGGGAGTCTGATACATACAAAGTAGCTTTGTGGATCTAGGCCTGAATGACCAACTCCAAGATACACATATGCACAAAGAATACCGTAGCAAAACCAACACTGGCTCCTTCAGTCCCAGCTCAACACCGTGCCCTCAGAACCACCTACTTGATATGCACAGAGCCTGTGTGTAAAGAACAGATCAAACACCTCTGGAGTCCAGTGAAATATATGTATGTCAGTAACATTTCACATATCTCTATCGACTTTCCCCTACTAAATACATCACTATTGACAGCTGCATTGCCTTTTACACAATGATGCACTTCATCTGCATTGATCAAGTAAATCTAGAGCAAATGAATGTAAAGTGTTATTAGGTAATTCATTCAATATCTGCATGTGTCAAGACTCCATCCTAGTAGATGCGCTTTTAGAAGAAACTAGGAATTTCTCTCAAGTATCTCTTAAATTCATGTTCAAAGCTGGAGACTTAATATTTTGGGGGTTTTATGCAATTTAAGGAAAGGAATATCCTGGTACAAGTGACAGCATTTCTTAACCAAAATCTGTGTACGTTTGAGACATATGAATTGATGCAGCTACTGGGTGTATCTGCTGGATGTAGGAATATGTCCAGTAGATGTATTTCTGTTCTTGTGAAGCAGAATACATGAGCTATAACTAAAGTTTTCATCAGTGGTGCTCAGACTAGACTTCTAAAAAAGAAATTTTTTGCGGTGAGAGTGGTGAAACACTGGCCCAGGTTGCCCAGATAGAATCATAGATTCATGGAATGGTCCAGGCCAGAAGGGACCTCCAAAGGTCATCTAGTCTGGCCTCCCCACAGTCAGCAGGAACACTCCCAACTAGACCAGGTTGCCCAGGGCCTCATCGAGCCTCACCTTGAATATCTCCAGGGAAGGGGCCTCAACTACCTCCCTTGACAACCTGTTCCAGTGCTCCACCACCCTCATAGTAAAGAACTTTTTCCTAAGATCCAATCTAAATCTGCTCTTCTCCAGTTTAAAGCCATTACCCCTTGTTCTGTCATTGCCGGCCTTTGTAAACAGACTGTCTCCAGCCTTCCTGTAGGCCTCCCTCAGGTACTGGAAGGCCGCTATTAGGTGTCCCCAGAGCCTCCTCTTCTCCAGGCTGAACAAGACCAGCTCCCTCAGCCTGTCCTCGTAGCAGAGGTGCTCCAACGCCCTGATCAACTTTGTGGCCCTCCTCTGGACCCACTCCATCAGGTTCATGTCCTTCCTATACTGAGGGCTCCAGACCTGCACACAGTACTCCAGGTGAGGTCTCACTAGAGCAGTGTAAAGTGGCAGAATCACCTCTCTGGATCTGCTGGCAACACATCTCTTGATGCATCCCAGGATGCAATTGGCCTTCTGGGCTGCAAATGCACACTACTTGCTCATGTCCAGCTTCTCGTCCATCAGCACCCCCAAGTCCNGCCCACCTCTCCAGCCTGTCCAGATCCCTCTGAATGACATCCTGTCCTTCTGGTGTATCGACAGCACCACACAGCTTGGTGTTGTCTGCAAACTTGCTGATGGTGCTCTCAATCCCTCTGTCTATGTCGTTGATAAAAATGTTAAACAGTACCGGTCTCAGCATGGACCCTTGCGGGACACCACTTGTCACTGCTCTTCATCTGGACTTCAAGCCATTGAGTACCACCTTCTGGATACGACCATCCAGCCAATTCCTTATCCACTGAACAGTCCACCCATCAAATCCATATCCCTCCAATTTGGTAATCAGGATGTTGTGAGGGACTGTGTCAAAGGCCTTGCTGAAGTCCAGATAGATCACATCCATAGGTTGTCCTTTATCTACTGACCTAGTCACTCTATCATAGGAGGCCGCTAGGTTATTCAGACAGATTTGCCCCTAGTAGAGCCATGCTGGCTATCTTGAATCATCTCCGTGTCCTCCATGTGCCAGATAGGTGGTAGATGTCCTGTGCCTGGAACTGTTCAAGGTCAGGTCGGATGAGGCTCTGAGCAACCTGATCTAGTTGATGTCCCTGCTCATTGCAGGGGTGTTGGACTAGATGGTCTTTAAAGGTCTCTTCCAACCCAAACCATTCTATGATCCTATGATTTCATATGCAGAAGGGCAGTATATTTCCAGTTAATTTCTTTGCCATTTATGCTTTGCATCCAGTCATTTTAATTGCTTTATTTTTTCAGCTCTGAGATTTTTTCAACATCATTTGCTCTTAATTATCCTGTTTTATATGCTCATTCTACTAACTCACCAGAAATCAATTCTTGTGATCTGTAATCCTCGTTGCTTTATACAGAAGTCCATCATCAACAGCTTATTTTCTTTTACTATTTGTGATCTAAGGGATATGTATATTAACACAGAGCAGAAAACAATGCTGAAGCATCTTCCTCCAGAGGTGTGCTGATCTTCCACAAACTACTGAAGAGTAGAACAACAAGTAAGCATAAATTTAACTTCTGTTTGGCTGTTAGGAGTGGAGGTTAAGCACAAACAAGAGCATTATCTATGAAGACACTTCAAAGATAGGGAAATAGCATCATTCTCTTAATGCATTGCAGGTTTGGGTCAACACACAGTTTATTTACCATGTCTGGTAAACAACATTGTCTTTCATGATGCTAATTGCCAAGCCAAAAGTTCATACTAGCTGTTAAAAAATCATGTGTCATTAGCTTCAGGTCTTGCTCTGTCCTAGAAATGTACTGCATGTACTTCTTAAACAAAGGTCTTTCACACCTTTGTGGCTGCCTACAAATGCTCTAAATTAACAAATTATGGTCATTTATTGTTTTAATATTCTGAGTTACTCCGATAATAATAATTAAAAAAAAAAAAGAATAAACCTAAATAAACCCAATATGAAAATGACTGCCTCATTTAAACCCCCAGAAGTATCTGATCAAACTCAAATGGCCTCAGCACTTCTGACTCCACTAAGCCCTTCTTCTGCAGGCTGCCACCTCTCAACAAACCCCTAGCACAGGAAATGCAAGACAGGATTTTTAAAAGAGAAGACATAAAAAATTATAGTACAACACTATGATGGATAGCTCTGCTGTTCACCTCCATTCCAACAAAAACTCCTCCACAGGATTCTGTTGTGTACATTTGTTGAGCAATACTGATGATGCATATTTGTAGTCTCCTTAAAACCTAAGAAAAAGATGATTCTACCTGTTGTTGGGCAAAAACATTAATACTGTTTGGAAGAACCCAAGGTAGTCCTAGGAAAGTCAGATACAAAAAATGAAACAAAGGAGAAATTTAAGGATGGGATGAGACATAGAACTAAAATGCAGCTAATATTGAGGTTAGCAGAGATATTACTATTGCCACATCAGCTTATTGTGTACAAGCTCTGCGTGTTATTGTCATCACACAAATTGCCAGTCAGGTCAAACAGCCCAACAAGTAGGATGTTTGACTTGGTAAAAGGTGGGCAGAATCTATTTTCTAGCGAGTCTTTGAAGGAGGTTAAAGCTGAAAGGGGAATAGAGCAAAGGTTGGGCTAAAAGCTCAATTCTTTGCATCTGAGGTTAAAAACGAAGACTAAATGCATGGGAAAAAGATTAAATGAATAAGAATAGAAGCAAAACAGGTCAGCAACTGAGTCTGGATTAAAACAAGTATCATATAAGAAAGAGCTGAAGTTGAAAATAATTTAAACATTTCAACCAAAATTGGGATACAGGAATGAAATGTGGATCAGTATCCGGCAGAAGTTCACATGAATATTATCTTTTCAGCAAACGTCTGGGAAATATGGGAAATGATGCAAAAAATACTTTGAGGGTTATGCATGTTCTTCAGAACTGCAATGGAAAAAAATTACCCTTCCATAAATGCTGTAATGGTTAAAATGTGATTTTCTTCTCCTCCTATAACATTATCTAAAACAATCACAGTGGTTTAACTACTGCCCCACAGCAATGGAAAATGCTGCTACATTTTGAATTAATCTTGCTGTCATAGATTTTGGTAGGAAGTGTGGGCATAACGGTTCTCTCTTTGAAGTCAATAGGATTTTTCTTTCACCATCTACTTGAGTGGGAACAAGATCAGGCACAATTATCAATATTTTCAAGAGCAGTCACTAATTTAAGCCAAACATGGGCAGCCCAGTTTGGCTGCACAGCTTGAGATGCCTTGGGCTTAATTTGCGTAATCAAAGCATATTCACAGCATTCTGGAACAAAGCAAAGACGGCCTCTCTCTAGGTGGGTGGTCAATTTTTTAAAATATTGAAGTTGGAAGTTCTTCTGAACATATTTCTGGCTGGCTGAAACTGAGAAAAAAGCATCTATTCATAGCTTATAGCTAAAAGGAATTCACTGTTAACTTGGAAGGAAAAACCCCATGTTCTTGAATTCTTAGGATCAGAGGTCTTGTCTTTCCATTTCTATATTCCCAAGGAAAATAATGCATGTGTTCATTGTTTTGTCAGTAAAAGATTTATAATGCCTTTAACTATTCATTTCCTTGCCATAAAGTGCATAGGTTTTGTAAATGATGCGAGAGTGACAACACTGTAGTTTCCTTGGCAACCTTAACTGGTGTTCAAAACAATGCTTTTCATGTTTGGAATAAGCATTGATTTGTACAATCTGGCAGAAAAAAAAAAAAAAAAGGAAAATGAAAGAAGGAAAAAGAAGGAAGGAAAGAAAGAAAGAAAGAAAGAGAAAAAAAGCCTCTTGAGGGAAACAATTGGCAGCTGCAAAGATTGCAAATCAACCTTCTGCCTCTTAGTCATCTATGTGATGTGAACTTTAAAGAGCTCAAACTTAAAGAAAAATGCATCTGAGACTGTCAAGTTGGGGGTTTTTTTGTTTGCTCTAAGTCCAGCAAAACTAGCCTTTTAGCTTAGGTTCAATGCTGAACTTTCTAAACTTGTCTCACTCTGAATTTTAAAATCTGGCTCATATTTAGATGCTAATGAGATACATATCTAGGCAACCTTTTTCTAGGCTTTGATTATTAATATTTTTTTTCCATTTTGAAAATTAAACACGTTTAATACCTCAGCATCGCAAAAGGGGAAGGCTAGGTAAGGTGAGTGCAGGATCAGACCTCCAACAAAATATCTTCATTTTTGAAATATTTTCTAAGAGCTGACTGGAAAGAGCGAGGTCGCATAAGTCAATATGGATGCTCAGTCTTGCAAGCAAGAAGATGTAATATTTCTTTTGATGGGCCAGGGTGTCTGTGTAAGTTTATTTCTTTAACCAACCTTTTGAGACCCCCAAACAAAATTTCAGTAACTGGAACAAGAGTATTTATTGTGTGTTTGGCATATTCATCCAGCTCTACGGTGTTTCCTCCCTCCTTATATTTTCATAGATTCTTTAACTACCAATTATATAATATAGAAAAAGGATGTAATGGAAATAATATCATTCCAGTGGCATGAGGGGTCATGCATGTTGAAGTCTTTTCATTATCTCTCGCTTTCTCTTCACCGTTAGCCATAACCTTATAAAAATGCTCGGTGTTAGAACATGCTTTCATTAATCTGAAACCTGATTCTCATTCAAAATAGTTATTCAGAGTTATAAGGAATGAGAATGGAGAAAGCTGTAATGCTATTATAAATGGGAAAACTGCACATGTCATGATTTACCCACTCAGGCCTTGCACTGTGTGGTGATGAGTAGAAAACAGAATCATAGCTGGATGGAGGGCTGTGACTTGTAGTGAGCTTGGATAAATGAACTGAAGGTTTATGGGATGACTCTTTCATAGGAGCTACGAGGCTGAAATCCCTACATAGACAATATAAAGGCATGGCAAAAGGAAAGAACCAAACATGGAATTTGTACTCTGTGTGGTACCCTGTCATGTCCAGGTCATTATACGAACTGGGCATCAACATTTCAGTAATGCAGATATCACTTCTTCCGACATCAAAGGTGGAGTTTTTCTGCCGTATTAGACACTCGTGATTCACATGTCTATGTGTGAGCTAGATGCCCTTGAGATGAAAGGGACACAAGAGTTTGGATCTAAAGCAAGACTGCTGTAGTGGTGACAGTCTGTTTTTTCTGGAGCTAGGAGAGTTTTACTAATGTACAACATTTTTAAGAGTCTCTTGCTCTTGGAGTAATATCCTATCACCTGTGTAAAGGCAGTGTAGCTCCATGTCTTTGTAAAGTTTTTTTTGGACCTCATTTATTTCTGCTGTTTTAGTTTTTTGACAGTGCTTGATGTATAGATTTGTGCAAGCTGTTGCACTGCAAAGTTCTGAAAGGATCTTCTCTGACATTTGACTCATGACATTAGGAGCCAACCACTGTTACCAACCAGAGGGCAAATACTAATGATGAAAGAACACAGAGACTCAATTTGGCGTGTTCGTACCTGTGCTAGAAAGCAAGGAATGGTATCAGAAAATCATACATGTGCACATGAACTCTCCACACTCAGAAAAAAAAGTGTTGAAAATTGGCCTCATTTAAAACCAACATTGTTATATTCCTTATCAGGGTTTTTCTTAAGTGTCTGAAAGAGTGTATCCCTCTACAAGTGAGCAACCACTTTTTCTTGTCCTGTCACATTAATCTCTATCTTGCTTTCCTGCATTTAGCTGTCTAAATAACACATCATTATATAAGTCCTGCTCCAACAGACTACTCCTTTCGGGGGTAACCTTCCATCAGACGTATCCATATATCCCCACAGAATTCCACTGAAAATATTTATCTACTCTCTTCACATTCACACACATAAATATAGATACACATGCAGAGATCTCAGAGATTGACTATCATGTATACTTAGCATCTTTTACACTATTATGAAAATGTAAGTAGGTCATAAAGTCATTGGAATTATATCTCCATCCACCTATAGGCCCACACTGTCATACCAAAGCATATAAACCTGACTCTTATATTAAAAGAGCTTTTCTGGAGCTCTTGCAATTCCAGACTCTTGTGAAGTTTTAAACATACTTATAGGTGATCTGAAATAAAAAAGAGAAATGTTCTTAGAAACCCTGCAAGCCTCCCTAACTCACTGCATTCTCTTACGTATTTGTTTCTTATTATATTTGCTCTGAACAAAATTGAATATAAGAATATGTGTGCTTTTGTATACCTCTTCTCAGAAGTATGGTATTTTCTGGCTAGCTTTCTACAAGAAAAGAGAATTGAAAGCTCAAGCATAAAGCCGGCATCTCTTATTTCTGTGGGAGATTCACGTTCATTTGATGGAGAAAAAGAAACAACAACAAAAAAGGTCTAAGACAATTAAGAAAATTATAGAGCTTACTGCCTATGTGCTCAGAAACAGAGAAGTAATATGCTTGTGCTTTTCAAGGCATTTCAGCACTTTCAAGTCAGTGTTGCATTCTCTAATTACATGTAATAAACAGGTAGCGCAATGGCCCAGCATGAGGCGTGAGAGCCTGAGTCCTCGTACAGCACAGCAATGCTCATAAAGAGACTTTTTAGTAGCAGAGAAGACAATTTAGAATGGCATCAGTGATGTTGTAGTTTTAGCGTATGTTCAACACTGGTTGCTTAGAAGGGAGGAGTTAAATCACTAGAGAGCTACAGTGTCTCTGATATGATTAAACACAAATTGTTCTGCTCTATTCTTCTAATTATCTTGTAAGTAAAAAGATTTTATGAGCTTGTAACATCTGAATCTGTAGTTCTTTTGAGTGCAGTTACTGATATGAAATATTACCCCTGTATGAATGGTGATTTTAGGTCTGTTTGCCATCCCTAAGCTCATGTGTAAATGGCTAACCATGGCAGTAAAGAGTTAGACGAAACATTTGACAGTTCCATTTAAGTACCTGGTCTAACACTAGAAAGACTCCTCTGTTCATAGACTCATAGAATCAAAGAATCATAGAATCAAAGAATCATAGAATCACAGAATGGTCTGTGTTGAAAGGGACCTTAAGGATCAAGTTCCGACCCCCTTGTCGTGGGCAAGGACAACTTCCACTAGACCAGGTTGCTCAAAGCCTGGTCCAGCCTGGTCTTGAACGCTTCCAGGGATGAGGCATCCACAACTTCTCTGGGCAAACTGTTCCAGTGCTTCACCACCCTCACAGTAAACAATTTCTTCCTGATATCTAATCTAAATCTTAAAACCATTACTCTGTTATACTGGTTATTTCTGTGAGCTATTTAACTAATATCAGTGGTACCACTTCATAACATTTTCCAGGAGGAAATGATTAATGTTGACCTCCTGGCCCTCAGTGTCTCCACTTCATAGCACATGGCATTTGAAACCATTAGGGACTGAGTTGTTAAGGTATGTTTTATGGAGCTAGCACAACACCTAGGGAATGGCTCTCAGCTGTTCTGCTGTTTGACAGCAGCATTACTGAGTAATGCAGTAGAGAATCAGGGTCTTGAAATATATAAAACTTGGTCTGCAATTGTAAAAGGCCTAGTTTTGCTCTAAATTAAGCTTTTCTTGAGTTTCTAGGGAATTATGGAGCTTATAGTGGGTTTGATTCTCTCTTGCGTACCCTAAATTAGGTATTTTACCGGGGTCTAATGGGTAAAAGTAAGGGATAAGCAAGACTGGTTTTGTTTGTTGCAAGCTTGAAAAAAACCACCTAGTGTAGCAGATAAAAGGAGTGTAATTTAAAGCACCTCCTTTGCTCCTACACGTAGCAGAAGCCAGTGGTCCTCTGTTCAATACATGCACTTGGAGAAGGGAGTGGAGGATCTGTACTTTTGCCTTTGACGGAAAACAACTGCTTTCTGATCTGGTGGTTAATTTAGGAGAGCTGGAAACTCATTGTTTCATTCCAACAATGTACATCTTGAGAAAAGGTTCTTACATAGTTTGTACCGCTTGGCTGGTACAAGCTGATTCCTTTGAATCAAAGAATGATATAGGATAAATGAGTCTGTTATCTTCCTAAAGTATTCTACTTTTCTGGAATATTTGTTGGGCCAAAGAATAAAAATAGGAATGAATGCAGCTTTGCAGATGAACTGGTAGGATACTCATCTCAAAGGGGAGCCCACAGTATTTGTTCTCTATTTCTCTCACTCTTGTTAATTCCTTTGTGTATCCTACCACAGGTGTGGCTAGAAGTTCCTGAGTGCCTGACTGCCTTCACCATGCTGTACCAACCCTAGGCAGACAGATTTTCACACGCTGTTCTCTCTCCATCAGCTCCTTATCCCTGAGAAAGGGTTTTCTTATTTCCATACATCATGAGAATGTTTATAGGGTGAGGAACTTGTAAACTTCCAGGGTATCTATGCAGATTACATTAATGCTCTATAGAACTATTTATATTTTATTTTAAGTTCAAAGCCTTTCTTTTAATTCATAGCAAAGCAAAAACAACCAAAAGACAAAAAAACCCAAACAAGCAAACAAACAGACACACACCCCCTGCCAAAAATAAATATTTGAAGCATGTTATTCAGCTAATAAATATAAATAAAATATAAATATAAATCCAGGCAACCTTAGCAGCTACAAACTTATTTCAGGGTGAGAACTTGAATTTCTGTCAGAGAAGGAATATCATGAAGAAGATTCAGTTACTTTATCCATGGAGGGCAGTTGCCAACCAGCAGATATACAACGTATTTTACTCTTATAAGTCATGAGAGTAAAGCCATTTATAATTGTTATTTCTTCCTGAGGTACAACTTGTTGAGCAAAGACTATTATCAGTTTCCAAGTACGGAAGTAATTGCATTTCTGTGATCAATTGTTGTCTTCAAATGAGATGCTTAAACAATATCATATTTTGTGTTTAAAATATCTTATTTTACATTCTAGGTCTGGTTTTTGTTTTTTTTTTTTTTCTGTATTTGTGTGTCTTCTGAGTTCATGGATAGTATCATAATTACACTTGCAAAAACAAGTAATTTTCTTTAAGGTAATTCTAAAGCTTACTTTTTGTCTGCTCTGGTTAGGGTTTTAAGAATACCTGAAAAAATAATTCTGTTCAAATACCATTTTTCACCATTTCTCTTCCTTCTCTCTCTATTACTAGGAACAATAAGATAAAAATAGATTTGACATTTCTTATCAATTCATCTGTTCATTTTTTATGCGTTCATGAAGTTCTCATTTATATTTATTGGTTATTTTTGAAATGCAGTAATAAATACCATTTTTCCTACCTCGCTCCTCCTCCTCCTACTTCTCAATGCCTTTCTGAATCTAGAATTGATCCACTGAAGACAGTGGCAGCACTATCATTGTTTCAATATAACTGAATTTTGTTCAGTGTAATGGGAGCAAAAATTTTACCAGCTGTAGGATGCAGCGTGAGAGAACTCCACAGACAAACCAACCACAAAACCCCACCAACCAAAACCCACGTGCCCCAATTCTCCATGATAATGGCAGAAAAAAATTGGATTTAATGGTTCAGGAAGTCCTTTCCTGTCCAATGCTGCTAGACTTGATCCATGTAAAGTAACGTAGTGATGCACTGTTGTATAACAGAGTGGATATCCTGTCTCTGAGATTTACTATCTCCTGTTCTTGCCATGCTGATGTGGCCAAATGCAATTCCTCCCACTGGGCAATACAGAATATCCTGAGTTTGTAGCAAAAAGTTAAGGATACCAGGGTTGGATGAGCACTTGTAGAAATGCCTATAGAAGGACTTGACTTAATTATACATGTCAAATCTTCAGCCTTGTCTACTGGAATTGAAGAGTTGAGTTCAGCAGTTTAATTTTATTTGTTATCACATTTATAGAACCACAGTACGTAAAATACATGAGTCTTTACTTTGAGAAGCCTATATTTAAAAAGTATAGGCAGTTCATATATATATATGTATATTTAAACATGAGATTATGGAAGATTGTGGGAGCTAGAGATGGGAAGGGTATAAACCTGACCATCTCAGGGCTGACTGGGCTGTCTTATACTTTGTCATTTTGGATGTATATGAACATTTCCTAAAAAATAGAATTCCTCTCAGGTTGACCATGATAGAGAAGTGTTGTGGTGAGTTGACCTTCTCTGGCTGCCAGGTGCCCACCAAGCTGCTCTCTCCCTTCCCCTCCTTAATGGGCCAGGGGAGAAAAAAACATGAAAAAGCTCATGGGTTAAGATAAGGACCGAGAGGTTGCTCAGCAATCAACCACCTTCTCCCCACTCCCCTTTTCTTCCCAGGCTCAACTTCTACCTCCTCCCTTCCAAATGGAAAAGGGGACAGGGAATGGGGCAGTGGTCAGTTCATCACACATTGTCTCTGCTGTTCTTTCCTCCTCATGCTCTTCCCCTGCTCCAGTGTGAGGTCTTTTGTAGGAAATACAATCCTCTATGAATTTCTCCAATGTGGGTCCTTCCCATTGGCTGCAGTTCCTCAAGAACTACTCCAGTGTGGATCCTTTCCACTGGGTACAGTCCTTCAGGAACAGACTGCTCCAGCGTGAGTCCCCCACAGACTGGAGCTCATGAGAGAAAACCTGCTTCTGCGTAGGCTCCTCTCTGCCGGACAGAGTTTCCTTCACTGCGGTATCCTCCATGGCCTGCAGGGTAGATAGCTGCTCTGCCATGGTCCTCCATGGGTTGCAGGAGTACAACCTGCTTTCCAAAGGTCTTTTCCATTGATCGCAAGGGAATCTCTGCTCTGGTGCCTGGAGCACCTCATCCTCCTCCTTCTTCACTGACCTTGGTGTCTGCAGAGTTGTTTCCCATTATTTTTCTACTCCTCTCTCTCACAGATGCTGCACAGCATGTTTTACTCTTTCTTCAATATGTTATCACCTTGGCACGTCCATCTGGGAGCTGTCTGGAACTGTCTATATCAGACATGGAGGCAGCTCCTAGTAATTTCTCTCAAAAGCCACCCTTATTACAAAACCTTGCCATGTAAACCCAATGCAAAGGCATGCAGTGAAATTTAGTACTTGTGAGCATCTCTTCCAGTCTGAAAAGAAAGGCAGATAAACTGACTGTTCTATCTTAATATGGTTAATATGTGCTGATAAGTTTCTGTTAGAACGTATCTGGAGATGGTTGCTGCTTCCAAAGCTACAATGGCAACTGTCATGGTATGATGTAGGATAGAGTTAGACAAGACTTTTTCTAAAGCATGGAAGATGTACTGAAAGCTTTTCTCTTATATACACTACAAAACTCCCTGTAAGTTTGTACAGCTCCAAAAGAAGCTTTCCTCAGCTAAAAATGGTTGACTTGATGAAACTTGACTTCTCTAGGACATTGTATCAAACACTGTGTGATCTCTGAAGCTTTTCTCCTAGGTCATTCAGAAAAGTGTTATCCAATGGAGATTTTCTGGTATCTAATAAGAAATGAACTTGCAAAGCAGTTTTTCTCTTAATAAAATCCTAATTTCTGCACAAATTCCTATTTCATAAAGTTTATGGAAACTTAGAAACACTGAAACCTTTATGGATATGTCAAATTTATTCCAGAATGACCAATGGGTTAAAACTATTATTTTTTTTTCAAGGAAATGCCTGAAACATATCCCCTCCACAAACACACAATCACAGAGTGATTACAGAAGGTTTTTTCCCATAGAAATCCAGACTAAAATCATAATGGTAAGAAAAAAAGTGAAAGTAGCAATTATATGTAATGAATAGAAAAGCAAAGAACTTGATAGCAATAAGTACAAATCAACAGTTAGGAAATGCAGGTAATTGAAATTGTAATCAAGAGTCAAGAATTCCTTCAGAATTTGAATTAAATGTTGAATTGTGGATTTATATTCTAAGCAAATTATATGGACTTGATGTTATAAAATACCATCCCCACCTCTAGTGTGTCTTAGGCAGATCATGAGACTGGAGACTTAAAATTTTAATGGATCTACAGCATATTTGTACTATTCTCTGCTCCCATTATTATCCTTGTTATGAGAGCAAACTCATATTGTTCCTTTTCTCTTTACATTGTGATCATCATTAGAATTAAGTGCCGCAATTTAAATCCCTTGTATATCCTGCAGAAAGTAATGGGCAAGTGTGCGAAGCTGACCTTTTCACAGCTCTCTAAGTTGATTTGTGCACCCTCCCTGGCTCTTCAGCCTCTCTACCTTGAGAGAGAGGTATACAGAAAGACGAGAAAAGGAAAAAGGATCAACACAGAGAGTAACACAAAGGTTAAACTAGTGCAGCATGGAATTGTATTACATAGTCTCTGCTAGGCATTTGAATGCCATATTTGGTTTGTGAATAAAGTTTGTCATACCATTTCCTGATCCCATTACAAAATTCCATGCTCTAACAAGAGAGAATGCTTTGGACTGGATATGTCTCAAGGTTTAATGAAAGATACAAAGCCTTGCAGCTTAGTTTCATGGTTCAAATCCAACTGAGGATTGAGGAGTGAAGTTTGATGAAAATCCAATGATTTTTCAGAGGTTAAATTAGTTTGGCATATGCAAAACAGGTTTTAAAGGATGGGTATTCAAACTGTAAGATATTTACACAATTTTCATTGATGTACGTATTTACCTGTAGCTTTAAATGGGAATGAGTTTTAAACCAAGGAAAAAGCAAGATACAGCTCAAAATTATTCTTTTTCAATTATTCAAAAATATCTCCAATATTATTGAAATATCTTGAGTATAAAAATTGGCTGAGATGCTCATGAAAACTGGCTGAAATCTCAAAGTCATTTGGTTCTTCAATACCTGACCTTTCTTATTTTTGCCTAAAATGAAAAATGGAAAGTTTTGCAAATTCTCCCTCTGATGCCTTCAGATGTATAAATCAACAGCTTGTCTCACGTGCTCTACCAGTATAGTCATTTAAAATTTTAATCTCAATTTTCTTCAAAGGCTGAGCCTGCTTGCATATCCAAATTTATAAACTTCAAGTAAGACCCTGCTGTACTAGGTGAAACTGGGCCATCAGACTTGAGGATAAGGTCTCAGATTAAACAAGTGAAAAATGTTATGTGACCAGTTCTCATGGTTCTCATCCCAAGTTTTGTGATATTTCACTCTTCTTTTTGTTAGGAGTGTTGGACTTCAGATTTTGATCAGTTTAAGACTAATTTTCAAATGCAGCATTAGCCCTTAGAATTGCAGAAAAGGAATTGAAAGGGGAGACAACTGACAATTGAAGGTATATCAAAAATTCCCTCTTTAATTGTTATCTCAGATGTATTTTATTTTGAAATCATATCCAACAAACCAAGGATACATTTGTCATAATTTTGCATGTTTAGAAACCATCAAAACTTCATTCTGATTCTGTGAAATACATAGTTTACTGAAAAAAACCTCATGTGATGATCATAATGGACTATAAATATGTGCAATGTTACAAGTTAGTGTCAGGGTGCCACAAGGGCAAGTGGCTTCCTGCAAGCTGTAATGGGGCACACGGCAGGACCTCACAGCCAGGCCCTGTCCCATCACACTACAGTCAGGAGGAGGGCAGCCAGGGGTCAAGTGGTATGAAACCCCAGCCACAGGCATCAGGCATGTCCACAGGGATGGGGACAGGACAAGGACAGGGCAGGAAATCAACCTGCAAGTAGTTAATCTACTCCCTTCAAGTAGTGTCTTCCCTGTTTATACCAAAATTCATGACTTTTCTACCTGCATTCTTAAATGGCATCCCACATCTAGTCTTTTCAACAGGCTTCACCAATTTTCTTTAAATGATGATTCAGTCCTCCCTAATATTAGCAGGTCCTTCCAATTCTGCCAGCCAAAATTTCTGATGAACACCTGCTTACTTCTTATCTCTAGGTCATTGGTAAATTAAGTGGAACCAGTCTCAGACTGATGACTGAAGAGTACAAGTAACAGTCCTTCTCCAGTCCTATTCACCCCAGTTAATATAAGCTTTTATAGTTTCTTCTTTAGCTAGCTCTTTATTGGCTTACTATTATATTACTGTTCATCATCTCCTCCTTGAGCAGTAATTTCCTGTGGGAAACCATATCAACTGTTTGGGATTGCATTTAATTTTTTTTTTCTTTTTTTAAAAGATATATTTACTAAATCCACTGCACGACCTTATCTAACATATCAGTGTTTAAAAAATACAGGTATTAGATTAGGCTGACATCTTTGATAAAACCATGTGTATAATTTACTCACTTCCTTTGTCTCTGTGTCCTTAATTATTCCTTCCTTCAAGAACTGTTATAATACTTTACAAAGCATTGAAGTCAAGCTTAGAGTCCTATAATTGCGGGGATCACCTTTATTTTCTCTTTTTGTGTAGCCCATTATGTTTGCCATTCTTCAGGCAGAGTATTACAGAATAAATTTACAGATTCATTAAAAGTCCCTCCTACTGAATTTCCCTAAGTTATGCATAACTATTATGACCCCGTACTCTAGTGCCTCAGATTACTTTATGCTTCAGCACCATTCAGGGTTTGTCTTTTAAGAAAATATTCTTTGAATTGTAGGTCCAGCATTGCAGCTAGAGCAGAAGAAAGCTAAGGAGAGAGACACCTTACTAAGCAAGGCAACATGTCTACCAAATCTTGCTACTCTGGTGAGCGTGGGTTAAACTAGGAACAGCAAGGGAGGGAGATGATCAACAGTCAAGTGAGAAAGTGAGGGATCGTGTTGGAAAGTGAAGGGTCAATAGTAATGTGGACAAGGGAAACTTTGTAGTCAGCAAAATGGGGCTGAAAGGGGCCCATTTCAAGCACATGTACATTTAAAGGTGCAGAGAGGACAACATGATGGAGAAGCTTCTATTGTCTGTGAAATCAGCATGATCAGGTGCCTCTCCAAAGCACCTACAGTTGTGCAGAAGAGGACCAGGGGATCCAGGTGGATACCAAGTTTCCATATCACACTCATGGTAAAGAAGGCCAGCATCCTCCTGGGCTACATTAGGCAGAACATTGCTGGAAGTTCAAGGAAGGTGATCCTTCCCCTCTGCTCAGCCCTTGTGAGATATATCTTCAGTGAGGCCAGCTAAGGACCCTAGAGAAGATTAAGATTCTGGAGCATCTGACATTCAAGGAGACGTTGATAGAGCTGGAACTGTTCAGCCTGGAGAAGAAACAGTACAGGAGGATCTTATCAGTGTATGTAAACACCTAATGGAGGGAGTAACAAACAGTCAGACTCTTCTGAGTGGTGTCCAGTGACAGGACAAGAATCTATGGGCATAAGCTGAAACACAGAAAGCTTCTATAAAACATAAGAAAAAAATCTTTTTTACTGTGAGGGTGGTAAAACACTAGAAAAATTTTCCCAAAGAAATTATGGAGCCTCCTTTCCTGAGATATTCAAAACCCAACTGCATGCAGCCCTGAGAAACCTGATCTTAATGACCCTGCTTTGTGCACTGGGTTAGACTAGATGATCTTCACAGATCTCTCCAACCTTAGCTATTCTAAAAGAAAAGTCTGTGATCTTTTATTAAACTGACTGGTATGTTTGGGAAAAATCTGACAAGCTTTGAGGCACAAAAACCCTCTTAAACAATCATGGCCATAGCTAAATGTCACATAAACCACAGGGCTATTTTATAAGTAAGTCACCGTACAAATAGCCATAAATTTGCAAATGTCAACTACAATTGTCAATTTGCAAAGCAAGTACAATTAAAACAAAAATTTAATTCACTCAGAAAGCACTGTAAATAGCCGATGATATTATAAATGGTATTTGAAAAGCCATCCACAATTGTAAACAAAAAATATTAAAATCAAAACCAACTGTTGTTTTTCTTCTAGTTTTTCCTTTTCTTTTTTTTTTTTTTTTAATTTTGTCTCTTTTCATGTTTAAACATAAGGCTCCAGTGGGAAAGTGACATTTCTATAATTTGAGACACGTAGAAACATGGCTTCTTCTGATCTTTTCTGAGATGAATCTCAGCTTGTGTGAGATGGCTGTTATATGTAGTGTGTGTCACATGGTTGGTGCAAAGCTGTAAGTAGAATCTCAGTCCTGCTCCAACTGCTTCAGACCCTTTTCAGTAAACAGCCAGGGCTCTGGCCGTTTGAATTAACTTTGAATTAACAGCTGAACAGCTGAACTTTGAATTAACAACTGGTCTTCAGTTGCTGAAGCAGAAATTTCTAGTCCGTAGTCAAGGTATTTGTACTGGCTTTAAAATATATCCACTCCCTGAACCTGTATAAGGCCATATCAAGCACTGTCTTTCCCCTGTAAGATCAGATAAGTATTTATTTGTCCTCACCTCCATAACCTCTCTCTCCAGTCCCTCTTTCAGGTGAAAATCCAGCTTTGAGCAGTTGTGGCTGGAGATCCAAAGACAAAAAAGACTTTTGAGTGCGAGTCTTGCCTAACTTTTATTTCAGGAGACTTAAGTCCCAAAACTCTGCAGAATGGCAGCTGAGTTGCCCCTAAATACAGAGTCCTGTAAAGCTCACAGACATTTGTCTTTTCTATATTCTGCTTCATGCTTCCAAAAATCTCATGCCTCGGTCACATTAGGATCAGAAAGAATACATGTTTCAGCTGACGAATCATGGTGTGGTGTTTATGCTTAGAGCATGCAGGACAGAGAGTGCACAGGAGGCTCTTGTAAGAGGAGCTCTGCCTTTGCACGATGGCCCTGGCTTATGGCTATTTGAGTGCCAACAAGTTCAGAAGATCCTAAAATCTACAAGTCTGCACATGAGCACGAAGTCCTGCCTTGCAGCAAATCATCCTGCTCATTGGGCTATACAGAAGTCCAAGGGAAACCCTTAATCTTTCCTTCAAAAACTGTTCCATTTGGATAAATGAATAAAAGAATCACTGACAGCAACATGAATATGAACAGGTTTGATTTTCTTGCTTCTTCCGCTTGGAAGGAAAACCTTGTAAATGATATTTTAAGTAGCCGGCCTTCTACAGGTTAGTATTTTTCTTTACAGTTAAAAGCAAAACCGACAGTAATTATAACCCTGTTAGAATGCATTTGCATATACTTCCTATGAACTGAGCACTTCAAAAGAAAGGGTGAAGTATGAGCTCTGGTATCCTTGTCAAATCCTATGAGTAATTAAATATCGCCTGCTCTTCCTGCCTGATCTATCAATAATCATAGAATCATAGAATCATCTGGGCCGGAAGGGACCTTCAAAGGTCATCTAGTCCGACCTACCCGCAGTCAGCAGGGACACTCCCAACTAGACCAGGTTGCCCAGGGCCTCGTTGAGCCTCACGTCGAATGTTTCCAGGGAAGAGGCCTCAACTACCTCCCTTGACAACCTGTTCCAGTGCTCCACCACCCTCATAATAAAGAACTTATTCATAATGTCTAATCTAAATCTGCTCTTCTCCAGTTTAAAGCCATTACCCCTTGATCTGTTGTTGCCGGCCTTTGTAAACAGAATGTCTCCAGCCTTCCTGTAGGCCTCCCTCTGGTACTGGAAGGCCGCTATTAGGTGTCCCCAGAGCCTCCTCTTCTCCAGGCTGAACAAGACCAGATCCCTCAGCCTGTCCTCATAGCAGAGGTGCTCCAACCCCCTGATTAACTTTGTGGCCCTCCTCTGGACCCGCTCCATCAGGTCCGTGTCGTTCCTATATTGAGGGCTCCAGACCTGCACACAGTACTCCAGGTGAGGTCTCACTAGAGCAGTGTAAAGTGGCAGAATCACCTCTCTGGATCTGCTGGCAACACATCTCTTGATGCATCCCAGGATGCAATTGGCCTTCTGGGCTGCAAATGCACACTACTTGCTCATGTCCAGCTTCTCGTCCATCAGCACCCCCAAGTCCCTTTCCTCAGGGCTGCAATCGAATAAATGATATGGGGGTTGTGTAAAACTTTAGGGATTCTTTACAGGTAAAATCTGTTTATATAAGATCATATTAATGTTACAAGCTGGTGTTTCGCTTCTTGATGTACATGTGTAATTTATATTAGTGAAGGGAATCATGTACTTACATTTAGGAGAGAAAAAATCCTTGTTACATTCGTAATATAAATAACCTGACACGTTCAGCTCTCTTTCTGGAGATCTCTGGCTTGCAGCACTTTCAGTAGATAAAAACATAGAGTCATACCAAGTGAATATCAGTGAAAGTACATCTTATCACTCTGAAACACAAGTAACTCATGTATAGTTGAAGAAATAATGAATTCCTGCAAGTGTCTTATTAATACCCCTTTGGAAAATCTTTTTTCTTAAAATGATCTTACACATAGTTTTAAAGCACTAGAGATTTAGAAGAAACAGGGTTAGCACCAAAAAGAAAGGTGCAGAGCCTTTAGATATTGTAAAGGTGAAAGAGAATTCACTAAAATTAAAGGAACCCAAAGTGCTTCCTAGATAAATGCTTAACAGTTTTGAAAGAAACATTTTTGTAACTAAGAAGACAATTTTCCAGATGGCAAAACAACACAAAGAGTTTAAATAAAATCTTCAGGATCGTGTAGTTCTTGACTCCCAGTCTTGTGCTAATTCACACTGACTGTCTTTAGGGAATATCCCATCCAGGCATCTTTATGTTGTTAAAAAAGCCATGACAACACACACCTAGCTTCTCTGTGTCTGTTAGCTATATTTTACAAAAAGCTCCTGACCTTTAAAGAAATTTCAATCTCTTTAGGGTGAAGGAACCTGGAGATCCAACCATTGCTGTCAGCAATGGAGAAACCAATTGAAATAGATTCACTGCATTGTGTAATTCTGCCTATAGACTTAAATGCAATGAAGAGTGTGTGCATTCAGAATGTGGATGGAAGTAAAATCCATAAGGCTGATATTATGGGTTTGTGTTTTTTTCCTAGTGTCTATAAGAAGGTCCTTAAACTTTCCTCAGAAGCAGGTTTCTTCATGTACTCCTCACTGAACAAATACAGTTTTAGAACAACTTGGGAATACAGAGCTAGACAACTTTACTGGATTGGCAGAAAAGAGAGTGAGATTTGTGCCCTGATGTACGACATACCTGCAGGAGTTTGGTTTCTGGATTCTACCTCCTGTTGTCCTACACATTGAGATCTCATTTTGACAAACTAGACTAGCCTCAGCAAAGAATTACAGAGAAAAACACCACCAGAGGTGGTGGTTAGGATCCTCTCCTGGAAGGTGGAAATGCCTGTTCCACATCACGTGATGAGAGAGGATCTGACTTTGTTTCCAACTTCCTCATGAATAGAGTCTGAACTAGGAGGATGTGGAGTGTAATTTAAAGTCTTCTGTGCATGTTTCTTAGCTTATATTGCAAATATGATTCCCAAGAATATTTAGTGCTTGAACATATCAAATAAACTATTTAAAGTACTGTGGGAGAGGAGAATTAAAAAATAAATTAAAAATATATGGAGGTAGCTTTACAAGAGCTCTTTGTCTTCCGGTTAGACTCATTAGAGCAAAACAAAATCAATAATGAGATTGGTGGTTGTATCCTTCCTTTTCCTCTTAAATTCTGTAGCCCAGTAGTAGGGTACTTGTCCAGTTTGCATGTTTAAATAATTTTCTTTCTCCCAGGACTGAATTCTTTCCTACGAGATTCATAGGAAAAGGCATAACAGCCATCAGCTCCTTTCCTGTGAAGGATGCCTATATCCTACTGCAAACCAAACCTCCTACAAAGCAAATATCTTTTATTCCAGGAAAAGCAAAAAAAAATACTGTTTCAGCATGTCTTATTTTTCCTTTCCTTCAACTTTTATTTAAATTAAGGTATTTAAGGATTTCAGGTCAAATTTATGGCTAGCTTAGCTTGACTTAAACCTGCAAAACCAGTAGAAAACAATGTCCTCCTCTCCTGCAGCAACAGCAAAACCCCTTACTGCAGCCCAACGCATTTAGAGGAAACTCAGAGGAAACTCAGAAACTTGTTTAGTGGAGGTTGCTGGACTGAGATTGTGGGGATGGCCAAAGTACTCTCCAGTCCCGTAGGCCCAGAGGCTATGTTCTCCTCATGGTTTGCCCACAAGGCAGCGCTACCGCTCTGCGGTGATTCAGTCCAAAAAGACCGACTTCTTTTCTCTAGGAGTCCCTTTCCAAGTGTTGGAGAAGGTTCCTACCAGTTATAATTCCTGTTTGATTTGCAATGACTGAAGTCCTAATGCGGGGTACAGACCAGCAAGTATGCAAGTGTCTCTAAGTGCCAACCTTTTATTCTACCAGGATCGATCCGAGCTTTGTGTTTCCCACAGATGACATAAGTAAAACTGTATTCTGAGGTAATTCCAAAATATAATACTCCAAGGAAAGTAGGAGCCAGATGAAATCCCTGTCAAGTATTTTGATATCTTGTTCTGACTCCTTTAACTTAAATCCTGTTTAACTAGAAGCATCTGCCACTGACATTTCCACAAGGATGGTACAGATGGAGCAGTGACTCAGATCGCTGGCTCTACGGAGTTATGAATAGCTAAAAACTGTTGCTGTTGAAGATTATCAACAGGCCTGTAGAAGAGGTCCATGTGTGTGTTTGAGGCCTGCAATATGTGAAATTTAGACCTTCCACTTGTATTATTTTCATAGAAGAAATTGCATCTATCTGCCTATACATACAACTCCAAACATGAACAAATTCTTAGTCTTCAGATGCTTTTGTAATTGCAACATCCTCTGCTCTGTATTGGTTAATAGATAGTTATTTCTGAAAGCAAAAATTACTTGAAACAAGAAATATTGTGGTTAATGTCAGCACTTTTATCTAGGTCACAGATTATTTAATTTCTTGCTGTTCTTCTTGCAGCCCCAAATGGGTGGGTTGCAGAGAGGCAAAACAAGGTAAACCTGTTAACTGAACTTCCTTGTCATTTGAGTCACATCACTGTTTATCATCCTCCATTTTCCCTGGGGAAAGACAGAGTAAACAAGAAGATAGTTGCACTGAGTTTTTATGATAAGGGTTTCAGTTGGGAAATATAATCTATTTTGTGATTCCTTGGTCAAAGTGTAGTATGAGACTGCTTTTTTGTTTGTTCATTTACAATGAGAGGTGTGGGTTTTTTCCTGTTTCCTTTAATATTTTGTCTGCATAGATTTCTTTGGAAAGGTACTAAGTTGGTAGATTTAATCAATTACAGCTTTGATTCATTAGAAGAACTGACACTGGGATCAATTCTTTATAGACCTGGCTGATCTATACACCAGAAAATATGGTTAATTCCAATTGGACTCTGCTGTTACCTGGGTCAGAACATAGTTTACTAAACGTTATTTACATATTCAGCAGTAATGCCTGACACCGTTCAGACACCAAGTAAATAACCGTTTTACAAACTTCCTTCATAAAATACACCTATCTTCACAGAGCTTGCACTCATACTCCATAGAACATATCTCAGCTCAGAAACAAACATTATTCAGGAATGGTTCAAATTCATGCCTGTCCATACTAGATTTTTTTTCAAAACAAGAGAGACAGATCTCATTTTTTTGTACTTTCATAGCATACACTACATTAAATAGCTACTGTTGGAGCAAGCTGAAATTAATTAGTTAACTAGACTAAGATAGATCTGTAATGGTGGCAGAAGTTACTGAATGGGACACATCTTTCACATTTGGAAGGAAGAAAGGTGGTTAGTTTCACTTGGGCTATGGCTCCCAGGTATGGGATTTCATGGATAGCAGGCTTTACTTATTCCTCTACACATTCCATTAGGTTTTAGGATGAAGTAGCTTCCTAGAAAACAATGATGGGAATGTGAGATTTCTGGAAGCACCGAAAATTTGCAAGCAATATCTGAAGGGAGCTTATAGGGGAGCCGGAGAGGGACTCTTTGTCAGGAACTGTAGTGACAGGACAAGGGGCAATGGTTTTAAACTGGAAGAGGGGATATTTAGATCAGATACTAGAAAGAAATTCTTTACAGTGAGGGTGGTGAGGCACTGGAACAGGTCGCCCAGGGAAGCTGTGGGTGCCCCATCCCTGGAAGTGTTTAAGGCCAGGCTATATAGGGCTTTGAGCAACCTGCTCTAGTGGGAGGTGTCCCTGCCCATGGCAGAGAGGTTGATCTTTAAGGTCTCTTCCAACTCGAACCATTCTGTGATTCTATGATTCTAACAAAATCATCAGTCACAAAACCCTGAGATGGCTTTAAATTTAATTATGAGGGAGAAAAAAAAAGAAATAGAGATTACAACACCTAATCTTTGACCAAGATATGGGATTAAGCTCTTGGAAAACCATGCAAGTATTCCAGCAAGGTTGCTCTACAAACATGACATTGGAAATACTGCTAAGCGTACTAGCAGCAGAAAAATGAGGCACTCGGTCTGTTGATCAGTACTGTTGCAATTCATCTCATGTTCCTCACAAGCACTTGTCATTTGATGACATGGAAAATGAGAAACATGACCACCATTGTCAGGGTTCTGCTCCAAAAATATGCATCTGTCTTGCCAAATGACTTTTAAAGGAACTCAACACAAGCTTCAGAAAGAGTAAATGCCAGAATGCATTCAATCAACATCATTTTCAGCATGGACGTGTAAGTTAACCTGCAAACTGGTTTATTTTACAAGCTCAGAGAAAACAAATTGTCAGCCATCTTTATTTGATTTCTTCTTATTTGTTTTTTTTGCCACCAGGTGTCAGTACAAGTGCACGGACCCCCCAGAGATAGATGATGGGTCTCGTGAAGAGCTGTCTGAGCAATAATGATGCTGTTTCATGTCAGTTCTCATGATCCTGAAAATGTTTTAGTTTTTTCCTTCCCTGTGGAAAAAAAAAAAAAAAAAAAAAAGATGATACTGCTTACCCATCTCAAAAGCCCTTTCAGCAGCATAGTCTACGTCAGTTTTGTGTACTATAGGTATTCTAAAATCAACTCTTCCAAGTGCCCTAACATTGCCACCCATCCTTTTCTCTACCCTACAGTTGGTTACAGGGCTAAAGTGTCTCCTTTCAGTCTCTAACTTGAAGATGTATGAGAAATGAAGTAGAAAGGAGGGATAATTTTCAAATAGATGTGTGGAAAATACAACTCAAAGGCCAGGTCATGATGACTATCCTGCTTCTTAAATCATAGTCCATATGTCCTTTCTAACTGTTGATAATACCTAGCAGTTGTCTCTCCAAATCTCCTTTATGAGAACTGAGCCTTGTTCCTTGATGCAAACATCGTTGTCCAGCTAAAAGAAGTAACATAAGTTGGACTTCAGTTGTTCTTTGTTAATATATGAACAGAATTTCTTATGGCTTCCTTTCAAATGTTAGGGCTGAAGACCTCTCGACTTTATTGCAACTCCAGAGCCCTGACTAAAAGGAAGTGTCTTATTTCTAGCATATTTCTTGCATTGCCTGTGTTCCTACTCCAGTGTTTGCACAGAGGTCACAGTAGCCTTGAATTCACTGTGGTAGGGATGAACCTCAATTTAAGATATTTAGTCCTGCTTAATGTAAAAATATGTTTGGAATAGGTTCTTTTAATAGAAGAGACTGGAATGAGTATGAAGACAGATAACATTTCCGTGGCTATCACAGAACCTTCTTCCTTTTGGTGAAAAGCAAGTTCTCGTCAATGAGAGAAGCCATGGTGACTGAGATAATCCATGGCACTCAGAGCTGAGGAAATGTGGATAATAGCTTGCTGCCTTATCAGCTTCACAGAAAATGATGGAAGCATTTCTTGGTCTGGAAATATAGCCTGGGTAAATAACGTATATCAGACAGAGACCTGTTGTATCCTCTCCTTCCAGGCAGGTTTTCATTGGAAGGGAACTTGGTCACGCAGACACAGAGGGAAGTAGAATGAGCAAATGGGACCACACAAGTAGCTTCCCTGAACATTTCCTTACTGTTTCATTATTTCAATGTAATGTATCTTTATCGCACAATATGGATTGGAGGTATTTTGATGCAGTTAATAGTAATTATATATTGCAGTCCTTCCTCTCCTCCTCCTCCATGGGCTTTGTTTGGTAAGGGGCTAAGGGGCTCATCAGCTCTGTTGGAAAACATGAGTGAAAAGAAAACACCTTGCTTTCAAGGGTCTTCGGCAAATCTGATACTATTCTACTGGACATTTCAATGTTTGCTCAACCAGCACTCTGTCAACTGCTGAATTTGGCATGAAAAGATGTGCCCTGCTGACCACAGTAGATGCACCTCTTCAAGAGACTGCCAAAGCTGGCTTTACACCACAGCCTACTGATTCTAGGATTTGGATGTCAATGGCTCAGGCACTCATTTTATCCAGCACCTACAGACATAATTTTAAAGAACTCCCATTGATTTCAGTGGTCACTGGATCCACCTTTTACTTTTTGGACTTACCTCTGCCCTGAGAACAGCACAAGCCCTGAACAAAGGGGTGCCAAGTAGGACATCAGAGCCACCCTAGCTTTTCCCATACAAAGGAAAAATGTCCTGTTATCAGGAAGAACCAGAAGAACACAAGAATCAAAAAATACATTTCTTTTCTGCCTTTCAATTTTAAGCACCTGCAGCACTGCAAGTTCCTATTATTGTGTCATATTGTGTGATCTCAATTTCCAATTGAATAAAGGGTTTCTGTGAATGCAAGTTACTCTCTTTTGAAGAGTAACATCTAGAATATTTGCATATTTTAATCCTGACTAATAAAAAAAATTGTACACAAATGATTCTCATATAATAATTCATATTTACTTAAAGAACTATTTCTTTAAATAAAGAACTGTGCCATTCTCAGACAAACTAAGAGAAAATAATATTTTGCTAAAACCCCTATTAAACTATCTTGCATCCCCTTCCCATTGTAACTAATTACTCGAGTACTCGTGCAAACAGAATATTTCTCCCTTTTTCTCTAATTGAAATTTTATTATGGGCAAACAGAAAGTGGGAAATTAAAAGTAATATATATGCATGTACAGAAGCACTGGAGATTAGCGTGTTGCTGTAAAGGAGCAGCCCTTTATTTCATGAGTCATTCTGTAACATTGCAACCCAAGCTTAGGAATTCTCCATTGCAGCAGCAGTTGTGAAACACCATCACTTTCCTAAATAAAGCAGGGGATTGAGGTCACAAATGGAGAAAGGAGATTCTGGTTAACCTCAGCTGTACCTTCCTGCCATTCTTTTCTCATGCTTCCGACTACAAAAGAATTCCTCTGTTCAATTTCGACTGTATCACTTATGTGTGAGTTTCCCTCTCACCCTAAGTCCTTTTGAGGCTTCCTGAACTCACAGCATCCCCAGAGCTGCTTGAAATTGTGTGAAGATCAGGCTGGCTCACCCCAAGAGCAGTGGTCCCCAGTCATTGCTATCAGGTAGTGCACTACTCAGAAGTTTTCCATTTCCTATGGCTGTGTATATCACCAAACACTGAGAAACAGTTAAGCTTGAGGCTTTCTGTAGTGCATTAGTTGCTTAACACAGCTCTCCACAAGGCAGTGATAATTAGGGTTCTACAGGGATTAAATAACAGCAAAAAGCTATATTTCTTTAGCTCACCTTCTAGATCCTGTGTAATGCAGAGCTTAGCAGGACTCATTTCTTATTTCCCAGTGATTACAAACTGACTTTTTTACTACTCCCAAAATGCATGAAATAAGTGAGGCTTTAATGGGACAATACATGTAAAAACTGTGTGTCTGAACAATTTAGTTTCTAACCATTTAAATATTTTCAGGACCATCCTCTGGTTCTACAACCAATACATACAGAATGACCTTTATTGATACTGTCAAGTGCTTTCACAATCCAAACAAGGTATAAATACATCATCTGACTTTTGGGATAGGTTCTTACCCATGTTAACTCCCCAGCCATTTTTGGAAACTGCTTGGGAGATTATAAATTTACTTCAGCCAAAAAACACGTCATTACTCAATTCTACCCTGGTGTGAAACAGACATAAGATCTCATTGAATTGGACCTCTTAGTTCTTACTTTTTAGCCTTATAGCAATATAGCAGCAATCTTGAGGGAGTCTGTTCCCATGAGATCTTTCATCTCAGCTCTTTGATACAAGAGGTCCACTAATCCCAATATGTTCCAGGCAAACCAAGCCTCTTGAAGATTATCAAATATTTTGCCATGTAAAGATAAACTTTATCAGTGGTTTCATTCTATTGGAGCAGGAAATTAGGGCTTGCATACAGCTTGAGCAGTGAAATGATTTTTGACAATAGAATCTTCTCTGAAAAAACTTTTCCACTATACCATTTAGTGCTGAGTTAGGACTAATTCAGAAGTGCTAATTCAGAACCTCTGTGGTTGGCAGGGAGTCACTATATATAGCATCAACCGCTCTGAAATGCATTTTGTAGTAAATGTTGTACTTCTGCTGAATTGTGAGCAAAAAATCACACACAAAAATAACAAAGACAGTTTGGGCATGCATGGACCTGAGTGTAGAAAATTCATGCAGCAAGTCTACAGGATATGCCTAAGTGTTGGAAAGAGCCAGAGAAAGGGGGGTTTGTTTTTAATTGGAAAAATGACTCCCAGGACATGTAGCTTGTTTTTACAGCCATGAGAATAAGCACCACAATGACAGAAGTACTATGCCTGCTGATATTTTATGGAGGTTACAACAACAAATTGCCACCTTCTATATGTGCTTGCCTCCTAGCAGTGGATTCCTGTTTTAATTTTAGTTTGCTTTATTGCTTGCTGGTTAGAGCAGCAGGCAATACTAAAATTGTTATTAAATGCAATCTGTCTCTTTAATAACAGTTTCAAAATTAAAATCATAAAGTTGATTCATAAACCCCGGAAATACATACAGTAGTTGGAGTAGCCTTCTTTCTGGGGCATTGCTGAAATGTACCAATTCAATGGACTTTATAGAAATAGGTTGCAATTACTGTTGTTGATGGGAGCAGGGAGCTTGTAATAACCAAGGCGCGTGTATAACATGTACAATATAAATTTGAAAAAGGCTGCTAGCACCAGTGGACACTGTGTCTTGTTCAGTGAGTTGAAAGGTGGTAGCTTGCTTTTCTTAGCCACTAGCCATAAAGGTAGCCTCAGAAATGGCCAGGAGAATCCTGGGATCTGTACAGAATGAGTAGCAGCTCCTCTTCCACCACCTTATATCGAACTGGGCAATGGGTGAGCTGGAGTGTATGTAAAAGGGAACTTGCATAAAATGTATATACTTTAATAAATGGCCATAAAGGCCAATCTAGAAATATCCAGAAGTATTCAAAAAACTACCTTTGTGTTGTATTGCATTGTGTTGTACATGTCAGGGATGCCTAGAAGTACATCTGGGTTTGCTCATTTTTCTGGGTTCGCCTGTGGCGTATCCTAGGAGAAAGAGGTGGATAGCTGTGAACAAGCCTTCAGGAAACACTTCTTGGTGCTTCTTTTCTCCTGATTCAGCTCATACTGTTTATCTTCAGCCCTGCTGGTTGAGAACCTGTCATGTGGGACAAGCTTATTTTATAAACAACCCATCCTTTTTTAATCTTTTTAAGGAAACATGATACCCAGAACTCAGAGGAGGCCAGCAGCCTGCAAAATGTGAATAGTTCTTTATTACTCATAT
Source organism: Tringa tobata (assembly GCA_033628505.1). Lineage (NCBI taxonomy): Eukaryota > Metazoa > Chordata > Aves > Charadriiformes > Scolopacidae > Tringa > Tringa tobata. The sequence goes on from JAHREE010000096.1 coordinate 7,392,898, forward strand.
CAAAGTTTGAAGTTCCTCAGTGCCTCCCAAAACATCTGCAGACTCTCCCAGCTATTGATTCAGCAGCTCTGTCAGTGGAAGCAGCTGATAGAGAGAGAAATGTTGGCGCCACCGTTGTTGATGTTAGAAGACTAACAAACATGAAATAGGATGCAATCTTCAGAAATGCTTAGCTCTTCCTTGCATTCAAATGTGGATTTTCAAGCAGTTAATTTGAAAAACCATATGTTTAACTGATACAAATCACCCTTACTTTCTCATTTCCATCCTCATAGTTATGTATCAGCCAGCTGTTTAAGGATGTATCTATATATTTTGCAGAGTTGGAAGAATCCCATTATTCCATTTTACAGAAAGGAAAATGGAAGAACCAGGGGGTTTGGCCAAGGTCAAATAAATTACGTCTATACTAACATAATAAATGTGTCTTTGTATTCCCAAACTACATTCAGACTACCTCTTGGGAATGGTCCCTGGCCTATTCCAGTTCCTGAACTGTCTGAAAACTCTTTGAGAGAGGGCTGGCACAGTCCAAAATCATGTCAGGGAGGAGTCCAACAACTGAACAGTTATCTGTGTCATTTTTCACAGCCATTTTCAAAATTGCCTGAAGTGACTCAGAAACATAAACAATGTTTGTTTTAAAGAATTTTGCAGCTAATGAACATATCTACAGCATGCAGTGAACTAATACTGACCCAAGACGATAAATCCATAGGAACTTTTAAGCAAATTTACCAGGAGAACATCTTCTGGCAGATATGGTATGTTCAGACTTGAGCAAGTTTTTCAGGGTCAGGCTGCATCCTAGATCCTCCAGCAAATCCTTACCTTCAGTTTTTCAGACCTAACGTTTTCTTAGATGGAGCCAGCATATGATGGCCTGTGTCTACCATAGAATCATAGAATCGTCTAGGTTGGAAGGGACCTTAAAGACCATCTAGTCCAACCATCAACCTAACTCTGACAAAAAAACAAACAAACAAAGAAAAAAAACCAAAACACAAAAACCCCAAACCACACAACCCATAAAAATCACTAAATAATACTCCTAAGGACCATGTCTACCCGTCTTTTGAACACCTCCAGGGATGGTACCTCAACCACTTCCCTGGGCAGCCCATTCCAATGCTTGATAACACTTTCCATGAAGAAATTTTTCCTAATATCCAATCTAAACCTCCCCTGGCGCAACTTGAGGCCATTTCCCCTTGTCCTATCTCCTGTGACCTGGGAGACGAGACCAACCCCCGCCTCTCTACACCCCCCTTCAGGTAGTTATAGAGCGCAATAAGGTCTCTGCTCAGCCTCCTCTTCTTCAGACTGAATAACCCCAGTTCCCTCAGCCCCTCCTCATAAGACTTACTCTCCAGACCCCTCACCAGCTTTGTTGCCCTTCTCTGGACCGGCTCCAGCACCTCAATGTCTTTTTTGTGGTAAGGGGCCCAAAACTATGTTACAAGTCCAGAAACATTATGGGCTTTCTGCCCAAATAACTTGTAAAAAGTGGGTAATCCACTGCCAGTCAAGTGATTATGCAGATTTTAAGTTATCTTCTTCAGCAAACATCAAATTTTTCATCACATTTCTATTATTTACACTTCCATATTATTTAGATTTCATTACATCAAGTTCTGGGTGTTTACAAAAAAAATTGAAAACAAAAACATGCATCCCTTTGCATATCATAGAAGCGAACAGAGTAGATATGCAGAGAAATTGCCTTTTGAAATGGGCTATTCAGATAAAATCACTAATTTAAACAAACAAAAACAAAAACAAAAAAACACACCAAAAAAAAACCCCCAACCAACCAACCAAAAAAACCTACTCCACTAACAAAAGAATTCCTTGACACCTGGAAGCTGCAGACACCTTTAAACTTACAGTCTTTTTTTTTGTGTGTGTGTCTTTTTTTTCCCCCTACAACAATATTTCTGCTCTCTGGACAGATGTATATATCATTGAAAGATTATTTTCACAGTGCCCTCTGTTCAGCAAGCAAGCAATGAAACTTCTTAAATTTAAATAGTATTCTAGGACTAGGGACGGGCAAATACGGAAGTTGGTGTTGGTTGTTTTAAGGATCATAAAGATTTGTAACAATGTATTTATTCTGCCACAGAGTTTCCTTTTTTTTTCCTCTCTTTTTTTTCTTAATTTCCCCCCTCCTCCCCCCTCCCCCTGCCCCCTGGAGAATGTAGCTGTATTTCCTGAGACACTCTTATCTAATTAAAAGAAAAAACAAAAAAATTTTGTTCTAATTTCTCTTTGCTATTTCTCTTCTGCCTGGGTGGCTTGTATTCTCCTCACATGGGATCATCTCTAAGTACACAGGGGGCTATTTTCAGGTTATTTGCACCAATCCTGTTATTTAGCCATTTATGCCTGTATCTTTTGTACATAGTGTTCTGTGTTCATGGGCTCTCTCATTACAGTCATTTCTCGCAATTATGTTCTTTGCTTTAGTATCAGAAGATTGCAGAATTCTCACTGCACTTGTAGTCTACATGAGATTTGTGTGTTTGTGTGTTGCCATTTACTCTATTTGTTTCTATAACAGTCTCTGAAAGGAGAATAAGGCATCCTGAATGTTGACACCAAACCGAACTTGCAAAACAAAACAGTCTTCTAAGATTTCTTTTGAATTGTGCAGTCTTTTAAGCATCTGATCATCCCTATCTTGCTTTAGCATTTTGTCCTGCCAAGAGAGAACTGATATAAACAGGAGATCTTGTGGGTAGTTTGGGAAGGTGAAAATGAGGTAAAATGCAGCTCTGTTGTTTATTTTTATATTTTCTAAACAAACTTTCTACCTACCTACTACCAACCTATCTCCTTTCTCAGAAGAATATTACTCTACTTCTTTTATAAGACTAAAGCATACCAACACTGTTCTGCTCCTCTGGACTATCAGTGGTTGAGATCACCACTCCCGTGTTATTACTAAGATAACGCTAGATTGAATAGGACATAAGATGGTGAAAAAATGTGGAGGAGGAAGAAAAGACAGTCAAGTTTGTTCCAACTAAGCATACTTAGACAAAAACCTATTTTGTCTACAGCAGGAAGTTAATTGCTGAGGGATGTGTTAGTGTTTTGTGACACTGATATCACTGGAGAATGCTCTGATGTCTTAAGAAAAATAGGTCTGATTCTTGGCCAGTGCTAGGCTAACGGTTGGACTCGATGATCCTCAAGTTTTTTTCCAACCTAAAAGATTTTGTGACTCTATGAAAAAAAAAAAAAAACCCACCAAAAAAACCAACAAAAAACCCCCAAACATTAAAAATAATCAATAAATTGAAAACACTCCAGCCCCGATGATTTCAGGGGTATGATTTCAAGCAATATGAATGTAGTCCCTGCAGAGCTGTCATCCTGGGTCTACCAGCAGCCAAGAGCTATGGCCCCAGTATCTGTGCTTCTCCTTCACCCTGTGTTCTCCATGTGCTAATTCTGTTTGGCACTTGCACTCAGATGTCATTATTTATTACTGAACTGCTGATCATTTTGATTTGATGTAGTGTCTGACTGAAGGAATAAAATAAGTAGATAGACTGAGGAAAAGTCATGGGGGGTAACATAAGGGAGGAAAGAGAGAATGAGAAAAGATATGAAAAGAGAGATGAATATAAGCAGACAACACAGTCATATTGCTAGTCTCAGCTAATCCATGAATTTTTATGATCTGTGTTCTTCAGGTAACCAGAGTGAAGAATCATGAAGGTCTCTTCTAGCACTGAGATCAGTTAAACATGTTTTTTCCAAGTAATACTTAAGAGGTCAATAAAGTACCGGGAAAGTTGGGAATCAGTGATAATAGCTAACAGCTGAACAGCAGAATAAATGCTATATTTCATCCTTTTTTTTTATTCCTCCCCCACCCCCACCTTCTATTGACATCAGAAGATAAAGGATAATGTTAGCCATACGGCCAGGACTATACTTATGAATTTAAAATGCCATCCAGCCTTTTCCACAGAAAGAACCTGCAGCTACCCAGTTAAAAATCAGGCTGGACTTTTTATCTGATCATCTTTTAATGTCTGTGATTAAATTAAGGCTGCCTGTTCTCATTCACAGTATTCTTTAAAACATTTCACAATGGTTTTCAGTATTATTTCATTTTTCTTTTCTTTTTTTTTTTGTTTTCCTCAGACACATTTCAACACTTTCACCCCCAACTGCTATTAAAGGTAGGCAAGACTACTGCTGATCTAAGTGACAAAGGAAATTAGTAGGAAGCAGTATTGAAATAAGAAGGAATGTTTGGAATATAAATGTCAGGTGAAATTTAAATTGCAAGAAGTTTTAGTGGAGACTTAGAATCTCAGAATAGTTTGTGTTGGAAGGGATCTTTAAAGGTCTTCTAGCCCAACCCCCCTGCCACGGGCAGGGACATCTTCAACTACATCGGGTTGCTCAGAGCCCTGTCTAACCTTTATCTTGAATGTGTCCAGGGTTGGGCATCTCCCATCTTGCTGGGTAACCTGGGGCAGTGTTTCACTGAACTTCACGCTAAAAAATTTCTTCCTTATGTCTAGTCTGACTCTACCAGGGCTTTTAGTTTAGAACTGTTAGGCTTTGTGCTGTCACTACAGGCCTCGGTACAGATTTTGTCCTGATCTTTCTTACAGCCCCCCTTTAAGTACTTGAAGGCCACAATAAGTTCTCCCTGGAGCCTTTTCTTCTCCAGGCTGAACACTCCCAACTCTCTCAACCTGTTCTCACAGCAGAGGGGCTCCAGCCCTTGGAGCATCTCCGTGATCTCCTCTGGCCCTGCTCCAATAGGTCCATGTCTCTCCTGTGCTGAGGCCCCAGAGCTGGAGGCAGCACTGCAGGGGGGTCTCCCCAGATTGGAGCAGAAGGACAGAACCACCTCCATTGACCTGTTGGCCACGCTTGCTAGAGATGCAGCCCAGGATGCTGTTGGCTTTCTGGGATGCGAGCTCGCATTGCTGGATCATGCTGACTTTTTCATCCATCAGTACTCCCAAATCCTTCTCAGCAGGGCTGCTCTCAATTCTTTCATCCCTAGCCTGTGCTGATACTTCGGGGTTGCCCTGCCTCAGGTGTAGGACTCTGCATTTGGTCCTTTTGAACCTCACAAGGTTCACACAGGCCCATTTCTTGAGTCTGTCCAGGTCCGTCTGGATGGCATCCCGTCCCTCAGGCGTGTTAACCTCACCACTCAGCTTGGTGTCAGTGACTTAAATGTCTCTGTTACAATCTGTTAGTGTGAATGGTAAGACCTGCTGGAAAAAATGTTGTCTGGACTCTATCCATCTAGTCTGTCCAAGACTTCTGTATTGCTACTAATTACAGAATTTCTAAATTCCCTTTTTTTTTTTCCAATAGACAGTATTATACTCTGAGATCTTTTTTTCTGGTGCATAAGCTGTCAGCAGTTACCTATCCCCATTGCTCTTATTAGTGTCATCACACAGCAGTCTATCAAATAACCATCAAGAAATGTTTCTACTAAGAAAATACATTCTGAAACAAATGTCATCTTGCAGCAATTGGGAGAGAAAATGTTTTCCAAATAAGATAAATAGAACTATGAGTTAAATGGCCTCAAGAAAAATACCTGATCCTGAAAATGCAACAGTCCAAAAAAGTCTCAGAGGAAATAAAAGATCAATCAGTAAGATGATACAATAATTGCAGATATACCCTATCAATATCAACAATCTTTACTACTCTTGGAAATTTATGTCATGAACTAAAATTAATAACTTGGTGGAAGATATGACTTCTTCCATATTTCAACATGGTTTTATCCCATAACTTCATTTTTAACTATTGTATACCACTTAATCAGCAGAACAGAAAATTGGTCATTCTTTGGATGTACATTCAAAACAGCATTTGATGTTCCAAACCTGATTACTGAATTGAGGCCAGCTTATCTTTTCAAATGCCCAGCTGAAAATATCTAACTCTCTAAGGTAATAGCCTTTAAGGGTTCCTCATTTAGAGAAGGAGCAAAGTAAAGTTTTGACTGCCGTCATCTGAAATATCAACTCAAACTCTTTGAGCATCTGAGCCTATCAGTAAACCTTGGTTACAGTGGGGTCAAATTGTGTGAAAAGGACATATTTTCAGTACAGAATATGATATAGTTAGTAGTAACAGAATGACCTTGAAGCCAAAACATAATGCCAAGTGAGCTACATGCCAGAAAATGGGCCATGACAGGTGCTTCATAAGGAAAACTTATGAGCAGATGACTTTATGCAGAAAAAAATAAGCTGGTCACATTTCTTGATTGGCCACTGGAATATACATCTTCCCTCCTTAGTCATGACTTTATCTTATTTTTTAAGTATTCTTTTATAAAATAGCAGCGTTACTTTCTGAGTAATTAGCTATGAGTGGAAACATCAGGATCTAAGCTGATACATACTGCATTTCCTTTGCCTCATTCGTTCACCTCTGTTTCCTTTTAAATCAAAGGCAGAAGGGGAGAGAAGAAAGAGATATGTTAATGTCACTTACATAAACTTTGTACCTGGTGCATTTTGAGCACTTGTTTTAAAAAGCCTACCTAACTTAGCAGAAAACCAGACATGTTAAAAATTAATTCATGCCATTAGATTGCAATGGCCAGATTGGATTGTTAATTGCTCATTTCTGCACTATTCGTTGTTTTGTCTTTGAAGGGGTGGAAACAGAAATAGCTTCCTCTTTTCCTTTTTTTTTTTAAATAAGGATGTTGTGTTATGTTTTTATATAATATTCAGAACTGTAATTTAAATTTAAAAGAAACATGCTGTTTTAGCATCATGCATCATAGTATACATGACAAACTTGTCAATAAGTAGAAAAAATAACAAAAAATCATGTCTTTTTCAAGTAAGTTTGAACAAACATAAACGAGGAACCACCCTTTAGCACTGCTTCTGGCAATATATTTTGTGATTAATTGAAAACATTTTGCTTTCAAGAAAAAACAAATAAATAAGTTTAAGGGATAAAACCCCTGAAAATAAATACATAAGTGCAATTTCTTAAAGTAAATATTTATGGTTTACTTCCTATTCCTTGTCAAAAAGCTATGAAAATGCCACCAACTTATTTACTTTGTTTATGGGAGCAATCTTACAGAGATGACCAGTTTTCTTAATAAAAGTATGTAATTCCAGCCTATTGTGGCTTCTGGACTATGAAAATACCTGGTGATTTCACTCTCTTTTGTACATTCCAGGCAAGGACAAACATGGTTTATTTTGTGTATGTCACATGGCAGGTTCTCCCTTATTTCTGGTTTTGAATCATGTCGAGAAAACAGCTTCATTATAATCAGCGTGGGAACTTCCTTGTGTTATTTGTTTCTGTTTCTAAACAAAGTTTCAGAGTGGTTGAGAAAATCTGAATGAGTTATACTGAATAATGTCAAAAGGGATGTTCAAAAATTTTGAACTGCCTGCTCAACATTTGCAATTATGTAGGTGACTGGTGTTGTGGAACAGATTAGGATTCAACATTGGGAATCATTGTTCTGTTATGAAACTGCTTTTCAGATCCATTTGCTTTCTTCCAGTCCTCAGGAACTTCTCCTGATTGCCAGCCCTACAGAGATAGTCTAGAGTGCCCTTGCCATTGGCATTGGCCATATTTCTCGGCACTCATGGGTCTGTCCCATTAGGTCCCATGAATTTGAGTACATTCAGTTTCCTTAAAAGTTCCATAATCTGAGGATAAGTCTTCTTCGTTCCAGACTTTTTGACTTGCTTGACGGACCTGGGAATCCTGAAGCAAGAATTAGCAAAGAGAAGGCATTGAGAACATCGGATTTTTCTGTGTCTTTTGCCATCAGGTCCCCTGCCCTATTCAGCAGTGGACACATATTTTCCTTCCTTTTCTCTTTGTTGCTTAAATACCTATAGAAGCCCTACTTGTTTCCCTTCAAATCCCTTGTCAGATAAAACTCAGTATCAGTTTAATTTTCCTAACTCCATCCCTGAATACTTGAACATCATATTTGTCCTCAGTGACCTGTCCCTGTTTCTACCTATTGAGTTCTTCTTATATTTGAGTTTAATTAGGAGCTCTTTGTTCATCCATGAAGGCTTTCTATCACTTGCTTGACTTCCTTCTCATTCGTATAGACTTTCTGAGCTTGGAGGTGGTGTTCGTTGAAAATTAATCAGCTATTGTGGATCCATCTTCCCACTGGGTTCATATCCCATAGGATTCTTTCAGGAAGACACATGAACAAGTCTGCTGTCCTGAAGTGTATGTAGTTCAGAGATCTCCTGGCTTGGGAAAAAAAAATGCTTAGGTTTAATTTATATCTTCAAATAAGATTAGATGAGCATCCTCAATCAAGGACTTTTTGTCTCTCAAGCAATTGTGTTCTGCAACAGCATAATAAAGGTATTGAAATATACCTAAAAGCTACATAGGCATTTACTCAACTATCACAGAATCATAGAATCTAGAGTCATAGAATGATTTGGGTTGGAATGGACCTTAAAGATCAACTAGTTCCATCTCCCCTGCCATGGACAGGGACACCACCCACTAGACCAGGCTTGGTCTATTGTCATTTGAAGGTTTTTGCAGAATCTTTGGAAAAAAAGCAATTTTCCAAAGTGTTGTGGTTTCAGCACAAATCCATCCCATACAAGCAATTAGCAAGAAAACTATCCCAGCCAAAACCAGTACACTAAATGACCAACAACAACAACAAGAAAAAGTAAGGAAGTTTTGTTGGATTACTGTTGATTGTAGAAAAATGGTTGAACCCACTCTGCTTATTTTGAGAAATATGTGCAGAAGTTAGGCCTTAAGATTATTGAGAAGAACATTAACTAGTATTTATAGGTCTTCCTTTGACCCTGTTTTAGAGGCAGATAGCCACCTTTGCTGCTGCCTTGACTGTAACTGCCTATGTTTTTGTCCCTTGAAGCAGAAACCTGTCTTCTTTAAGGTCATTAGCCTGTAATGTGCAATCACTAAGTTTACAAATAATTTAAAATCTAATTTAAACAAAAGACTGATCATATACATGTGTTGTACCAACAAAGAATAATTACTTTCTACAAATATTATATTTACTTAAAAGGACTAATGACAGAAATTGATTTGAAAGTACGTTTTAGAAAATGAAGCACGTTAAAAAGAAAATAAAGTAACCTAAGTAGTCCTAGGATTATGTTCTCAGTGCTTATAAGACAGACAAAAAGAAATCCAGACCTCAGCTTTAAAAATGCTGATGGCTGGATATATCCAGCTATATTTTAGCCCTCTGCAATGTGGTCACCTTTGGTTCCGTGTACAGTCAAGGGAAAGAAAGAAGCATTTGCACCCTGTAGTTCTTTTGATCACTCTAAAAGTCTCTCCACCTTTTCCCTGGCTATGCAGGGTATCTCTATCAGATACAGATCTTCACCTTGTATGTCTCCACACCAAGTAGGAAGAATCCTTAGTACTATCGAACTATCAATAAGTACATCTGCAGCTCCCTACCAGCTACCTCCCTACCTTTCCACATGCTTCAAGCTTGCCAAGGACAACGCTAATGTTTCCAGAAACTGCACCAGCCCAACGTAGTGGCCCTGCAGACAGACTGACCCTTGGGGAGGAATTCTCCTCTGAAACACCACACGATACAGATACAGAGATGTGGCTCTGAGTTTAGTATGCCTCTGACATGCATTCAGGCAAGTGGAAGAGTTGGCAGAGAAAGCTCAACTCTACGCTCAATTTTGTAGGTACCAGTTGTCAAAAGAGGTCTTGGCCACCAGAGCCAAATGGGCAATTTGGGGAAAACTAACTGCCAATAACAGTCTTTCTGTCTGTGTGCAAGTCAGAAGGGGTCTTGAGCCCTCTGGCAGCTATCAGGGGGCCTTCAACTAGCATTTACTTAGAAGTCCTTCACACAGATGTTCACTTAAAACACCTTGACAGCACCGGTGGTGTCTGCCGAAGTGTCTAACAGAGGTTTAGACCCTCCTGCAACTGAGATTAACCATGACAAATCTGGGTCAAGTGTAATCCAGCCAGTGAGCCTCTTTGACTATTGTGTGATAGATATAACAATATCTATAAGCAGTTAATTTCTCCAGTATCACAGCACACATCTGCTTCCTCATGCAGCAGTGTAAGTTTCTCTCTTTCTTTTACCAAAGTCTGTTTTGACTTGCCAGAAGACTCTTCGATTTATAACAACCTTCCTGCTGCTGCCTGGGGCTTAATAACTGGCCAAATATACTCATGATGTATCCAGCAGTTCTCCTTGAGATTGCTAGTCAGTGAGGAAGAAAAGTTACAGGAAAGTAGGAATGGTCCATCCTACACCCAGGATAGTGGAAAGGTTTTACCGGTTACGGCCAATATCTGACTGTATACCTGCAGATATATATGTTGAACATATTGAACCAAAGAAATCCAACCAAGTTACATCAGCCCACAAAAGGAGGTTATATCAGCTGTCCCATGTCATGAGCTCAGTGGCATGCTACTGGTAACGCATAACTGCTGGCTTGTCTTGGGCTGGAGCTGACATATGACCATCTGGATCAGGCATATGACTGTCCGGATCTACCACAGAGACCTTTCATAAGGACTGCGCAGGCACTCCCAGAGAAGAACTGCCTCAAAGTATTTAGTTCTTGCTCTTAATTGTTAGCAATTGACCACGCCAACACAATTGACCTAAATCCTGAAGACTGAAGGTTAATGGGATTGAGAATGCATTTTGTTTTCACTAACTGCTAGAACTCAGTATGACTATTTTGGCCAAACTATTTTTATATTTTTCTTTTATAAGGGGTATGACTTGATGATTCTATAGGTTAATGCTGATTTATGTGAATACATCTTCAGTTTCCATCTGCCACCCTCAAGCTCTGCTGAGTGGTTGTTATTAAGATGGAGGGGGGTTGGAGGGAAGGAAGAAATTAAAAAAAGCTTTATGCAATTTCTTACAGTGACTAATTATTTTGTATACTTTTATTTCCCCTGTCATGCATTTTCTGAAGAAAACCACACACTCTGTCATATTTCCTTCGTGTGGCTTTAGAGTCCCTACAATTGTAGCAAGGAAGTATATATATTTTTTTTTTATTTCATTGTACTGAGACCTGTTTTCCACTCACAACTTATCCAGGTATTGCATGTATATTTTGTTATTTTAAGTGAGTTTGCTTTAGCTTTAGGAAGTAAATGAGCCACGAACCAGCAATGTGCTCTGGTCGCCAAAAAGGCTAATGGTCTCCTGGGGTGCATTAATAAGAGCATGGCCAGCAGTTTGAGGGAGGTCATCGACCTTCTCTACTCCGCGGTGGGGCTGCATCTGGAGTGCTATGTCCAGTTCTGGGCCCCCAAGTTCAAGGACAGGGAACTACTGTGGAGAGTCCAGCTGAGAGCTACGAAGATGTCTGAGGAAAGGCTAAGAGACCTGGGTCTGGTTAGCCTGGAGAAGACTGAGAGGGGATCTTATCAATGCTGATCAATTTCTAAAGGGTGAGTGTCAAGCGGATGGGGTCAGACTCTTTTCAGTGGTGCCCAGCAACAGGACAAAGGAAAACAGGCACAAACTGGAACACAGGAAATTCCATCTCAACATGAGGGAAAACTTCTTCACTTTGAGGGTGACAGAGCACTGGAACAGGCTGCCCACAGAGGTTGTGGAGTCTCCTTTTCTGGAGACCTTCAAAACGCTCCTGGATGCCTTCCTGTCCAGCCTCTTCTAGGTGAACCTACTCTCTGGCACGGGGTTTGGACTAGATGATCTCCAAAGGTCCCTTCCAATCCCTACCCTTCTGTGGTTCTTTATGATTCTGTAATTGATACCTATTTTTCATTCACAACCCCAATCATGTTTTATTTATAGATTTGAGGAGTTTTATCCTATGAATCTATAAATCTAACTGTTCTTAACGAATCTTAAAAAATTGTTGGAAAGTGAAGAAAAAATTATCCAAATACCTGTAAAACAAATCTGTAAATAACTGCATTTTACAGTGCAGATACCAATGCTAGTATTCATTATATTTACTGGAGACGATTACTACAGTAATCCCATTAGATTGTATTTATCGTCTCTGGAGAAATAGGGGCACTTTAGGGTAATTTCTCTGGCCTATTGTAAACATGCATACAATGATTAGATGCATCACACCTTAGAAGTTTCTGCTTCGGTCCATCAACTCATTACATCAGATAATTCCACCTTATTTCTGTGGATTTGTTAGCTCTGTCTTACTTGATCATCTTGTCCCAATTAGTTTATATCTTGGAATGTCAGCACAATGTTTATTTACCTCTGTATGAAACTTCCTTCAATTCTTTCCAGTTTCTTCTTTAACCCAAATCAAAACCAAGCACTGGTCTGCCAGGCAGAGCCTGAACATCCCTCCACTTCTCTGCAACAAAATTCCCAGACCAGGTGACAGAATTAAATGCAATTTTACCCTTACTCATTTAGTTTAATGGTGCTCAGAGCAAATGACACAGAACTCTGGCTGTCCTGCAGCATGAGACCCTTCTGGATTTAAACTCCCTCTGTCTTATTGTAGATTATTGTATCATATCAAAGTTCCCTATAGGAAATTTGGAAACACTGTTGTTTCTTTCAGATTTGCCAAAAGGTTTAAACATAAAACAGATGGTCAGCGGGATAAGTTCATATTCTATCAGGACCAGTTCCTGTTTTAATGGAATATCTTTTATGCTTTTTTTTGCTGTTTTTCTCTATTGGCATTGACAGTTGAAATTGAAATTTTACCTGCCTGCCTTAGATTCAGATTCTGTGTCTGATGCTGAAGAGCCTTGGCAGTCCACTTAGAAAGCGAAGGAGCAGAGCAGCCAATGCAGCTGAGTGTGACTTTATTGCAGCTAGTCTTCAGGTCTCATCCCACAAATGCAAGCTAACCTGGCAGGTGTATTTCTCAAGGGAAAACTATTGTTAACAGAGAATGATTTAGGTTTCAATTTAAACCAGCTTGAGCTTCCCAGACATTTGCTGTGGGGAATTCTTTTTGTAATTCCTCCGAGTGAATTTATAATCAAATGAGTGTTCGGTTTCACATTACTGCATGCTGAGAAGGAAGTCTACCATGGGAACAAATATCTGCACTAAATTTTCATGTCCTTCAACTTAAAAAGGTGGGAGGAGTAAACTTTAAGTTCTGTGTTCTCAAAGAAAGAAGGACATTAAAAAAATGCTTCCTGAACTAGCATAACTTAAAAGACTGTAATGCATACTATGGTGAAGAAGAGAGAATTTTTTTTTTTTTTACCTGTAATGTAGACACAGTGAAAGGCTGAATAATTGTACGTGGTACTAGACATGAAAAACACTGTTTAAATTCTTGACATTAAGTACTAAAGTGAACTGACAGGCTGCAGCTGAGCTCTGTATATTGTGTTGTGCTTGTCTATGGGAGAACTACAACAGAGCCTCCAAAACAAGAATGGCATTAGGTATCCGATCCCTTCACAACTAAGTCATGAAAATATCTCCTGTGCAGACCTTTCTGTAGGCAGAAGGGCAGACAGCAGAGGACATTACATGATGTGACTTTGTGGTCCTCAGCCTTGCAGGATTTCAGACCAGCAGCCATAGAAAATCTCCTGGGTTGTTTTCAGGTCCCTCATTTAAAGTCCAATAAAGATGAGATTCTGTACTGCCACTGGTTTTGCCTGTCCAAAAAGTTGGTTTCAGTGTTTTCACCTGAAGCTAGAAAGTAAGATTCTTTTCAAAAAGGAATAACCAAGCACACCAAAATGATGCATATTATATACACGCTTCCTGGAAAGCTGATAAATATATAAAGGTACAGAACACATGAGACTGATTAAATCCTTGTTCCATGGAACTTCTAAAGCTTTATATATATTTGGGTGTTTTTGACAGAAAGTGTATAAATGGTCTTTTAAAAAGTTCACGTAAGTTAAAAATTCCCTGTCATAACTTCAGTTAGGAATTCTTTCCTTTTTTTTTGTCATATTAAAGATTTCCCTCATTTCTTTGGTTTCAGAAGAAAAATGATTAACCATGGGAAAGAGCTGAATGCCTCAGTGTGCTCAGGTTACAAAGATAAATCAGAGTTGCTCTCTGGAAGTCACCTTGTGGTGGGTTAGCCCCGGCTGGATGCCAGGTGCCCACCAAAGCCTCTGTATCACTCCCATCCTCAGCTGGGCAGGGCAGAGAAAATATAATGAAAGGCTGATGGGTCAAGATAAGGACAGGAGATCACTCAGCAATTACCAGCACAGGCAAAATAGAATTGACTCAGGGAAATTAGTTAAATCTATTACCAAACAAATCAGACTAGGACAATGAGAAATAAGAACAAATCTTAAAACGTCTTTCCTTCACTCTTCCTTCTTCCCAAGCTCAACTTCACTCCTGATTTCCCCACATCCTCCCCCTGAATGGTGCAGGGGGATGGTGAATGGGGGTTGGGGGTTATGGTCAGTTCATCACACCTTGTGTCTGCTGCTCCTTCCTCCTCAGGGGGAAAAGGATTCCTCACACTCTTCCCCTGCTCCACAGTGGGTCCCTTCCACGGGTGCAGTCTTTCAGGAACAGACTGCTTCAGCATGTGTCCCCCACAGGGTCACAAGTCCTGCCAGCAAACCTGCTCCAGTGTGGGCTCTTCACAAGGTCATAGTCTCCTTCAGGCATCCACCTGCTCTGGTGTGGGTTCCTCAACAGGCTGCAGGTGGATCTCTGCTCCACCATGGACCTCTGTGGGCTGCAGGGGGACAGCTTGCCTCACCATCGTCTTCACCACAGTCTGCAGGGGAATCTCTGCTCCAGCACCTGGTGCACCTCCTCCTCTTCTTCGCTGACCTTGGTGTGTACAGAGTTGTTGCTTTCACATATTCTCACTTCTCTCTCTGGCTGCAATTGCTGTTGTGCAGGTTTTTTCCCCTCTTCTTAACTATGTTATCCCAGAGGCATTACCGCTGTCACTGATGGGCTCAGTGTCAGCCAGTGGTAGGTCCACCTGGGAGCTGGCTGGCATTGGCTCTATCAGACATGGGGGAAGCTTCTAGCAGCTTCTTACAGAAGCCACTCCTGTAGTCCCTCTGCTGACAAAATCTTGCCACACGAACCCAATGCACACCTTTTTCTCCAGACCTCATAGTCTCCACCAGACATAATAATTTTATAAATATTAAATCGAACTTTGACTCATCATGCAAAGACTCAAAGTTAGATGTGAAGTGGAAAGTTGTAAACAGTCCAACCTACTTACGCTGTGTAAAAGGCATTTCTGCAAATATCCCTCACACCACTAAAGGATTAGGTCCTTTTATTCTAGAATTTGTAAAGGTCTATATTCAGGAATTTATGGCTTTGTTCACATGTTTCTCTTCTGCCAGCAAACCTTGCATATGCTATATACATTATGCTGCTTCTTCTATTGATCTCTTAGATCAAAGGCAAAGAAAATCTGTCAGTTTATTTTTGTGTTGCTTAACTTTTCTGAACAATAGGGACACAATGTCTGTTGCAGTGATGCAGGAATCAAGAAGGTTATGATTGATTAGGAAACGAAGGACCAATTTTTTATGTGATGCCTTAAGAGCTCTTTCTGTTATGCTGGAATATTTGTGTCCTTGCATAATAAACCTGGGAGTTATATAGCTTAGAAAATGGTTATCGCCTCATAAACAGGATGCACCCTCAAGGTATCATCTAAGTAATATAGAAAATGTGAACACAAAAATCTGTGTTCCAGCTTTGCAGCAGTCCTACATCAGTTCTTTTATGGCATCATTATGTTAAATGTTTTTAATGCAGGAATATTTCAGAATAATAGCAAACTATTTTCTATCTCACTGCAGTTTTATTCAGGTCTATTAATGTGTGAACATGAAATAGAAACAGAGAGATTAAATGACTTGTCTAAGGTCATGGTGATCTACTGGGTTAGATGTAGGAACAGTGACAGAAAACATCTCACTTCTGATACTGATTTTGATTTGCTCTAGGACTTCATATACATCACTTGTATGAGTCATTAGAGCAAATGCAGACATCTATGCCTAAGCTGCTTATTCTATCTATTATATATACTCAGTGATGAAAGTGTATAGGAAAGGAAAAACTTGGTTGTCCATGTCCATCCAATGCAATAAATGTCAATACAGTTGCCAAGTTATTGCTAATCTAAACCTAATGTTTATATATTTTATAATGTTTATACCATAACTCGATGCTTAGCTTTCTTATTGTCGCTGTGTGCAAAAATACTGATCTCCATCTTGAATGTATAACAGATTTTGTAACCTAGAACAGCTTTGGTACCGGGCCAAACTATGAAGTCAACAATGCTCTGACACATCTGCTCGACTTCAACAACTGGAATGACCAGAGCTGGCTGAAGCATCTCTGTACCACCTTTATCCAGGCAGTGTAACTGCATCTCTGCCTATAGTGAAGAGGGATGTGAAACAGGCTCAGTGCTACTGAAGGATATTAAAGGCAGGACCCAGTATAGATTTCACTGGCTGTATAACATACAGCAGCTCTGTGGTCTCTGCACTACTTAGTGACAGCACATCTCTTAATATACAACAAACTTGCTATAACAAGAGTGGTAACTCTCATCATTTTTCTCTGTATAAAACATCAGAGGCTTGTTTCCCCCTGTGAGCAGTAAGATAGCAGGAAAGGAATTCATTGTCCCCAAGCCATCATTTCTTTCTGATGCTTTTTCCCAGGTTCTCCTTTTTTAAGGAACTAAGGCCCAGAATGACTCTTTTCAGTGTTTTTATCTTATATATCCTGCAGATTATACAGTTAAACAATAGGAACTTTACTGTAGTGCTCATGGCTGTATAAGAGTTCAGAAAAGTTGGGCTGGTGTCCTGGCACTGAGGCAGAATGGCAGAAAGATCTCACTCCGTGGTAGGCATGGTGGCTGCTCAGCTTTGCCTACCAGCATGCTTGCATTCTTAAAAATATCAATTTCTGTATTCAGACGTCTGCAAATGTGAGTGCCACATGCAGATCTCTTGCTCTTCAGACTTCAAAAACTGATTTGATAGGCCTTTTCCAGCTATTTGCGATCATCCATACTGAGAATAAGAAGCCTGACAGCTGTTAGCAGCAAAGAATACAAATGATAATCAGAGCTGATAATCAGCTGTCATAAAAAAAAGAAGAATGAAAACCAAAAAACCCCAAAAATTTTCTCAAAAATACCAGGAGCATGACTAGTTTGACTGACATAGTGGGTAAAGCTATTGTTTGTTCTTTGCTGGATTTATTCAGCTTTATGATTTATTTTCAGAGGTGTATGCAAGGACTGAAGAAGACAAGGAAAAGGAAAAGCTTGAAAAAAGGAAGGAAAACAAAACCTTACATGGATTTTGCTCTTATCAGCTAATTGTATGCAAAAAAAAAAGCTTAGTATTAAACCACTCTTCCATTTTGAATATGTATGATCTTCCATTCATTTCACTGGCATTTCCCTTTGTTTGTATGTGTGATGTGACATGATGATAACATAAAAAATTTGGGCCAGCTTTTCTTCTGTGGCATATGAGTCACCTTTTTCTTAGTTGTAATATTGTCTTTGCATTATGTGATTCTTTACTCCTTCATTGAAGGCAAAAGATCCAACTCTCCCATTAAAGAAGACAAATCCAATACTCTTCTCTCTTGCTTTTAGTTTTATTTAAATGTCTACTTTTAGTAAAAATTAAGACAAGAATTTGTAAAGTCCTTTTTAAAATGCTTATTTGTACGTCATTAAATCTAATGATATAGAATTTCTGAATGCCATGTTTTCTGTATTTAGTTACATTGGCTTAGTTTCTTACCTATTCTGTCTCTGTTTCCATTTCTGAAACATCTGGTTATATCCTTTCTTTCTTTATCATACTTCCACCATCTATACACATTCACATAATCTGAGAGGATGTCCAGCAATCTGTAAACACTATTTTTGGCTTAATTATCTTTAAATGCCTAATTCAGGGTAGTCATGCCGATATTTCTGCACAATTTTCTCCCAGGCTTGGCTATTAATATTACATTGTAGATCAGCACATGATTTTCCTTTTGAATCATTCCACTTCCATTTCATTGAGAACTGTACAAACGTATAAATTGATGCTGCTGAGCTTTTTAGATCTAGCCAGCTGCTGGAAAAAGGTTAATAGGTTTGGTTGCCTGGGGATACTATTCCAGTTCAAGTCTGTCAGATGTCTAATCATGTGTCCCAGTGGAAGATATTGTTCATAACAGCTTTTTCCTGTCTTCTACATTGCCCTAAAGTTTGAAAAGAAGGGACTGTCCCATCGCCGAATACATGATTTAGACCTGTGATTTAAAAAATCAGATTAAATCAAATACATGCTTGTTGTTGTTGTTTTTAGCTCAAGCTTGCTGCATAATGTGGTGACTGGCATTAGATGAATTAAGGTGGCATACAGGTCGTTTCAGTAATGTACGTAGTTATTATTAAAAAAAAAAAAAGGAAAATACTTGGTTTCAGAGATGTAACAGCTAAATGTGGTTAAATTTGCCATCGAAATGTGCCAGCCAGGTGTTTGCCCACTTGAAAGCTACTCCGTTGACTGCAGTAGTGTGGCTAATTTACTGAAGTGCAAGAGTGCTAAATCGGTCTCTTCAGTTAAGAGCTCCATTTCCTTGAATTTTGTTTTTTTGTTTACATCACCAAAAACTGAACTTTTACATATGCTTTTCGGTCAATAATCCCTCTGAGTGTGTACACAAGTATATGTGATGTCCGCCCTGGCCAACACTGCAGGGAATATGCCAGGGATCTGCTTATTTGGCTAATTGGTCGAAGTTTCCAGCTAAGTTATTGTTCTCTATGGATGGGATACCTCATGGTCACATACATACACATTTCTTGTAGCAAAATTCTATATTAAAAAAACACAAAAAAAGCCATTAGTTTCACAGTCATGGCATTCATCTGTCATGGGTAGATGAAGTACATGAACTTCTTTGTCAGAAGTGTACTAGAGCACACATAAAAGGTAAGATAATAGTAAAATATCCGAATAATATGAAAGTTTAGAAAAAAAAAAAAAAAACCAACAAAAAAACCCCAGGAGATTTACAAATAGTAAAGTAATAATATGTAGGGATTTTAAATTAAAAGGATTCCAAGCAGCACAGTCATCTTTACTGCCTCAAGTTTGGCCCTTAGAGTGTGTATTAATTGCTTCTTCCTATCAGAGTCAAACTTCATGGTATTTAAATGGGATCAAAACTGGATTTTATTGTGTTTTAAGCATTCTTAGTAATTATTATTCCAAAGTAATTTGGTCTTTTAAGGTGGCTGCTTAAAGCTTCCTTCTTTAAAGTGAAAATCCTAGCCAATTACACTGATGGGTAGATCAGCTCCAATTAACTTAATCAGTTTGCTTTTTTCCTCATATTTATCTACTGTAGCTTGTAATTCTAGGTTATTAATCCCTGTTAAGGATGCATTAGTCACTGGCCAGCAGGGAGTATAGAGGTACAAGGCTAGTAGATCTACTATAGCAGGAACATTGCCAAAAGCCCAGAGATGGCTAGCAGGGAACTAGCTGCAGGAGTTGTAAATATATATTCCATAAGGAGGGACTTTGTAATCGGTATGTTTTATGAGTCACCTTTTTTTTTTTTTTCCCCTTCTAAAATCAATTTAGGCAGCAGAGAGTAGTCCAGGCAGGAGTATTTTGTCTTGATTTTATAAATGGAAAGATGGAGATAGATGTGGATAACACATTTTCCCAAGATCTCACAAAAAGTGCTATGTTCTCAAGTCTTGCCCTTGGACTGTCTTTTCTTGACCAATATTACAGCTTTAACTACACAGTATTGAGGCAGGTTGTATGATTCAAGCTGTTCTGTAAGAAGAGTGAGCTGAACAAAAGCCATATAACAGTACTGTCTTAATTGTGCAATTTTTAGTTATTTAAAATTTTCATATTTTATTTGGAAGATAAAGGAGACTGAAGGAGAAGTAATTAATTCAGCCAAATATGGAATAACTAACAAGGAATTTTTTCATGGATTTATTTTCAAATACTCACAAAAGGCTGAATGTGCATTTTAAATTTGATCATGTTTGTGTGCCATGTTCCTTCCTTTCTTGTGCTGTCTCTCTTTTTCTGTGGGGCATGACAAGAAAAGGCAGGAGCTGGCTGGGCCTGGAGAACAACATCTGTAAAAACAGGAAACTGTATTTTTTACAAGAAAGGAAGATTTTTTTATTCCCCTTCCACCCTCCCCTGCTTTTTATGAGAGGATATAAGTGAAAAATAAGGACAAATTCTTTACTAATTTCACCAACCCTCCCTGCTCCCACCTAAAAAAAAAATAAAAAGGAACAGCAGAGAAAAATACCTAGAAACAAGCTCTTTTTTTTCTTTGGCAGCTTGGCAGTGTGGGCTAGTTTTTAATCTCTGCTGGAGCCTCTTTGTAGAATTACCTTATCTCTAATGGCAGCTGTCACTTTACCTAAACCTACGCTCACTGCTTTGTATTTTCTACTTTCTCATTTGTGCTGCTATTCTCATTATACATCCCCAAAGGGCTACAAGTGTAGAAAACAAAATAACATAACCGAACATAACAGAACATAGTATGACATAACAGAACATAAGGAAGAAGCAAAAAGATGGGTGGGAACAGGGAGGGTCATTTAATCTTTGCAGGAGTTGTTCAGTGAAGTCTATTGTTTGGGAATGGCTAATTGCAGCAGCACAGCCAATGTGACAGGACTGGTCTGTGTTATTTCTGTAAAATGCCAGTCTCCCCAATAATCACTAGGTTTTTGATACTGCATGAAGGGTATAGTACCTGGAAAGCAGCATTATCAAACAGATAACGCAAAGCCTCTTTATTTTCCCTCCCTTTTTCTTTCTTTTCTGTGTGTTGTAGTCTGCTCAGACTTTGGGGATTTAAATTGGTTTTCTTTGCAGCTTTCTCTGTAGGCTTTCATTGTTCAAATCATGATAAGCTTTGCTCCTATCATCAGTGGAAAAAATAAAATATCGGCATTTGCAGCTTGAGAACTCTTATAGGTTCATACCCTCAATCTCCAACATCAGTAATGTGCTGGAGACATAGCATGTATAATATAAGGGGAAATCCTGCAAAAGTCTGAGGACAGGCAATCAGGTGTGTGGGTTTGGTTTTAGGAGATTTTTTCATGTGTTTACAGAGCACCCAATATAATGTGATGTGAACCAATGAGAGTTTCTGGTTGTTATGGTACTACTGGTGGGAACATATAGACCCCATATCAAGACGACTACCCTCATGGAAGGAGGAACAACGGTTAATTGTGTTGTTTCCTAACCAGAGATAGGTTAAAGCCATACTGAAGTCATTTTCTAACTCGGTTTAATGGATTCTATTCCATTTAAATCAGTGCTGAAACTCCTACTGGGTTGAGTCATATAGGATCATGCCAAAAGTCCTCTGTCATCCTAGATTACAGAGCACGCACCTTCAGTGAGACCAGCTTTGAGACCTTTGAGAGCTGATGCTAACTACATAACAGTGAATTGTAAATATTTTACAGGTGATTAGCTCTTAGCAGTGGATGAGGCGATGCATCTATTTCCCCCCCCCCTGTGTTCAGCAAAATCAAAGTAAGGCAGTGCAAAGAGAAAACTGGAAAACGGAGGGGGATTCCATGCTTAATACCCCCAAGGATATTATCTTCAATAACACTAGCATAGCCTCATTAACATTATGACTTAAATTGTTAAATCAGATTGGGAAAATCATCTGCATGGCATACCATGTTCTTTCTCCTAGTTTCTCCTCTTAGTTTCCCCTGTATATATCACAGATGAAGATGATGTAAAGAGAAGTAGCTTCGAGCTATTGGAAGCTAGAAACCACTTGTTAACAATCACTTATGGTAAAAAAGTTGTACCATTTAATTAATGGTATTCATGGTAACATGGAATTAATGTAAATAACCAGTTTTTCTCACTTTTCTGCGCTGCATGCATTTATTTCCTGTATTTTTCTGAATCTGAAGAAAATCTTACATTGAGAAATAGATAACATGGAATGTTCTTCCACCGTCAAAATTTGGGAAAAATTTTTTTTAGCTAAAAAATTCAGCAGAAATTTTATTTCTTTCACAATTTTCCAGTTTGGACACAAATTTGAAAAAAAAATCTATGTTCCATGTTCTATCTATAAAGTATTTAAGCATAAAGAGCAATGGTAACAAATACATGCTAAAACACACTGCAGCTCTTCGCCACTGCAGTTAGCTGTTGAGAACATGGGAATAGCACTTTCATAGTGTCAAAACATAGTGTTTCTCAAACTGAAGACCGTATATCTGTTTCTGACCAAGAGATGAAGCATCTGTCAGGCTTCATGCCAGGATAATTCCTGCAGCTCACAGTCTGATTCAGGGTTTTTTTGGTTTCCAGTAGCACTTTTGACCGCTGCAATTACTAAATCAAGAACAAATAGTGCCTGGTGCAGCTGTTCTATGTCCTTATATTGTGTTTCTTTGGTGTAGATTCAACTCTAAGCAAAAGTGTCAATGGCTTGGAGATAAATTTAAACTGTTCTGGGAGAAAAAAAACTAGCAGAATTTTTGTACAGGGGTAACAATGATAATTTAGTGTGGAAGATTCAAGTGATTTGAAAGAAAAGCATAGGCCTGCAGGAAGGTAGCCCAACTGTAAGGTTAATGGGGTGTATTTTGCATTCATCCCATCTTTCTATTTACCATTTACAGGGAGATGTAATCTACACAATTATGGTAATAGAATTTACAGTGGACAGAAGGTAGTTTCACGTCATATCTTTGAGAACAGCTGAACTAGTAACATCTGCAAGATGCTCAGAAACTCTGGCGGTATCTAATATCCAAGAATTTGTGTAGCTTCCTTCCCAGAGCTTGTATCCAAGAAATGGGAGAAACAAGAAAAAACAAAATCTTCCCTTATTTCCTAAAACTTTTCTTTCTTTTTTTATCTGGAGAGCAATTGCAATAACATTGTTATCACTAGCATGTTACAGTTTTGATGATTGGGGTTTTTTTTGGTGGGCTTTTTTTTTGGTCCTGATTCAAGGAATAGAGGCCAATAGATTTTTACATTGTTTTTGTTTCACATTGTGGTTTCTGCTCATGCTAAAGTTTTCTAAGTATCATTCTTCTTGCAGTGCCTAAGGTTAGCTAGACCTACACTGGCTTTATGAAAATGGACCAAGTACTTCCTTGGATGTGTAGACAGACTTATCAGAAGGAAGCACATAAGGCAAACTGCCTCCCCGTCTTTTAGCAGATACAACCAAACCATCCCGACCAACGTGAAGTAATGCTCAAATGAGACTGATTCATAAAAAAGAATATTTGGATGAACCTAAGCAAGTGAGAGATGCAGGTGACAAAGAAAGGAAATTTCAGGAAAGTAATAGTTTATTTTGGCTGAAGACACAGGCTTGTAATGAATTAATGTCTTAGAAATGTGTCTGGATGCAGATTCTGCTCTCTCATATAGCAACGTATATAAATAAGACATGTGCCAGGTTAGAAAAGAGCTTTCTTCTGGCTGGATGCTAGCCTGAGCCAAGCCAGAAATACTGCTAGTCCCTTCATGTGAACTACAGCAATAATGCATTTAAACATGAAGTACTGGAGGAACTTACTTCTAGCAAAAAATTCCCAGCTATGCTGTAACACCTAAGGTTCTTGGATTAAGACCACGATTAACAAGTCTGCTTGAATAACGAATTCTTGAATAATGAATGGAGCCTTTTTTCTTTATACATAGACATATTTTTATCACGAGTACTGGGGTGGAAGAGTTGAGGGATAAGTATAAATATGTGGTATTTCCTTGGCTTGTTTTCAAGCATGTGAACAGGCATAAGGGTATAAATAATTTAAATTAAAAAAAAAAAAAAAAGCAGAAGAAATTATAACACTCCACTATACTAACAGAAAAGAAAAAACACCTGTTTTGTTAGAGAACCCCTTAGCAGGTGGATAGTGCATGTTACTGTATAAGAGACACTAATAAGAAATATAAATCTAGCTACCTGTAAAAGAAAAAGAAATCACAACAAATTTCCTTCCAACCCCAGAATTTCCTTATAAATTACTTTTCCAAATGATCATTTGAAAAATTTCTGAAGGATGCCATTTTTCAGCTGTAAGATAGCTCAAGTAATTTAAATATCTTACAAATTTTTTATCACAGATTATTACCCTAAAACTTTTACTTCTGCCTTTAATATTTCTTCTTGAAAGGCCTGTCCATCCTAGAACATTGCATCACACCAATTGTTTAAACGACCAGTTACAGTGTTAAGCTGTACCAGTTAAGTCATACTGCTCCACTAGAAAAAAAGACTCACACAAGTAATATGACACAGACTTTGGAAAAAAAAAATCCTCGAGTAACCAAATCAAATTTCCTGTGCTGAAGGCATTATGTCAGGTCATCTTTTTGATAATTTCATGACCAAATTTTTTTATTAGGAAAAATTGTAGTGCAACTGCAAACATTAGATACATTGTTGTAACAGGATTGATGGTGGTGCCATTGACTTTTTTTTCCTCTACAAGTAATTTTATAAGTATAAATGAGATGAATTTCCAGGATCCTTTTGCCTGTAGGAATTTTATTTCCCTTCAAAGAATTTTAGGTTATGGTATGTTTTACAGGAAACATCAACATTCGCCGATAATTAGTTAATATTTCTAAAAAGCTTTAAGAGATAAAGAGCTATATAAATGCTAAGTGTTACTATTTCTTTTGGCAGAGGTAAATCTGATTTTCTGTTATAATGAGGAAGGCCATAGCTCATCATCTTGGCTGATTACAGAAGTTACAAGAACAGATTGCCCATAACCAATGTATACCCTTCTTTCCCATTTTGAAAATTATATTGCTCACAGCTTGACTCCTTAGAGGGTAGAATTATAATGTTTTTTAGTGTGTCTGAAAGAATATCAACTAAGTCTGGTTGCTCCAAAGAATTTGCTTAAGTTTATTGTAGAGTCAGAAAAAGGAGCTTTGAAAAACAAAAAAAACCCCAAAACTTCATAAACTTCTGCACGTACCTGAAACTGTAAATGTCAGGATAAGATGTTCTTGGGGTTCTTTTTGTTTTGGTATTTTCTTTTTCTTTTTTTTACTATTTTGATATTAGTCCTATTCAAGGTACAGTAAGAGACTGAAGTAAGTTTCCTATCTTAGCCTGTCTGCATCTGCTGTGTGGATTAATAAGGTATTAGTTTCCATGGATGTTCTTCTGTCATCATTCTCGAACACGAAATAAAATAATTTATTTCATCCATGTTCTCACATATCAAATATAATTTTCCACAGATAATGATGAAAGAAATAGCAGGAAGAGAGGGATAGAGGAGAATATCTCAGCTGTTTGAGAGATTCCAAAGTGGGTCTGGAAAGGTTTTTCTGAAAATGACTGCTTTATCTCTAGTTTATCTCCTCTCAACTTGTTTATATATCCTGACCAAAACCATTTCCACTTCAGCTACTGTGAGACTGGAAGTTCATTATGCATGGCACCTGCTTCCTTTTAGCTCTTATTTACTGGACATGATTATATTAGCATGACTTCTTGAAAATAAATTGCAAATATAAAGTGAAGGAACTAACTGTGAGCAGGTGAGGAAGGATGGTTTTATAATTATGAGATCAACTTCAACTTTTGAAAACCTGCAACAAAATCAGAAGTAAAGTCTCTTGCTCCTCCATAATAGTTCTATTTTCAGGAGTGAAATTGCATGGTGTGATTCTTACGCACTTGACTTCAATATTGTATTAAGACCTGATTTTTAATTTGGGTAAATCTGGATGCCCAAGAAACAAAGCACAAAAAAAACAGTACTCACTCTAGAAATAAAACAATTGAGTACAAAGTATTTACCGAGAAGTTTGTAAAACATTAATGATAGTTTTCTACTAAATTTTGATTTTTCTGTTCATAATTTTTGTAATTGTTGTTGGATTTTTTTTGTTATAAGCTTTCACTACCAGCTGTGAACTGACTCTTAAATAAGCTTCCTTGAGCTATTAGTCATTGCTGCCTCATTAGTATTGTAAATACTACTTTGTAGCGTCTGCCATCCTCTCTTGGCATTTGAGGTTTCAGCCAAGAAGTTTGTTATTTTTTATTTATATTTCCAAAGATTGCAGAGAACAAATGTTCACCAGCTGCAATTCCATCTTCAAAATTTACCGAAAATAGGAGCCATCACAATTTAAGAGAGCCAAAACTTGTTACAGTGCTTGTTGGGTCTTGGATATGACTACTTCTGGTTTCCTTGTACCATCTCCTGGAGTGGGAGATACAACCTAATAAAAGTATGGGGAACTTTTTTAACAAGATGGACATTAACATGGATTTATTTAATTTTTTTTATTACATTGCTCATATTTTTTCTCTTTTTTTTTTTCCCTTGTGACTCAAGGTGACGTATGTGCTCATGGTTTTCAGAAAGTCTGAAAAAAAAAAAGATTGAATTATTGTATTTTGACTGGAGCCTCAATTATCTTTAAAGAAAACAGATTTTATGGAGTTCTTGGGGGGTGGGGGGTGGAGTTGGGTTTTTTTGTTTGTTTGTTTGTTTGTTGAGGAGTTTTCTACTTTATTTTTTTATAATGGGTGGAGGAAACTAAATCACTGCCCAATCAGCTGCAGCACTGGCTAATACTGAACTTTGGATGCAGAAATAACATGGAAGAATAATAGTAAATTATACAGGAAAATTTCTTGCTTTCTATCATTAAAAAAAAAAAAAAAAAGAGAAAAAGAGTTATGGAGCCAGCTTAACATCAATAGCATTGTTCTTTGCAATTTTCATAGTCATAATGCCTTCTGGACCCTCTGCTTTTTGAGCTTTTTAGAAAGTCTTTAAATGGTACTGCATGTTTACTACACAGCTGAAACTAGTTCTTTAAATGGAAGATTAGATTTCTGACAAGACTCTGAGATCTGGGCTCTTTAGTGGTGTCAGCTCTCTAAGTTTCCTAGGAAAAACTGCAGGAAATGGCAATGCTGTCCTAGACTTCATAATCCTCTACATCTGGAAAATCCCCAGCACTGTCAGCAGGATGAAACCACAGAGTGTCTTAGGTAAATTAAACCAATGCTATCTATTAGTTAAGAGATGACTGCTCTCACTTTTGGGAGAACTGCAATTATTTTTTGTTCCTATTATTATGACACTGTGTCATTACTGATATAAAAAGAACAAGGAACATGTGCAAAAGTAAACCACATTCTGTCTCAACTAGCCAAGAAAATATATACCAGATGGGAAATGATGAGACAAGCCATAGTGATGGATCAGCTGGTCATGGAACAAATGCAAAAGAAGCCTAAGGGCTTACTCACTAAAACCGCAGTACTGACAGCACCCAGGAATAAGGTGTCCACCTGTGAAACTCTGTGAAAATTAGCCTCTTGTTTCTACGAAAAGTACAGTCCTGAGTTCAAGAGTGACTAGAATTAATAAGATAAATAATTTCCTTTCAAAATCTGTAAGAGTTGGAGCACTGTCCAGCCGAGACCTTACCAAGATTTGTGAGAGCGAAGAAGTTGAAAGCGGGATGAAAACACTTTCCCAGCTTGAGTTAGTGGCCGAGAGATCTGAGTTACTGATGTGCCCTTTTTCAAGGCTGTGCAGTATCTAATTTTTTACCAACGTTGGGACTGTCGGTTTCCAAGAGTTATCTTGATCAATGATTGTACAGTCTAAGAAATAAGTTGAGAAGCGCTACCCACAGGTTGGATCCTGGGATCATGCAGGGCAATTATTTCACCCAGTGTTTGTGACTTAGTTTTAGCTACCAGGCAGGCCATGTAGGCTTTGATTTTCCTTAGTTCTCATAAAGCAAAACAGAACTGGTCTCTGTTTTAGCATCCTTCAGGAGGAAGCCAAGGATTTAAGCTAATATAAATCTAATTGGTGCAAAGTCATGTATTTTTCCCTTTTCCAGATTTTACCTGAAGTAGAACAAATATTAAATCCACAATTTTATAGATTTTTCCCAATAACTGCAGTTTTAAAGCCGCTGTTATGCTAATTTGGCAGTATAGAAATGTCCTTTATATCTGTACTGACGTATAGATATATATACTTACTATAAACTGTGCCTCATCCCTGCAAAAAATAAAACTCACAACTGTGAAAATAAGTAATAGAAATTTGCACAAATACAAATTTTCAATACTTAAGTAGTAACTAAAGTGTTTCTGATATATAAGAACAATGACTAATAAAACAGTAAATGAAGCGTATCTTTGAAAGTTGTTGTACATATTATTTGGGATACTCATAGATGTATTCCCTAAAGTCCCCTGCTGAGCAATTCCCACTCTTGGGAGCCACTCTATGTCAGCGTCTTCAAAGGTCTTAAAAATATCATTTCCTTACTTTTATTGCAGCGTATTTATGAACAAATAACTTAACCACATTCATTTCCCAGTAGGAATATTTCTAGTAAGAGACTCCTTCTGATCGATGAAAGCAGAATGAAAAATAATTTAAATACTGTCTTTTAATCCAGTCATTTCTTTTAGTCTCTTTACTTAATTGAAATAAACTCTCAGCTAAAATGAGTCTACTGGGATTTGAGTGGGGCTATAGCTGGTAGAATAACATCAGAGTCTGGATGTACATCTCTTCCTATCTTCCTATAATCATAAAGATTATCCATTTCCAAATCTTCTATGAGTTTAGCAACCAGTTTCTCCAGAAATGCATGTGAGTGGTGCCTAACCACACAATACAGAAAACCCAACGTGGAAATCAAGGCAAGAAAACACTCTGTTGAAAGCCTTCCAAGAAATATGTGATGCAGATGAGAACAAACCTACTGAGAATATAGACCAGACCCCTTAGTAAGCAAGCATCAATACACGTTTCAGCCTCTAAAAGCACGTCTTAGCAACAAATCCTCTCTTTCCATTAATAACACCTTTCTTGTGCTTCAGTTTGTCTTGTGAAAATGGCATTTTTTTCTTCTTCTGGCCTACTGTTACTTTCATAAATTCCATTCATTTCATATTTTAATTTCAAAATCTTTCTCAAGCCTAATGAAACATATAGAAAACTATATATAGATGAAGCATAAAGCAAAGACCATTTTATTCATCATGTTCAGCAAAAATACTGCTAAGTGAAATTTGGGAAGCACTTAATAATGGGGAGGAGGTTAAGGAGTCTGCTATGATGATGTAATTATATTATATATAGGAGTGTATTATGTCATTATAAGTGCTTCACCATGAGCTGGGGATAAAGTCCTGACCCAGTGGCTGCCTGTGGGATCATTGTCATTTTTTTCTATGTATGGGATTTCACTTGATGTTTGTTTGCTTCATAGCTTACCATGAGAAAATATTATGCTAAGTACTATGCAATTAATGAAAAAGTTCTGAGGGAAAACTGTGTTATCAATTACTCTTTTTTTTTTTATCTCCTCCTTACTTCAGTAAAAAATGTAGAGATTTCATTTTAAAATATGCTGAATAGATTAAAAACCCCACAATGGTACTTAATATTTTAATAGGAATTATAAAATTTTGGAAAAATAAGGAAATACGGGGAACGATTTATAAAAGTACTCATAGAAATATATATTTCTGTGGGGGCCTACAGGAAAGATGAAGAGGGACTCTTTATCAGGGAGTGACAGGAAAAGGGGTAATGGTTTTAAACTGAAAGAAGGTAGATTTACATTAGATATCAGGAAGAAATTCTTTACTCTGAGGGTGATGAGACACTAGCACGGGTTCCCCCAGAGAAGCTGTGGTTGCCCCATCCCTAGAGGGGTTCAAGGCCAGGTTGAACAGGGCTTTGAGCAACCTGGTCTAGTGGGAGGTATCCCTGCCCATGGCAGGGGGGTTGGAAGTAAATGGTGTTTAAGGTCCCTTCCAACCCAAACCATTCCATGATTCTATTATATATATATACACATCTGAGCTGTTCCTATATATATTTATTTGATGCTGTCATATCAGTCAGTTAAATCAAATTTGTCTAGGAGATTGCAAGTCATGTTTTTAATAGTATAAGATCTTTAATATCTCCATTAATCAGGATGTCAGTTTGCAGTAACGTTAACCTAGATGATGACCTGCCATAGAAGTCATCTCATCAACCTGCAGATGCTTGCATCTGAGCTGATCACTCAGGTTGCCTTTAAAGTCCAAAAAGAGGGACAAGCACTTATGAAGTAGCTTATCCAACACAGGTGACCAGAATAGGTCAGACAGATGACACCCTGAAAGTTACTCCTTTTCTCCACTGACTACAAGGGAGGCGGGGTTCGTGTGTGTGAATCATTTATCTTCAGATATCTATTTCCTAGACCTGCTAGTTGAGACAAAGGAATCCCAGCCCTGATGTGTAGAAGCAGTTAACCATGTATAAGCCAAACGAGTCCCAGTTCATTCAGCAGGCTAATACCTCTTGTTCGTGCTAGTCACTAACTGTGTATCATTTCACAGCATCCTTCTGACTCTCATCAAAACAGGACCTCAGCCACAAAAAAAAAAAAGACAATACAATGTTTGGGTTTCTAGTGACTTAAGAAGTTTCCCAATAACGTATGTCAGTGTGTACATGTACAAAGTTTTATTCAACATTTTTACACTATTTAAGAGGGTGGTTTTGTTGCTCTAGTTTTTCAATGAGAAAAGATTATGTACAAATTAGATTGGCCTCAAGTTTGCACATAAAGAAGAAAAGAAAGATAAGACCCTCTTATAACCACTCCCCTGTGAGCAATCTCAGCATCTTCACTGGAATTGCAAGCATTTGCTATGTTGCAAGATTAGAATATTCATTTGAAAAATAAGCAGCAGAATAATAAGGATTACTGATATTACACGTAAAACTGGTATTCAAGGGTGTGAAAATCCCACATAAATCAGAAAACAGCACATTGGCCAAAGGAGTGCAGGGATCTGGCAACAGTGGAGCCGGAGCTGGAAGGGGAGAGGCTTTTCCAGTGCAGCCTGCCTGCACTCACGATGGAAAAACATAGGAGAATGTATCTTATCAGGACTTCACCATCCATTGATGTGAAGGTCAGCTGAAGTACAGGAAAGGTAGAAAAGTGAACTTTTTTGAATTAATCTATGAGTACTCTGGAATTTCTGAGTGACCCAGGACACACTGGTGGCAGGCAGTTCACCTACGTCCCTGGTAGTGCTCAGAGATAGATGCATCACTATGTTATTAATTAATCTCACTAGCTGACAGCACCCAAAGACACTGGGATAATAACTGGGCTGCATCTAATCAGGGAAACACTGATTACTTAGTCAGAAAGGATCCGGTTTGCATATATGTGTTTTCCCTGGCTCATTTCTGCATCAAAGCTCATAATTCAAATACAATTCTTAAAAATGGGAACACACTGTGACTCCAAGTTACAATAAAATGCAATTTCAAACCTTAGGCTCACGTTTCCTCAATGGAAAAAGACCTCAACACTAATCCTAAACTGAAAATCAAACTTTATCACTTTCTTCCAGTATAGCTCGCTTTCTTAAATCTGTTCAGCTGTACCTTTTTGAGAGAAGATGGTGTGCATATATCACTCACACAGGGTTTTTACATAGGACTTATCAGGCCGTGCTTTAGTAGGCTTCTAATGGTTCTCATCCTGATTGAAATTTGTAGACCTGAATGCTTTTTAGATATTCCCTGAATCTCTCTGCAATTTCATTCTCTTTTCCCCTTTTCCTCTATCTTCACATTTAAATGTATTTCACTCTTATCTTCAATCTGCCATTCAGAATATGTCAACTTGAGGAGTACTAGACTATAGCAGTAACTGACAGTATTTTAAAAAATCAGTCTAGACTGTATGCAGCAGGTCTCAGAGAAAACTGCTCGCCTATGATATATGGCATTTTAACATATTATTCTAAATTACTTCCATCAAGCAGTGAAATGGCATTCAGTTCACGAGCATGTGAACAAGCTGAAGAATTTCCTTTGACAACATGCTCCTTGTGAGATCAAACTTGTAAAACATCACATCAGATTTAATGTCTAATGTATCAACTTATTCCCTTGCTTTGTTTTTTTTTAGTTCTGAAGATTTAATGTTGAGAGGATATTTTCCCCAAGTTGACATAAATATTAGAAATACAGAAGAAAATGTGACTTATTCTGCCTACAAGAAATGTCTCTAAAAGACAGTGCAGCACTTAGAAATAATCAGACTGCAGAAATGGAGAAGATAAGGAAATGACAGATTCATTAAACAGCTGTTTGCATCTGTCTTTAAAGGAAAAGCAGATTTCAGACAGCTGCATAACATAGAAATATGTCCTAATAGAGAAGAAAGTAGGAGTTGCATGCAATATGGCAATAACAGGAACTGTTGAAATTCTTAAATGAGATTACACTCTGCAAAGTGACACTGAAATAACAACATTCAGGGTTCTGGATTTTTTTTTTTTTTTCTCCCTTTGATTGCTCAGTTGTCTTCCAGTGTGGTAAAATGTAAGCTGCAAAGTCAAATGTGAGATGTGCACCAGCCTGGTTTGAGCTGCACGGTGTTCAGATGAGGACCGCTTTCACCTCTTGCTGCTGATGGTGGTTCTTGCTGTATAAAATGTTTCAGTGCATGGGGGGACTGGCAGTGATGAATCTCCCCTTTCAAGTAAAGGAGCTTAATGAAAAATAGCCTTCACATTTATCTTTCCTCGCAATGAGAGTACTATATTTAATAGAGTGTACTATATATTATATAAAGTATATTTAACATATTATAATATATATTTTTCTATACATAATAAAAATATCAACATTTAATATGACTGTCAGAGGACCAGAGCTTCCCACTACAGAACACCTCAGCACTGCCACCTTCCCAGGAGCACCCTGACTTTGGCTGACACCTTTATTCCCAACCTCACCACCTACACCCCAGTTCAGTGCCTAATTATAAACCCCGCAAAAGCTTTTTTTTCCCCAGTTTTATTTTCAATTTGCAAAGTTTGATCTAGGCTTGGAAATAGAGTCCCACATTCATTTTTAAAATAAAGACAAATTCCCTGGAAAAGTTTCTTATATACCTACTGATGAACCTTTTCTGTTAATGCTTGATCCAGCCTGGGAGGACTCACCTTATTATTCTTGATTATTGAAGGATCCCGAACAAAACCGACTCTGATATCACACCTTCCTGTTGCTCTGCTGCCCCCGAGAAGTCATTCTGATATAAATACTCTGAATGCACAGTTCTGGTTATTATATTCCTGCTGCCTCTCTCTGCATCTTCAGTTACACCAAATTGCAGTTCTGGTTCTTTGCTTTGTTTTAAATTTGGATTCTTGGTAAATTGATCTGGAGGAAAAAAAAAAAAAAAAAGAAGAGAAAAATGAAACAGAAGTTGCGCTGAAAATGCTACTGAGTGTCTGTGCGACTTTTTTGCATTCTTTGTTTGATCCTATATGTGTTATTTTTATTAGCTCCCTGGAAAATTATCGGTTTTCATAGGAATGCATTAACTGCAACTGTAAAATGCAAAATCCAGAGACATTTTAGTGGTTTTGATCAAGATTTTAAAATGCCAATAAAATCTTCCATAGTCTAAGGAGTCTAAGGACAATTTCTAACTTTTGGGTTTTTTTGATGTTTTATTTCAGGTCTGTGCTAGCTTCTTCACTGTCACCCAAAGCCTTAATGATTACAGAAATGTATGCTAGAGTTCCCTTCGTTCCCTTCTTTCCCCAGCTGTACATCCCTTACGCTAATTTTCCATTCCAAATTTGTCAAGTTTATTTTCCTGGTTTGTACTTCAATGTCTGAGTCTTCAAACTGTGTTCAGCCACTGCTCACATGAGAGAGAAACTCAAAGCTAAAGTGCTGTGTCCATCCTGCATGAGCAAATGCACAATCTTAGTTTCATGTGTCAGAGTTCTACAGTGAAATTTGCCCCAAACAAAATATTTATGGTTGTGGGAAATTTCTCAATTCCTCCTCTGGCCTTCAGGACAAAAATATATTGCCTGCTTAAACAAAGATCATAAATGTTAATTCTCTTGCTATGAGCATGAAAAAAAAGAAATAACAGTTGATGCACAGATTAGGCTGTAGTCAAAGGAAGGACTCAAATTCTTTCCAGAGATATAGAAGAACTCAAAAAAAGGTTAAATTAAACAAAAACCTTCTGTGAATTAAATCAATAAGTTATGCTTAGGTCAAAATGTTTTTGTTTTTTTTTTTTTCTTTTTTGTACTGCATCATAAAAGTATCTGAAACACTGTATATATATATGTATATATGTTAGCTTTAGTACAAATAGTCTGCTTATTAGAATTAAACTAGGTAAGTTTCTCCTTTTAAAGATTCCAAATAATTCTTATCTGGGATTCTAGACATAATATTAGATTAGTTGAAAGCCTGCTTTTTTCTTTTCTCAGAGAATCAATAGGTAACAAGCTGTTATGTACCAAATTTCCCAGGGCAAAACTGAGATGTATTACAATGTTAGTGGATGAATTGAAATAATAGCTGTGTTAATACATGTAATCACTATAGCTGTTAGTGTCTACCCAGTATTTCAGGCATGGATATCTACATTGAGGACCATAATCTTTATTCTTCCCTTGATATGCCAATCGTGCTGATGATCAGATTTGCTCAAGCCTTAATTTAGCACTTGTTACTTCTATGAGGTTAAATGCTGACCAGTCCTATTACAGTTATTACAGCAAGTCCTAGGCTTACGTGGGCAGAAATCAAGAACATGTAATTACCATTCTTTATTGTTGGTGTTAGAAAAGCATTCTTGCGATAGAAAACCTTGCTGTTAATTTGACGTCCCTTCTATACCTACAGCCTCCTTGGCTATAGAGAGCAGGTTTATCCCTCTGATTATCCTGCTGATTAAACACCAGTGCATTTATATCACTTTAATTGTAGCATCACACCATTGGCCTGGGATTTAGCTCTGGATTGTAGACATCTAGGCTCAGGTGTTGAACTAGACACCTAATTCCCTTTTCTAGGTAATTGGGAGCTAGTTAATGCAATCAGTGGAACCTAGCTGAATGTATCTATATTAGAGGGAGCTGAGAAACTCTCTAGACTCCTCTCATTTTGTAGGTTAGC
This sequence comes from Tringa tobata, assembly GCA_033628505.1. Classification (NCBI taxonomy): domain Eukaryota; kingdom Metazoa; phylum Chordata; class Aves; order Charadriiformes; family Scolopacidae; genus Tringa; species Tringa tobata. The sequence goes on from JAHREE010000096.1 coordinate 7,427,997, forward strand.
ACTGAGTATAATGAGAAATTAGGAATCTAGCTCCCTTGTAGGCATATTGAGACATCCAAGTTTAGGTGTCTACAGTCTGGAGTTGACTCTACTCTTAATGACCTGACTGGCGCATCTCTTGATAAACCAAATATTCATGCTGCCTGATAACTTGCTACAAAAGTATTTTCTAATCATGCTGTAATCCAGAAAACACATATGATGGCATATTTTATAAAAGAAAAAAAAAAAAACAAACAAAAAACAAAAACCAAAACCACCTTCTGCTGTGTCAAGGCTACTTTGTCTTCTGTTATTTCAACTACCAAGGATTCCAACTGACCACACTTCTCAGAGCACACTATCTTCCTGTTCACACCATTACAGACATTAAAACACCTTTGTATGATTGAGAGCCCAGGTATTACTCCGTTGGACACACACTACTCAACCTTAGTACAGGGATAACAGCCTGCGTGTCCTAGTGAAATTACAGACAGACATTAATATATTATACTTCTAGTGAGAAGGCCTGCAATTTTAACTGAGTATTAGAGGAAATATGCAGTGGGAGGACTGTGAATACCAAAGTTTCCTGAGGATCAGTCACAATTCATCATTTTCATAATGACTCTGGCATGCACCATAAGCGCAATAGTGTGCAGCCTGAAATTCAACTGCATTAATCCCTTTTTCCATCAGTGACTCCCCACTGATGTCATTAAGGTTACGCTCATGTAGAACAGGAGGGACACGGTGGTGGGTTAGGTCTAAGACATGGATTCACAGAGAATGGGGTTTAATGGGTTTGCTCTGAACTCATGTGACTGTCCCTATGTCCGACTCCAACCCTCTGCTTCACAGCTCCTAGATCTCCACAAATCAGTTGCTTAAAAGAACTGTCCTGAGAAGGGAGACTAAACCTAGGAGGCAGAGATTCACAGAAAGCATTTGAATGTCAAACAAACTGAGTTAAGGCTTAAACATAAGCTTTAGGAAGGTAAATCTCATTTTAGCACAAGCGCAACCCAAATCTTTCTACCTGCTCAGGGTCAAATGGATCAAAAAACACAGCTGTCAGCACTGTGAGTTTAGTGGTGGAGAGAAGTGCTCTGAAACAACAGCCTGAAGCCCTTTTCCAGTCACAACATGCACAGCATGGTCATATAGTATGTTCCTGGTGTAACGGATCTCCTCTCTTTTGTTTTCTTCTCTGTTTTCCCTCTCATCCATCTGTACACTTTCAAGCTATACATCTTTTAACCTTCTACAAATCCTCAGTTGCTCTGCAAGGCCTATTTCTCTTTATCCGGTCTCAGGCTCTCGTCTACCACAACATCTACCCTGATTGCTCACCTCTTGTACATTTGATTGACACATATCCCACTCTTTTTGCATTTTCCCTTTCCCCCCCCCCTCAGCTTTCAAATTGCTGAGCTCTCATTTTTTGCTAATACTGGGTTAGGTTACATATAAATTGCATATTCTCTGTTACTGAGTCAACTCTTCTTTCCAGTTCCTTGGCTGGCAACACTTTGATCGGATAATTTTGGGGGTCTACAGCACTGCCAAGTGCAACATGGGAGGTACAGATGCTATCTTCCCTTTTGATTTGTTAGTGCGATCACCACGATGTGCTCATTGAAAGGTACGATTCAGTTACCTCTGAACCCCTGAGCAGAAAGCCAGGGATCAAGCCGTGGGCCTTCAATCTGCTCACCTTAAAACTGTTAGCTTTCTCCCAGGCTCTGTGCGCTGTTCCAATTAATTCTGGCCAAGAAAAATCTCCTCTGGAGGGGACAACTTCTAAGCAGTGTGGACACAAGCTAGTCAGAGCTGTTTGGTCTCAGGGTCCTTATTATTTAGCAACACAAGTTGTGATCTTGAAATTCTGATTAGACCAATGTTTTGTGTTAGCTGTATCACTTACTGTTGTGATCCCATTGCCTGCGCTCAGAAACCCTGGGTTTAGGGACAGGTGTGGTTCATTATTCTAAACTGAAATGTGAGAATTATTTCCACAAAAAATAAAGACAAGTTCACACTTCTTAGTATTAGTACACAATGTGCCAGTTGTTTCTCAAATAATGACACATAAATATCACATAGGTAATTGTCTAAGCATGGAGAAAGTAGCCTAGAATTTTTGTCTGTTATGAATTTTGACATTCTTTTGGTAGATTAAATTTATTCCGTATTTCTAAGTGGCTGGCTCCTTACACATATGAGATAGCTTATGTATCTATGCATAAGCATGTGAAACAGAAAGACAGGCTAAAGAAGAGTTAAAAGTAATTAATAATTTTTGATAATTTTTAAACTTCTATGTAACATATTGGAAATGTCAATTTAAAAGGATACAAAAGCTGGGGGAAAAAAATTAAAAATTATTAAGATTCCATTTTTCTTCTAGGCAGTGAGAAAAACTATATCCAGACTGCATGTATACATCCAAGTTTTGAAATATTTTATTTAATTTTTTCTTGATGCAAAGCAATGTATCATCTCATAAAATATTGGATTGCTAAGTATCAAGAAAAGATTCCAAGATTTGACCACATAGGTAACAAAGTATCTTGGATTTATATTTTTTTAAAATGCTTTTATGTTAATCTTTATTCCCTCTTTCCCTTATGATTGTCTAATACGGGAATAAATCTAAATCAGCAGAGTTAAAACCACGTAAGACTAAGAAAAGCTCTGGGAAAACAAAATGCACTTGAAGTTCAGGCATGTTATATCTCGACTTTCCACTTTTCCTATCATAACAGAGAAATCTGAGCTCCAAAGCTCTGAGACAGAGTTGCATTTTCACTATGTTTCAGATGGGAAAGGATATTTGCAATGGGAATATTGTCCAAATCCATGATTAGCTTTTAAAAAAGCATTGCAGAAAGAAAACAGATGTTAACCGTTGTGAGGGAAAAGTGATTGGCAGAGAGCAGGAACTGAAAAATCAATGTTTTAGCATAAAATGCCTTTCACTGGAAATGGCAATACCACAGTGGGAGAGGAAAACTGTCTTAAAATGTAAGGCAGAGCGCGAAAGCAACATTCAGTCTGTACTTCCATGCGGGGATGAGGACTGGTAATTTGCAAACCCGCAGAAGCTGGGACCGTCTGTATTTCAGGGATGTTCTGCATGTCCTACATGTAGCTAATAGCATGCTGAAATGTCAGGCTTGTATTTCATCTACCTTATAGTTACCTGCATTTGCCTTTGGACTGTCGAGGACAACATAGAATTACGATAGAAATACCACACTTATCTCGCAAGCTATTTGTCATACAGATTTCCCTTTAGGGAAAAAGCTGCGTTAGTGATTATATGTTCCCTTAAAGGAGGCATCATGTTCCCCCTGAATCCAGTAATTGCAGTTTAATGAAGTTAGAACAGTCATTCGCAGCTAAGACGCCTCACGTGCCAGATTTTATCTCCCTGTCTCTGCAGACAGAAATTTAACGCCAGCCATTCTTTACGTGGCACTTTGTGTGCCCCATTCCCTTCCTCCCCCACCTCCACTTTCACATCTTCCTCCTCACCGTTCCCTCAGTGATGAGGGATGCGGTGATTGATGCAGTGGGATGAGCCGAGATGCTGTAAATCAGGAGGAGAGCGGGGAGAGCTGGAGCAGCGCAGCGAGGCGCGATGCAAACGAGCCAAGCAAGGCTTTAGTTTTGCTGCATCATCACAGAGACGAATGACACTGTAAATGAAATGGGGAGGCATAAAGAAAATTAATGTAGTTTTGGGGATGGTTTCAGGCTTTGATTTTTTTTTTTTTTTTCCAGAGTAACCAAGGTCTAACATTATTTGGGAGGAAGGCAAGGCACTTAATTAAAGCAACACGAAGTCCTGCTCACTACAGGACTGAAATATCTGAATTAGTAAGACATGCTTAAAGCTAAGCCCAGCTTTAAGTTGATCTGGATTTTGCCCCTAAGAAATGAAGCTCAGACTTTGAAAGAAATCCTTTCCCTTAAGCTGGCAAGCTATTGCTGCGTGGTAATAATCTTAGCTGTGCTTTTTCTTTGTTCTCTTTTAATTAGTCAGGAAAATGTTGTGCTAAGCGTGACGTGTTTGAGTTGTGCATGCCCCATTTCTGATAGCACTGAAGTTTAAAGCTACTTTATTTGGGTATGCTGTGAATTCGTTGATACCTGTATATTACTTCAAGATCTGTGGATCGAATTATTGCAACAATAGTCTCTCTCCTGTACCAGAGTGGGTAAGAGAGAGCAGATGATGTCTAATAGACATTACCCACTTCAGATCACAAAATCAACACAGTGTTTGAAATAGCACCACAAAAATACCTACCAAACAAGTGCCATCCCTACAGTCGGTTGTGGGTTGTGACTCGATTTCTGAGAGTGTAGGAGATAACCTAACAATGGAGAATGTATTAGCTATAGCAAAAAAATTATATATTTTTTTTTTTTCTGTAGCTAATGGCAAGGTTGAGCTCATCCTTCTCAAATGATATCAGTCAAAAAAATTAGATTAACACACACATTTTTAAAACAATCAAAATATAACATTTTTTCCTAAATCCCTCATAGAATGTTATAGATGATAGCCTCTATATCTTGCCCTGCAGTGCTGGAAGATGTTGATTTGGACCATTAAACAGCTTTTCAGCCCTCCTTGGTAGATGGCTGCTTTGAAGTGGTGGGCAGAGGATCCTGTAAGCAATGTGACATGAGTGAGCTTCTAAGTGGGGAGATTCCTCCCGTCTTGTTGATAGTGGGATTTGGACAAACACCTAGTCTATGAATCAATTAATACTTTTTCATTATTACCACAATTTCCTGAAATTTTGAAGACTAATAACCTGATGTAAGGGACAAATGAAAATACCCAAAGAAGTAGTTATCCCAACTGTATCATTCCTGATTGTCTCTAATTACTCTTACCCTCAGAGCTGAGAGTGAACAAAACTAAATTTTCTAACTACATTTGTAAAGTCAGTAGAATTTTATGCAGGAAGGAAGAAAAAAGAATTCCTGAATCATTTTAAGCATGAACATATAAAGTTGCCCATTAAAATGGAAACAGGGGAGCATACTGCCAAAAGAATAAAACAAACTCTGTTCCACACTTCAGATTAGTATTTCTTAGCATCCAACTGGTAGCTCTTCTTATCACTGTGAATTTCCTTGCAATGTTTTTATATTTAAAATTTCCTATTCTCCCATTTTTTGGGTTGTTGCTAAATGCCAAGTGTGTACACAAATACTTTTGCTTGTTTTTATTTTTAAAAAAACAGGGTTTGAGTATCTTTTCCTCCAGAGAGACACATACACACACAACTGTATCCCCCCACCTCTGCAGACCAGCTCAATTTCACAGTATAATCCAGTTGATACCAGGTATCCTGATTTATGCTGTTGCAAGCTGGTCACCTGTGCTTTCCTAACTAGGGAGATCTTCATTCATGTGGGGATCTGGAATTGTTCTGAGAAAACTTAAACAAATGATGCTGTGACAGAAAGAGCACAGACACTGAATTATTTCCTTCTGCTGCCTTTTTAAGGAAAAATGGGCACCACTTTCTGCTGGGCCCCTCATGACTGTCCCCAGCCTGGTTCCAGTGCTGTTGGTCCAGCAGTCTGGGGGTCACACAGTGAAATGCATCAGGGAGTTGGTGTGGTTGCAAAGTAAGTGATGCTGAGAGCAGCACCCATAGTTGCACAGCCCCGGCTGGGTTGATTGCAGCTTTCTGGTGATTTAATTTGCATATTTTCCTCCCAAGTGCATGCTTATCAATCTCCTTCATCAGCATTTTCCAGATAAATCTCTCCTTAGTTCCCGTAGCCGGAACAGGATGGGGACAGTGCTTATACATATTTCACTGTAATTTGTGTTCTCTAAAATGTAGTATTTTGACTGAAATTGTGCCTGCTTTACAGTGTCTCCTTTTAGAAATGCTTCTCATCTTTTGGTGGATGTTGAAGTGATTGATTATGGATAAAGCTTCAGTTTACCAGGAAACTAGTGTTGAATTATTATTGTAGCAGAATCACTATCTTCTCTGATATCTGTTGTGATCCCTAAATATAACCTGCTCATTGTTTGCTTTTTCCACGGCAGTTTTCAGTGAGCTGAGGCTTTAGAAATTTTTTCTTGCAATAATTCTCAAATCTTTTTCTTGGTCAATTGTCTAAAGCAGGTTTTATTTTGCACAATTTTTCTCTCTGTCTGTCTTTTTTTCTTCTTAACTTTGCTATAGGACTTATGTTTTTTAATAGAAAATGTCTCAATTGTTGCTGGTTTTTGTTGGGGCAGTCAATAAAATAATCTTGGTTCTTTGGTCTTTACCCGCATTATTCCACATCCCATTTTAACATCATTTTCTAATGTGAAGTCAAATCTGACAGCCAGACAATCACGCCCAAGAGCCAACACTGATTTGTGTAGGTACTTATTAGCATGGGCTTTCATCTGTAAAAAGGATCCTTTTAGTGATATTCTCTCTTTCTTGCCATTTAGCCTTTAATTCCAGCATTTTATGACAGTACACAGTAAGCACAGTGTGTACGTACATCTAGTCCAACACACATATCTGCATGTACATGTGAATATCATGTCTTACTCTCAAAACACATCTAAACTGAGAGTATTGGACAAGAATAGAAATCTTCTCCCTGCACAGGCATTTTACATGTAGGTTATGAAATACCCATTTTACAGGAAGGTAAAGGGAAACACGAAGCTTCTCAAGTCTAAGGCTCAAAGGGGTCCAGGCAACTGGGAACTGGAGCAGAACCAAAACGCTTTGATTATTTATGTGGGTTCCTGATGGCATGACCAGAGAAGGTTGGGTGCCTCTGGATGTGGTTGGAGACATCAAAAAGTGAGCAAGGAGCTGCTTTGGGCTGTTCAAGAGGAAATTCTGTTGCCATTGATGTTCTGTGCTGAAATAAGCACTGGAAGGTTAGGGCGGAGGGCAAGGGCAGTGCACAGAGGGAGAGATACACTGGTGAGTGCAAAGGATTCAGTCTGACTGTACTGTAGTGTTTAGATTTTTCCACTTCAATATATACATTGTTGTTTTTTTTTCACTTCTCCAGTTTTAGTTTATAATTTATTATACAATGAAAACAGGTTGAAATTCGTGTAGCATTGTATCTTTTTTTTTTTTTTTTATGAAACATTTCTACTCTCCTGATATCTGACTTCTATTGCCATTGTTCCTACACTGCTATTCAAGGTTTTGAAACAGTTCGTCTTCCAAAACCACAAATCAAAATTGCAGAGTTCTTGCTTTGCTTTTCCCCCTTACACTCACATCAAATAGGAATCTGATTCTTCCTCCCTTTGCATTGTAACAGTGTGCCAGCCTTTGTAGCACTGCTGCATATTGATTACAGCATTTTCTGGACCTGTCTGCAGGGTCTCTGTCCCTTTGTCAAGTTTTGATAGTTAATTTAGACCAAGCTCTTAGTTATTCTGCTCAGAAATATCTTAGATTACCTGAGCATGTGAACTATTCTCACTGCATACAGTGGATTTCAAGAGGAAAAAAAAATCATAATGCAAATATCTCAACACACTTTTGTAGCTGTGTTTTTATTATTTAATATTTTTCTTTCTTCTGAACACAATTAATTGTTTCCTTTTGCTTCTTGCTCCACTTTGTGTTCCTATTTTCTAGTTCATATGGCTTGTAAATTGTTTTTAGTTTATCTTTAGTTCTGTCCCTAATTGTTTACTGAACATGATTGCCTCCTGTTATTGCTTCAAGATTCCAATTTTGACTGGAGAGATTGTATTCTCTCCCGCTTGCCCTTTAACACCTCTCAGCACTATGGCAGCAGATTTTCCACACAAACATATTTTTTTCTCTTTTCAAAGCCTCTTTCTGGTGCACTCTAACATCAAACTCTGGTTACTGAATATCTAAAATCTCATTCTGTTATTTCCTTTCTTCTTGAACTGTCTTCATCCTCATGCTTCCCATACCCTACCTCCTCTGCTGCACAGCCTCTGCCATGCACTTCACCTGGACTCACAATACTCCGAAGAGCCTCAAGTTCTCCCAAAATATATTGCTTGACTGTTTATCCTTGCCTCAACTTCTGTTTCAATCAAGTGAACGACAGAAAGTATAAGATTGTTTTTTCTGAATTGACCATTAAGGCCAATTGATTACACAGTTAGTGACCATATTTCATACAATGATACATTTCTTAAAATATTCTCTAAAAAGCAAAGACCCCTCTGCATTACCACAGCACCTTTTTTTTTTTCCCTGCAGAGTCCAAGAGTTGCTCCTAGTTCTCTATTGTACATGTAAGATCAGTTAAATTGACTATAATAGGGTGGGGTTTTTTATTTATTTTCTGAGAATTAGCATTGCATAAGTCTCATTTCTTTTATAGCTGCCAGGAAGAGAACATTCTATGAATCTATCGATTTAGTAGGAAAGTAGTGTCTTCTCTTTGTTTATTAATTACTTTTGAAAAGGGAAGTAAATTCTCATTATTTGCTGCTCCGTTACCAAAGAGTACCTTCGAAAGCATTACTCAAAATTTCCAGATTGGAAAATGTTCATGAAGAAAAGTTTAAACAATTTTTTCATGAATTCTCCAATTAGAAAATTGGAGTAAGGCTTCAGATTCAGTAAAAAAAAAAAATAAAAAATAAAAAATGTACAGCTGGTAGCTAAATAGATATGTAAACTTCATTTAGGAAGAGCACTTGCCAAGGTAATAGAAAGACTTGAAGGAGGGGAACATGTGTCATCAGATATACATCAACAAGGACCAAAAGGGGTGACCAAGAAATTAGATACAAGCTTCAGCCCTGCTACTTGTGGTGACAGAGTGACCTCAGTGGGTGTGAGGAAAAGAAGGAGGCAGAAGGATTGGTGCCAAGGAACCTCACTACAGCTGTGCATGTAGCCTGATGGAAAATAATTTCAGCCCTTTTTCATTACTAATGACTATCACTGAAGACTTTTCTCTCCCCACACCCCATCACTAGTGGTGTATTCTCATCTTTCTGTTGTTTTTCCACCTTTCCTGCCTCTTGGGAAGAGACACGCTTTCTCCGTTGCTCAGTTGCTGATGTGCACCTACTGTTGGGGATATACTGATTTCGCAGGGTGATGCTTAGCTAATTGCATTTTGCAACATGCAAGACCATCTAGGGGGAATTTCTCTTTGAAGGGGTCATGCATCTTCTCAGTATAACTTAAGATATGTCCATTAAATGCACATTTAACCAAATTGACAGAAGTAGGCATTAGAAGACCAAGGAGATGAAAACAAAATGAATAACTACCCCAACTGACTTTTCTAGGTATTCAGGTTTCCCCCCAGCTGTGAGAGAGCTTGCCAGTACTGCTGCCTGGCCCAGCTAAAATGAGAGTGCACATTAAATTATAACATTTCACACTCACAAAGAGCACTTTGGAGCTGAAAATAGTCAAATCCCTCACTGTTGTGTTAACTAAAACTGCTAACTGAAGAACATGAGAGTCATCACCCTGTGTCAAACAACAGGGCTCGCCAAGCCAAGATCCCGTCTCTAGAAGCAGGCAGTAACAGTTACCTAAAGACAACTATGAGAAACAGGGCATGTATAGAGGGATTATTACCTTCCCAGCTTCTGGCTGCCAGCATCTAGAAACTTCCAAAGCAAGAGATTGTGTCCAAACTTTGATCTCTGAGAGCTACATGAATTGCTCTGGTCTGTGTCTTAACACAGTTATGCTTTTTGGCCCCTCCATAACAGAGCTTTAAATTCTAACTGCATGTTAAATTAGTAAGTATTTCCTTTTGCTTGCTTTTAAATCTGATGTCTCTTCATGTCATTGGCCCTACTTCTGTTCCTCCATTGGAGGAAATAATCAAAAGTCATCATCCACTTATCTTGTCCCATATGATACCTGATTTTATTGATTTGTATCAGTAGTCGGCATCGTCCCTTTCCTTCCTGCTCTCATTGGTTTCCACAGGCAGGACTCACTTTTTTTCCTCAGACTGTTTAACAGATTACAATCACTGTGGTTAATCTTTAATTATCTCTACCTACATTTATTTTGAAGTTATCTTCCTTTTTACTGGATCTAAAGTGTGTGCACGCAATTTGAAACCTAGGTTTTTTGGTCTTTCTAACCGTATCAGCTGAACTCATAAAATAGATGTATGCCACTTGCCACTCTCATGTCATTAGACAAGTGCTGCAACCCTTATTAAAGACCAGAGGATTTGCATAGAGAAGATCTCATGAATGATCTAATAATAGGAAGAACACCAGCCTCAATCCACACTCCAGCAGACAGCAGAGAGCTTGCACCTCACGGGTTTTGGAGTGAATTTAGTGTCTAATAAGTCACAAACTTCAAATGAAGTTTTCCCACTGCCAAGGCATTAGGCAAACCTCTCTTCCATGAGGGTTCCCTGGGGGACAGTAAAGCAAGCTCACACAACGGCAACATGATGATTTTGCTGGAAAACAGACCTACCACAAGATGAAATCCCCGAGAAATCAAGCTTTGTGAGCTCTACCATTCACAAAGACAAGGCTTGAAAATACAGTGTGAAAGTTGTTAAATTTAAAATCTCTCTAATTTTTTAATGTCCTGCTGGCTGGTAGAAAAGAAAAAAAAATGACCACAGAATTGTGCATTTGTCTACCTCAATTAGCTGTGGCTCCTATTCTTATGGTGTATCACAGCCTGGCCTTTATCTCCCTCCAGGACATTTCTTTTAAGAAAGATATTCCCACAATAGAAGAGTAAGGAGGTCCCACCACAGAAGAGTGAGAAAAATCCACAACCCTGTCACACATGATGACAAGGGAAAGGCTGGGAAATGAACTGGGTCTCCCAAGCTCAAGTCCAACACTTTCCAAGACAAAATTAAAACAGAATGTAATATTATTTTTTTTTTGAGAATTAAGTTGGCAAATGCATTAGGGTTAGGGATTTTTTATTGTTGTGGGGTTTTTTCCTCTTCTTCTTTTCTTTTTCTGTGCTTTTTAGCCATATGCATGTTTGCTGCCTTTTTGTTGAAACCATTCCCAGAAAAATAATTCCAGAAAATATATGAGTGATGGTGATTTATGACAGTGTGCTTTAAATTTGCACCACTTATCAGCTAAAACAGAAATTTAGCATCTCTAGCATGTGTATAGTTTCAGGCATTTTGTGAACAGGGTGTCATAGGACGGTCAAAAAATATACAGACTTGTGTGCCAGCTTCTGGGATGTCTGTGTTGACTGATTTCCAAACATACAATAATGATATAGGAGAGGATATAGATTTCTGTTATTGTGAGCTTCATTTATGTCTTTGTCCAACACAGTCTACCCATGGGAATAAATACAAATATGTACTAGAAAATTATGCATATTCCCAGATTTTCCATATGGAAAGTAAAAAACTAGCATCTCTATGAGATATCATCTATTATCGGTCGAATACTGCAAAATCCTCTTCTGCCTTACCTCTGAAGGACACAAATAAAATTTAGCTGGATGTTACTGTATTTATCAGTACATAGGACGGACAAGTTATGGTAACATGTCTCAAAGAAAGGCATAATTTTTGGAGGGAAATGAAGATGTTAAAAGGATTTCCTGTTGCTCAAGATCAGCTAACAAGGTAATTAGAACGATTAAAAACTGTTGAAGTACTGGGTCTCGAATGCATTAGACTCTGTAATTCTAAGTAGCAGAGAAAATAGGAAAGCCCTTTGGCAAACATTTGTATGCCTTACTAAAGATATGGAGGAGTAAAGAAGGTAGATAATGAAACTTCCCCTTTAATGTTGCAAGATAATACAGGTCTCTAAGTATGGCTGTGAGCCTGGTCTTAGAGGATGTGATATTTCCTCCCTTCCAGTCTCCTTCAGATGCTTCAAAAATGGTAGATGACTCAGAATTAAGGCAAGAAAAAAAGTAGTAAAAATGACGGCATTTTAACTGATTCGCTATGCAGGGGAGTTTAAGTGAACAATAAATCCAAAATTGTTCCTGAGATTTGCACACTCCTGAGAGTGTGCAAAAAAGACCAAGATAATGAGAACAAAAAGCTATGGCATATCTCTGTCTTCAACTATAGCCAGCAGAAGTCAAATAAAAGTCCAGTTTAAAACATACTCTATTTTTTTATTTGCATTGATTTTCATATTAATTCATAATGCCACCTGGTTAATGTGCCAAAACAGTCTCCATTACCTTTATCTTTATGCATTTAACAATGTTTTTATCCATTACAATACCATTGTGAGGTAGAGTCAGTCTTATCTGACAGATTATCCATGCTGGACGCACAACAAACTGAAGCACAAAGGAACAGAGACTTAAATCTCCAAAGATGCTAGCACAGTCGTTATCCAGTGATCTGGGGATCCAGCCCTAAGTTAGATGCTCTCAGTAGAGGGCAAAAATTAAATCCAAGTCTCTAGTTTCGGGTGACATTCATCTATACTTCAAATATCAGGCACCCCGCCTAAACAAGTTGTCTACAATCACTCTATTGTCCAGGATAATTCAGCTGAAAAGACCAAAAAACTGGGACAGGCATAATTTCTCTAAAAAGGTGCATTTCCAGAGAAACTTAGACAAGGTTTTTGATGGGTTGAGAGTTCAAGGAGTTTAATCCTATCTTCATCCCAAACAGCTTTTTTGTCATCATCTGCTGCAAAGTCAGTTATTTTAAAGGACAGAGCAGGGTCAGTCCAAGTAACTATTTGTCGAGGCAGCATCCAATAATTCTGTTTCGTGGTCAATAGCACTATTTTCATTTGGTTTTGGATTATTTTTTTTTTTTGTCTCTGGACTGGTCACAGTGGTTTAGGTTCTGGTTTAGTTTTAAGTACCTCGGGTTAACAATGGTGCTGTGATAAAGTCATTCACAGGTATCATCCAAGTCTTATCTGCCTTTTCAATTGCGCTGACATATTTTTAATTTCTATGTTATCACTTAGTTTCAATTGTTCTTCAACTGTTCCTCTGGTAAACAGCTGTCCATTCCACTCAAGTGGAAGCTCTTTTCCAGTTATAAACTAAAACAGTTTCTGCTTATCACCTAGTGTTGCTTCAGGTTCAGCCAACTACTTTCAGGTGCCTACAATGTATCTATACTGAAGAAGATGATCTACCAGTGAGCTAGGTATTTATCATTTCAGTCAATGAAGACAGAGTCAATACATTCGATGAGGCGTGTAAGTGCAGGTATCAACACGATTTATGGATAATGAAATCATCTGCTTATCACATGTTTTGTGGGAGATATCCACCTTTCTGTAGTGACTGCTTGAGATCAGGCGGGATGGCCCAGAACATCTCAAATGGCACCAGGAAACGAAGTTACAGCAACTACATTGAGGACTGAGGTATCCAGGGTATTTTCTTGCTGACGCAGTTTGGACTGAGCTTTAGGAGACGAATATCAACTCCACTGAATTTATTGCTTTGATCTCCAGGGAGTATGGGTCAGACACCTTGTCTACATATAAATGCTACATGTGAACACCTAACTTCAGGTATCTGAAATTCATCTCTGGTTTCTAGAGAAACATGGGTTTTTTTGATTTAAACAAAATGGTAGTGTAGCTTTTTACTTACCTCAGCTCTATAAACCTGTATATGTGCATATTTCAACATAAGAATCTATACGATAACAAACGCAAATCTTGGCAGACACTGTACTTCAGGTTTCTAGAGGTACCATGATTAGTAGGATGGAAAATCCCAACCAACGCTTTGCAGCACACTGTTTTTGATAGCGTGTGTTGGCCAAACCTTTCCTGAGGGGAAAGAACCCAAACCATACTGATTCTACCCATAGTTTGTGGCATTCAGCCAAGAACTTATACTAGCCTTCAGGACCACAGATGATATTTTTAATGTTTAATTGCTCCCCAGTTAGATCTCATTGGCCTGTTGTTTAATGTTGTCTTCTTTCTCATTGAACAGATGACCTTAATAATGGAACCTAAAGGTTAGCATACAATGGGTGTAATTATGTGGCACTTTGGTAAATGTTTTGTTGTTTTGTTGAATCAGAACCTTTTCTGGGTGCTAAGGAGAGGTGAGAGGAGAGAGAAAGTAGATTAAATTGCATAGCTGGCAGCCCATCCATTGAGAACAGAACTTACCAGCACTCATTATGTTTTTCTGTCAGTCAACTACTTCTGAAACCACTTCAGCTGATCTCGCACCCTGAATGGCTTATTGAGATAGTAGGTGATCTCAGAATATGTGTAGATATATACAAAATTTCTGAATAAAACATTCAACACCAACCAACAGATCTGCCATAGGACTAGACTTTACATCAGAAACTATAAAAGGGAATGCATATTTCTGTGAAAGCCATTGGAAACCAGGATGCTAGCTTTAACCCAGAAAGGTCAAGAATAGGAAATAAATCATCTTTGCTTCTATCATGAAAAACCTGAAGGAGGAATCCAGGCTAGAACTTCCACAGTGTAAAAGTGGAGCAGATGACAGGTATTTTCTACAAGGTGTTTCGGCAACAGCACTTGCTTTTCTAGCCTGCTTTTGTTAACCAGCTAGACATCTTTTTTTTTTTTTTTTACTGTCTTTTTATTTTTTCTTCGACGTTTTAAGGATGTGGAGGCTTTGTAGTCCTTTCCTGGTGTTATATTTTTTCATTTAGGGAATAGATGCTTTATCTGAAACCACAAAGCAACAAGCAGGTGTGACACAAAACACAAAGAAGCAGAGGAAGATAAAGACCCCTCCCTGTACTCTGTTCTTGACTGACACACCTATATCTGCCACAAAGCTTGCTTATTCAAGTAAACATATTGATTCTACATCACCTTGTCACCCCACCTGTCCCTCTTGATGTCGTGGTCGTGGGTTTCATCCTTCCAAAATCCAACGCTTTGAGCCCTCTTGGGCAGCAACTGCCTTTGTCTCACTTGCTCATAGGGAGGCTTGTAGAGCGGGACCTTAAAGTTTGATATTAGTTTCTAGGTGTTAAAAGAATAATAATAAACAACATTAAAAGTTGTAGCAGCCACAATAAAACATGCATTTATATGGGTTAGCTTGATGCACAGCTAACAAATCATTTAAGCTTTTAAATATATATATATAAATAAATAGCAACAATAAATAAGATGAAACTGCAGCTAGGAGAGAACTCTTATGGCTGTTAATTTGTTTTTTTCCCCACTTATCTTTCTCCTGCATAAGGGATAAGAATAGGTTTGCGTTGCAAATTCCAGGCAGTCGATCTCTCCTCAATGACAGTTTTGCTATAATTCTCCTAATTTCAAGCTCCTGCTTGAAAAGGTAACAGTAAACGGCATCTAGGCCATTTTTGCAGTCATCGGCAGCTGAGTCAGTTGATTCATTTTCACAGATTTAAGTTGTTGTGTGCATAGTCAATCCCCTTGGAAAAGTCTGCTTCCCCATATCAAATGGCTTGTGCAGACACCGAATCCTGATTTTAAAATGAGCATAAAAGCTAAGGTTTTAAGGGTCCGTATCATCACTCCAGCCTAGTTATCAAGAGGAGTTACATGCCATTGACAAAGTCTTCTTTTCAAGAGTTTTTTCCGATGGTTGTCATACCAGAATTAGATGAACACATAAAAGGAAGATCTAGAATAGTCCATTTTTTGAAAATTGTGTGTATATTGGCCATCAAATGTTTTTGAGCTAAGGACTAATAGTACTCAAAGGGCTGACCTGTGATAAGTAAAAAAAAGTAGTTCTGACTTACTCATTTGATATGGTGAACCGCCGGCCAGTGTTAGTCATGTCAGTTCACACAATTTGTTCTTTGCTATTTTTATTGGTATTAGTCAACAGGAATTTCCTCTGCAGGAATCAACAAATACTAGTGTGTAAAGTGTATTTACATTTTAAAGACTCTGTTGGGTCAACCTAGCATCATTATACATCTGTTGAGTTTGTTCAAATTCCAAAAATGGCAACCAGACATTATGAAATCAGTGCAATCCCTGAAAGAGCTGAGACTGTTTAGTCTAGAGACCAGAAGACTGAAGGAAGACAGGGTAATCATCTCCAAATATGCAGAAGAGACCTTCAAAGGGAAAAGAAATAAAACATTATTTTTTTTTCCTCATTGAATGGAAAAAAAGCAAAGGCTTGAGCTGCATCAGAGAGATCTGGGTGAAACTTCTGGGAGAACTTTCTAACAGGAAAGCAAAACACAAGACTAAGTTGTGTGGGAGGTTGTGGCATCTCCCCAGAAAGATTTATAGAAAGACCAAAATGAGGAAGAGTTTTCAAGGAATAATTGCTTGACACCCTTTTTTTTTTTACACTATTTTCTATTAATCTCACCTTTTTTTTTTTTTCCCCCCAGGGACAGACTTGCCATACTCTGTTTCCCAGTAGCCATAATTCTGAGAAATTTGAGGTTGAATTTCTTTCATAGAAGGACATTTTTGCCACTTTTTTTAGAGAAATGCTGTCACGAGACATAATCTGGTCAAAACCAAACATTTTGCTTGTAAACTAATAGCCTATCTACAGAAATCACAGCTGTTCTGCCTTTAGGTAACTTGAAAATTGACCCAACAATACTCTTAATGATGAGTTCTGGGTAAGTAGCTGTATTTGTACCAAAGAGCAGAAAAATATAGCCATAGTTTTTATATGGCATTTGCTGCCTCTGCTGCTGTTACTTCACATAAGTTCATTACAATTTTGATCACCTTCTGTCTATCCTTTTTTTGGATGTAATTCAGATGTAAGAGCTTAGAGACAAAAGTGGCAAAGAAGTGTTACAGGTAGCTGGGCTTTCTAATATCCAGGATTTTCCTTGCCCTGCTGTTTACAATGGCAACCAACTTTCTTGTGCTCCCCTTGTCGTGCCCATAATGATATCTGCTGACATTACACTGTTGGAAGATACGCTGCATGTGGGCAAGAGGTCCTGGCCCCTGGGACTGAAAACCAGAGGAACATAATTTTGTCAAGATACTTTATATACACTTCATTCACTTAAAGCTCTAAACTCTCTGAAATCTCTTCTGTTATTCTCCTTTAAATTCCAGGTTCTGGGGTCTCTGCAAAAAGGACATAAAAAAAATGTCAGCCCTTTTAAAGTAAATTCACTTAAGTAGATTCATTTGCATTTTAAAGAAGGGTGTAGGAGGTTGTAATTAAAGAAGGAATTCTTAGTTAAATTTGTCCCTTCTCACAATGTCTTAACCACTTCTTCCTAAATCTGGCTTCCCTGATACCAATCCCTCTTTCCCTTTGACTTGAAAATGAACAAAATCAGAAGCATTTCCTTGACTTGATAATTGTGTAGGTTAAACTGTGGCAAATACATTGAGAATAAAACAAACAAACAAAAAAAGTTAAATTACCAGCCCATTTCTTTACTGCTCTGTGCCTCTGTCTATCCTTTTACTTTTTCATCCCTGTTGAGCTGTGTTATGATGACCTCACTTTGGGGACTGTGTTGTGCTACTGCTGCGTTATCGTGGCACTCTAACCCTGGTTGTGGTGTAATCTACCAGGTAGGTAGATTACAAACCTACCTGAAAAATTATTCATATTTTCCTGGGAGGGAATTTTAGTTTTTAACTTTAAAGTTGATTTTTAAATTAACTTATTAAAGTGGTAACAGCTATAACCTGATCTAGTGGGAGGTGTCCCTGCCCATGGCAGAGGTTTGGAACTAGATGATCTTTAAGGTCCCTCCCAACCTAAACCATTCTATGATTCTAAGATGAGTGAGAGGGAAAAAAAAAAATCACCTAAGCATATGTAAAACCAGGAAAATTTTGATAAAAGTTTTAAAGTTTCTTGTAATATTTTTAATTAACATAAAAACATGCCTCAGAATGAAACTTGAAAATCATATACTGTAAGTTTCAAGTCACCTTAAAACAATAAGCTTAGTCTGTTTAGGAGTTTTAAGTGTCATTAAGTGTATGTTTCTTGATATCAAGGCTGGATTATGTGGAAAGCAATACTATGCATATTGCTCATAGTTATACTGAGCCACAATGTATTTCAGGCTGTGAATTTGCTAACATTGCTGTGATATTCTTACCATTAACCAACCCTATATGTGTTGGATAATTTATAGAAACAATTAAATATATTTTAATTAGTTCAAATATTCAGAATTTTAAATTATGAACTATCATCAAAAGACTAAGTCTAATAAGAGAGTACTTTGCTTTATTCTGCAGTAAGTCATGCTTGGACTATTTGAATTCTGTTGTGTTTAACGAGGTTCAGACAATTCATTTTCTCTTAAGATGGTACAATGTATAAAATGTCATTTTTGGTTGTAATTCTCTTCCATAATTTTGCTCAGTAATTTTTTTTATTGGAATGCTCATTGAAAATGGAACCATTAAATGCAGTGTAAACATTTCTGAATTGAGATGTTAACATTTAAAAATTGCCTCATTTCTCTTTAATGTGTTTTGCTGTTTTTCTTGCCTAATTATCATTCTTTTCAATATTTATGTTAACATGACCTTTCTCTGACTGAATGGCTGTAACTGCTTCTCAAGTACTTATAGCATCATGATTTTTAAATTAAATTATGTTGTTGTGGAAGAGATTGCAATGCAGTCCACAGAATGGCAGGGAAAGGAACAAGTTTCTCTTCGTCCCAGAATCTGAAACCAGTAATAATGTTTATTGGTTCACTCTTTTAATCAATGCAACTGTACCAGAGGAAGTATGACTTTGTTTCTTGTTCATGATTAGAAACATTCCAGTAAATTTAATGCTGGTCAAAATTGTCAAATTGACTAGCTGTGAAAGATTGTTTAATGCTGTAAAATGTTTATTACCTTTATTTATTATGCCTTCATCCTGCTGACAGAACTAAACTTATACCACAGATTCTGTTTGCCCATGGGAACAGATCACAGAAACATAGGCAGTAAGATTTGGCTCCGCATCTTGAATTTTCAGGTCAATGTTAATCCACAGCCAAAACCTACTCTTTTGAAATCTGTGAGGTCTAAGGGTGCAGTGTATGCAATAATAAGCAAATGCAGAATTTTCTTGTAAACACTGGAAGATGTTTACTTTGATTTTCTGCATATCTTTCAGAGTATGTGTTCAGTTTGTCTGGAATTTAAGAATAAGGACAAGACGATCAGCTCAATGTCACCATGAAAGTTTTTCTTGCATACACAGCTTCCCAAATGTTTTCTTCATCCACTCACAAAAGAAGGCAACTATCCCCAGTCCTTGCACTTTTCTCCATTTGGAGATGACAGTGAGTGAGAACATGATGAGTTGAAGGACAGGAATGACATACATCAAGGGAGAAAGAGGGAAGAAAATAAACAACTGAAAATAAAACCAAAAGAGATCTAGATTTTTAAGATTGTAATTCAACTTCTTATAATTGAAAGATGTGAACAAAATTAGAGAGACAGTAAGACTGAAGGAAAACAATGGATGTTGAAAGACTGCCTAGGAAAGGGATGTTAAACAACAACAAAAGGAAATTATTTCTAAGGAACAGCAAAGAGAAAGTCAGGTAAACATTAACTGAAACAATCACTGATTAACAAAAATTTGATATGTGGGGACATATCACTCTTTAAATCTATTTGACATAAAACTGACAAAGAGAAATCACAGAATTAGCAGCTAAGACAGTCAAAAAGTTCAGACAACTTAATCTATAGGCGTTCCACAGGCAAAGAGACACTAAACCTGCTGCCAGCTCTTCTGTCCTTAAGGGCTGTGCAATTGGGTGTGCTTTGAAGTTGTACTTTCTGCGGACTGAGTTCCCTGGTAGAACTGAGGATGAGTTTTTTCTCCTGTGTACAAAACAAAAATACTTTCCTTCTTGTTGACTTTCTCTTCCTTTTTGAGAAGTTCATGAATTAAGAGAGAACTGTTTGCAGAAGTCCATGCATAAGAGAGGGGCCAGTATCTTGAGGCAAGTTGCCACAGGTGAACGGTGTGCTTTACTGGATATTCCAGAATGTCACATAAAAAAGGGTAACATTGAGTGAATTTGGGCAGCAGGTCTCTGCCCAGCAGAAAAGGACCTAGGGGTGTTGGTCAACAGCCAGCTGTATATGAGCCAGCAGTGTGCCCAGGTGGCCAAGAAGGCCAACAGCATCCTAGCCTGCATCAGGAATAATGTGACCAGCAGGACTAGGGCAGTGATTGTCCCACTGTACTTGGAACTGGCGAGGCACCATCTCGAATCTTGTGTTCAGTTTTGAGCGACTCAATACAGGAAAGACATTGAGATGCTGAAGTGAGTCTAGAGAAGGGCAACAAGCTGCTGAGGAGTCTGGAGAAAAAGTCTTATGAGTGACTGAGGGAACTGGGGTTGATCAGCCTGGAGAAAAGGAGGCTTAAGGGAGACCTTATCCCTTTCTACAACTACCCAAGTAACAAGTGATAGAAGAAGAGGAAATGGCCTCAAGTTGCACCAGGGGAGGTTTAGACTAGATATTAAGAGAAATTTCTTCTCTGAAAGGGTTATCAAGCATTGGAACAGGCTGCCAAGGGAAGTGTTTGAATCACAATCCCTGTAGGTATTTAAGATGGGTAGATGTGGTGCTGAGGGACATGGTTTGGTGGTGGTTTTGGCAGTTTAGGTTAATGGTTGAACTCGATGATCTGAAAGGTCCCTTCAATCTAGGCAATTCTATGATTCTATCTTGGGTCAGTAGCACTAATGCAGCTTCTCCACCCTTCTTTCCTGCTCTTCAGGCTTGGTCAGGTAAACAGTAAACACTCTTGGTTTCCACAGAGGATGCTCTAGTGGCTGGCAAAGCGGACGAGTTCAGTTTGGCGCCCTACATGCTGGTAGGTGAGCGGCTAGAGTTAAACAAGGCAGGGTCACTGCCGAGAGCTTTGGAAAAAACAGCACAAAAAAGAGGGGTAGGGAGAAAAGAGAGGGAAGAGAGAATGCAATCATCTTTTTTATGGGAAAAGATGTCAAACTGTCATGTTAGTCTCTGCTGAGGCTCTGAGTGCTAACGGTTGCCAGGGTAACTGTTGTGCCAAGCCTCAGCACTTATGTATTTTTTCCATTGATAATTGCTAATGTGAACAAGTGCTGGCTTGCACTTTACACCTGCCTGGCTTGTAAGTCTACCTTAATTGGATGTGCCAAGATGGAGGAAAAAGTAATCTGCCCTTTCAAGACAAGTGACAGGTAGATGAAGTGTTGCTTAGGCCTTTACTGTAACAATTTTGCTGACAAAATTACTATGAATTGTCTTCCCTCAGTGCACATATACTGCCTTTGTTTACAGAATTGAGAGTTTAAGCTTCAAGGTTCATTATAGGAAATTATGCTATGAAGATTTTTTGGGAACATCTTGGTGCTGGCTGCTGAAATTCTACTTTTACCTCCAGAGTTCAGAGTGTCTCATTTTATATGCATATAAGAAAACAGTCTTTCAAAGTGATGGAGAGAAATGAGGAAAAAAAGCCCCAAAAATACCACCATATATAATCTTTTTTCAGCTTGTTTTTGAAAACAGTTAAATATATGCTCCTAAGGAAAAACCCTGGTGAAAGAATAAGGAAGAGTTTTTAAAAATTCTTATGGTGGTGGTTTGCTCCACAGTCTCAGAAGTGATGTGGGACTTTGGACTGGCCAGTTTTTGGGTGTCCCACTCAAGATATTTTGAAGACTGAAAGAGAACAGAAACACCACAAAACTCGCTAAGAAGTAATTCCCCCTAAAAATTCAGACTGAAAGTCAAAGAACCCAGGGGCTCTTAATTGCTTAATATTTTGCCTGGGACCATCACTTTCTTAATTAAATTATCTCCAGAAGTATTTTGGGCTGCCCTACAAAATTCTGTTATGAGAGTCTAATTCACTACTAAGCTGTACAAGATTGCCCCAAAAGCTGTGGAAAAGTTATTATAGGGCCTCTTTTTTGTTCTTTTTCTGGTCATAAGGAGATTACAGAGTTTCTATGCTTGGTTTTTATTTGCTTTTCAGAGCTGTGTCAAGCCTGGTCTGCTCCACTGCTGAGTGTATTCACTGTGTGTAACTCTGCATTTCTTTGATGTTGATTTCCCAGTGCTCTTAAATGAAGTTTCCTGAAACCAATATGCCAGAGCGAATTAATATATGAATAATACATAGTGCTTATTTTAGCACCTTTCATCAGAAGACCTCAAAGAATAGGATAGCAGGGAGATTGCCTTATGCCCATTTTACGAAGGAAGAAGCCGAAGTACAGCGGTGTGCTCCTTCTCTAACATTGCAGCATCAGTGAGGGCAGAAATAGGAGAAAACCATCCTACTTGACAGAAGATTATCCTAAAAGCTAGACAGCATCAGATGTATCAATAATTCTGATTGCATAACTTGTCTTCATTTCGAGGAACAAATTTTTCATATGTGTCCGTCTGGTCCCATGGGAATGACTGAGGATTAAAAGGTTATAAGCATAAGGCAGAGCAGCTCTGGCCTGTACAATTCAAGAAGCTGCTTGGCAAAATAGTAATATTAAAAGTGAAATTAGTGAAATCTAAAACCTATTCTGTGGCCCTCCATAAAACACTATGAATGCTAGATAGTGATTTCATGTCTAGAAACACAATGGCATCATAGGAAAGTTATTTCTGATAAGATATTCAGACTAAGAGCATAAAAGAGGGAAGCTGCTGGAACTGCACAGGTTAGCAGGGGATTTATAACACCTGATTTAGGATTCTTTTAATCCATGTTTTCAGTGTTATTCATTTACTTCTGTAATTCCGCCATGAGATAGACTCATGAGGCTAAATTCTGTCCTCACATTCCTGCCTGGTCACACTGTCACAGAGATGAGAGAATCTGGAAATACACAGAAGTAAATGAGAGTGGCATGTGGTTCCTAAAGTTGATAAGCCCCAACCTGTAATGAAGCATTAGCTGGATGAGCATTTATTAGTAGCTGCTGCATGCAGAAGTGTGTGATTTCATGCTATTGGTTAGTAATGCTGATCAAGGTTTAGGAGTCTATCGAAGTTTACTGAGGTATTCCATAGAGTTTTTTTCCCTATCATGCTTCCAGTATCATCGGAAAGAAATTTGATTCACTTTTCAGTGAAAAAATTGACCTAGATTTTCAGCTTCACCACTGAGATGCTTATAGAAGCATCTGTAATGGAGTTTATCCACTAATGATTGTGACTAAACTGGAGCAGCAAGAATATAATGTAGTGGAGAACTGCAATGCAATAGCAAATGTGGATCTGACTATGAAGAAAAATAAATTGCAAAAGAAGGTTTGGTAAACAGATTATTTTAGTTTACACAACAATCAGATAAAAAGTTATGCTCTTTTAAAATCTGCATTATGAGCAAAATAATTTTGGCTGTTCTGGAAGGGTCCATGTTAATTTCATTTAATAGTCCGAAAACATCACAGCAGAGAAAAGAGAAAAATAGATGGGGACTGACTTCAACATATGGTTAGCAAGAGAAAGTTGCTCCCTAGAGATGTAAAATCCATTCAGCTTTCCAAAGAGAACTAAGGAAAAAAATTGGAAAGCAGAATAGGAAAATGTACTTGTTACAAGCACTGCAGTTTCCTGAGGCTGGCATTTGCCATTTTTCCAGTATCACAATACAAAAAAATCACATCTTGAATATCTTCTAGACTACTCTTGTTGCTGGTTGGATGAATTTTCCTATATAGCTGAGGCTTGAAATATCTTTTGAAGCAATGTGCCCTGTAATATCAAGCAAACTTGTCTGTTTTTTTTGTTAGATAAAGTTTTCTGAGCATGGAGCCATAGTGGCACAACGTAAGACTTAGGAGCTTTTTACTCATTAACATTGAACTGGTGCACAGCCATGTAGTCCCTGCAGTGTGAGAAGCATCTAAGGTCAACTTTTAAGAGCAAGTCAGTTGAGAAAAGCACTGTCAGAATAGCAGAAATTAGAGCAAAGAAAATGTGATGGTAGAAATTAAAGAAGGACACCTCCCCCCCCCAAGATTTCATAAGTAATTTTCATCATTTTTTCATTCATATTAGTGCAAGCTAGAGTAGTTACACTGAAATCCATGGTCCATGGCAAAAGCAAAAAAAAAATCTCTTTCCTTTAGGTACAGACTTCAGTTACATTGGTTTAACAAAATACAACTTTCCCTTAGCAAAGTCCCCGTAACTGCCAGCATTGTCACCTGTAGCCATACTAGATATAAAGCGAACATATTTTACTTAAAGCACCTTCTCTTACATATGAAATTTCACATTAACCTGCAAGGAGAGGAGAGCTGAAAATCATACAAACAGTAATTCATAGCACCTCAGCTGATGGTAAACTGTAACTCATTAAATCATTATAACCCTAACACATTCATAAGAGTGTGTTCCTATCCTTGTTCTTGTCTAGGATTTGTGTTAGGGCAAGATAAATTACATGTTTTATTGAGATGGTTTTCTTGCTTACACATTTGCTCAATGTTACATTATACCTTTTCAGGTAATGAATAAAAGAATAAAAGTCAGTAACCACATAAATGATGGTAGGAGAGATTGGGGCCAAACGCCCTCAAGAAAGAGGGTTTCTATGAGGATGTATTGACATGTACTGTGTATTAGTACTACCTCAGCATGTGATGATATCAAGATTTCTCTTTTCTTGAGTCTGCTCAGCCAACCCTGGTCTCCAGACTACTAATTTGAGGGAGAAGTAATCACTTGACATAGTCATGATTCATATATATATAGTGTAAATGTGGAGCAGCATAAAAACTTTAAAGTAAAACTTTTATCAGATAAATGCATGAGTTACAAGAAGAAAAAAATATTTGCATTCTTTCTGTAAGAGAAGAGTATTTTTCTAAACATATTTTCTCTTCTGCTTCATCTTTTTTACCTTCATGACCTTCCTACCGAAAGCAATGGCAACACGTAGGCTTGCCCCTTTAAGTGTGAAGGACAATCCACAAAACTTCAGTGACAAATATTGTCACTGTAAATTGCAGTTTGTGGGGTTTTTTTCAGGCAGTTTGTCATTTTTTTTCCCACTGTCACTGCTGGGTTTCAATAGTCTGCTGCTTAAAGCATAACAGCTGGGAAACGGGGATAGAACAAGCAGGAGCCAAGTACTTGCAGAAGTCTCATTCGCCTGTGAATTCATTCCATGTGACCACCATTGCTATGACAGCGGTGACTGAGCCTAAACTACTGAGAAGGCTTGGTTGCTTTTAGATAAGTACTAAAGCTCAGGCACTGGGATGGTTAAGTTTGAGGCCAATTCCCAGATCAGATTTAAGTTCAGAGTCAGAGGCATCAAAATCCCCCATTTCAGCCTGAAATGAGAGCATCATCTGGTAATCAAGTGACCTAGTATCATTTCTGGGGCTTTTTAGGAAGCTAAGAGTTCTTGTGATTTTGACTCCACAAATAGCCAAAACTAAAGGACTGGGTTCTGCTCTGAGAATTTCATGGAAAACAGCAAATAATCTTCTGCTGCACAAAAGAAAAAAAATGTAATTATGGTGTTTAATGCAGTTAGCCAGAATACAGGATGAACAGTTAAAAACAGGTGAATCTGTAGGCAGGTGAGTTTGTTGCCCCTCTTTCCTCCGTGATCCTACTGCAAGCAATTGAATCCTCATTGATTTATGCCTGTTCAGTAGAAAAAAGAAGCTGGAAGATTTTCTATGTTCCACCCTCCTTTGCACTCATATATGTTACCAAGAAGATCTGGGAAAATTATGTATGAGCTATTCTGTTTCTTTTTCAAGACCATCTCCTACTGTGGTTTAACAGTTTGTGAAAATGCAACGATATCAGAAGAGTCCTGGCTTAAATTTGAATGTTTTGGCTTTACATTCTCACGCCATATCACCATTTTAATTTTATATGTATGTATCTATATGTATATGTGTATATATGTGTGTGTGTGTGTTGAATGTTAAGTATTACCTCCTTAAGTGGATGGAGTATCTTTGTTGGTCTGGTGGGAAATGGGTTGGATAGCAAAGGTGAACAGTCATATTTTAAGATAAATGCTTTTACACCTGGACCAGGTTTTTCCTTTGACTGTATATAACACTCATTCTATGTTTTAGCTAAGGAATAGGGGTTACAGACCTTACTACAGGTCAATATATCCATTTGGTTTATAGAATAATATACCATGTTTATACTATGTGTACTAAATTGTGTTGTGAATAACAGGTCAGAAAATCTGCTTCATAAATCAATGATATAAAAAGATGATGACTTTCTAAAATAATCAGTGACACAAGAGAGGTCTTGAGTCTTGTTGCTTGTCTTCTCATTTGACACTCTTTAAATGTTTCGCATGACTATGAGTTCCTCGTAGCAAATATAATTCAACAATTCAACATCTTTCCTCTGGCACTGAACAGGACTTCAGTATTACTTTCTAACTCCAGTGCAGTTCAAGAGAAACAAACTTTCTGAAATTGCAGACCTTTTTCCAATTTCTTCTTTTTTTTCCCTTTTTTTTTTTTTTTTTTTTTTGTAGGATGTGTATATTCCTTTGCTTTGAAACACTGGATATTCTCTGCTTCTGGGACATTGGTGAAAATCAGTAATTAAGGTAAGAAAGACATAACTTCAAATTTGGTACAGTTTCATAGTCTTGCAGACTCTCATGGCTTGAGAATTGGTACCTGAAATTCTCTTTCTATACTTATATTTCATTTAGAAACCCAAGTTAGTTTGTTGCATTTTTATTGCCTTAAAGACTTTGATGTTACAGCAGCTTATTTAGCTACAAGAGCACCTGTGGGCTTTTTTGGTATGTTGTTAGATGCCATCACAGATTTAAATTTTACCAGACTGCGGGAAGAGATTGCCTTTCTATAGAAAACAATTCTTTTTGTAAAGAAAATTCACCCTACAGGAATTTTAAGGCCCGAGGATCTAAATTTGGATTTTGAACACTATAGTTGGCATAAAATTTGAAAAAAACAGTGACATAAGCAAGGACCCTTACCACCCACTCAAAGAAAATAAGAGCTGAGGGATTTACAAGGATTTGATCCCTCCACACACCCTTAACAGCTAATTTCAGGATTGATGTTTAGGCTGCATTGTTTTCCACTGAGGTGCATTTTCTTGTATATCTCTGGTTTGAATAGGTAATGTTCATGTATTGAGATAAAATTATACACTTTCTGGAGGCATGGAATCACAAACATAAAGTTGCAGCATTTTAAAGGAGTGGAGTGCACAAACCAGTGGGACAGATCTGGCTATTTCTTGTAAGCACTTTTGCGAATCCTTGCTATAAGCAGCATTGTGAATCAAATCAAATGATTAAATCTAAGATAAGCACAGAACTGATGGGAGTCCAGTGCTCAGAAACAAATGGATTTACCAACCTCTTATGCTTTGTGTGGTGGGATTACCACCAGTGTGTACAACATGGAGTTATTCTAGCAGCCTGCTCAGTCTTCTGTATAAGTCATTACACCTGGGGCTTGCATGCACTGGTGTGAGAAAAAAAGATGTTGGAGTGTTGCTTTTCTTTCTATCAGTCACTTATTTACTGATCAGAAAAACAGCTGGTTATTAAAGCAATTATTATACAACTGAAACATTGTTCAGGTGTCCTAAATAAACTTTTTAAGGATTAGACATAAATATCCATACACATAATAACAAAGGATCAGCAGTATTTACTGAACAAAATACATATATGGAGGCCCATAAGATATGACCAAATCTACAGATTATTTCCATCACACAAAAGATTCGTGTGATTTCAAATGAATCTTGTAGATTTAATCTTTTTAGACCGAAGTTAATGAGAGTTGTGTTTTCCTGTCTGCTGTTGTCTGTGATTGCCTTTCCTGGGTGTTGTTGGCATGGTTATCATTACCGTATTAATCAGTGTCTAGTCACAAATTCATTAAGGGTTTGCCTACAGAATAAAGCAATGAAGCTTCTGTGAAAGTTTGGTCAAGAAGTCTGTCATCATTGTTCAATTATAATCTATAATAAAACAATCTAAATTTATGGATGTGTAAATATGTTTAAATGTGAGCAATATTATGCACACTTTATATAGTCTCTAGGTTGCAATATGTATTAATACGATGGAAGAACACGTTCTTCACAGAAAGTTGTAGATGATATTTTTTTTTCCTTATTTAATTACATCCTCAGTAGTGCAATTGCCAGAAATGCCCTAGTCAAGCCCTTTTAAATTTCTCTGAGAACAGCCAAAAACCTTCAGCAAAGAGCATGTTGTATTCTAAATAACTCCAAAATACTGAACAACTCTAAAAATACTCCAAAAAATCAAGTAATATTTTCTGAGTTAAACCAAAACTGCAGTTTCTTTACCCACTATCATCAAGAATCCATTTTTGCTGCCGTATTATGTTATAGTGTTTAATTGCGTTGGTCACATTTCATTACATCTTGAAGTATAATTTAACTCGATTGATGCAATTTGACAGATTATATCCAAGATCTAACCCAGGCATCCCTGCAGTTGTTAGCAGATGCTGCAAATCTTTTTCTCTTCCCCTGTACTTCAAAGCATATGCCTACATTTCAGATGAGTTTTCTATACTCCTGTGTGAGAAAACAAACTACTATTCCTCATTGAGCTAAATCTACAGATTCTGAATTATCAGTTCTTAGCAGCATTGTGATATCTGGTTATTTACGTGTAATATGTGAAACTGGAAATGGGGTTTTGAGTGTAAACATGTCAAAGCAGCATTCTGCCTGATTTTTGTTGATTATATAATCTTTACATCAATTTACTAACAATTTATTGGACTTTATATTTCTAAAATTAAGATTTAAATCCACTGTTTCTAAAACATAGCAGTTTATTTCTTTCAGGTAACATTCAAGTAACTTCTGGCTGCTTCTGTAGCCAGAAATTTGAGTGGCAAACTATTATTATCATCAAAGAGAGAAAAGGCTGTGTTTGCAAGCTTATATTTAGCAGGACCTAGAATGAGACCTCCTGGAAGCAGGAGAATAGAACAAAACGTGGTTTTAATTGTAGGATAAGAATTGGAACAGTTTCATTTTTGCAAAAACAAAATCCTCCTTTTTAGCTGGGTGAGCTAGTGAAACATCAGAGATTTATAAGATGCTGCTTTCAAAGAGTGTTTAGAAAGCAATCTCTGTAAAATGGTTGTAACCTCTGAGGTTTTAGCATGGTCCCTGCTGCCCACCTGAAATAGCATACAGCAGAATCATACAAACTGTGCCTGATTATTTTCTTAAACCCAAAGCTTAAGCTAGACTTTCCTTAAGAAATAAATTGCTGCTGAATATGGAACAGAATCAGAACTATGGAACTAAAATAACAGGATTCCCAAAATAAAAACCATTTCAGACTTTAAACAAAACCCTATTTTATTCTGGTAGAGACTATTTAGAGGCTTTTCAGTGATTATGAAGGCATTCAGCCACAAATGGAAGGAATGTATTCAAGCCTCAAAGTGTTTTATTGCCAGGCTTCTGGAGACCCTGAATCCCAACCGTAACTGTGAATGATGACACTTTGATTTTTGTTAGAGGCAAGACAAGGCAAGAGAACACAGCCTTTAACATATGGACCCTACTCAGATATCACTAAATGTAGTATACATGTAAACATACCACTTGCTTTATTTATTTATTTATTTTTAAATTGAATCGTCAAATGAAGCTTAATTGCAGTATTATACATCCAGGTTGTTTGAGACTTTGATGGAAGATGTAAGTGATTTTATTGGTGCTCCTGCTGGTAAAAGGAACAAGGATCTGTTTATCCTCTTCCCTTTTTTAAGACAACAACAACAACAAAAATCCAAACAAAACAACATGAACAAAAGAAAGAAAAAGAACAACACCAAATATGTTTTATTATTGAACAGAAACAAACTGTTTTGCATGTAACTGTTAGAGCTGGGTATTTCAATTTCAATAGATAATATATGTCATTCAGGTACTGTCAGAGGAACAGAAGTGTCCTCATCTGGGAATGTATTCTTTGAACATATCTGTCACTGGATGCCATCTGGTCCATTACAAAACAAACCATGTTGCACTTCAGAGATATCTATTCGTAGTTCTTCGTAAGAACATAAGCCATTGACATAATGGGACACTATGAAGGAGGAAAGGGCCTTATTGGATGCACAGATTACTCAAGGATACCTTTCTCCAAAGGAAATCTCATGTAGTTCTGAGTTAAATCACCCTAAACCACAGCCTGTTTGATATTTGGGCTCGGTAACAACAAAAGCCATGTCTTCACAGTCTTTGGCTGTGTTTTATCTAAACCATAAAACAAGAGAAGAACATGCCTTAGTGTATATTTAAGTATCCAACACAGCTTTGATTGCTGTACAATAAGCTATCGTTCTGTAATCATTATAAAGAAAAACGTTGTTCTCACATTCATATTATTTAGGTTCATGTTATGGATTTCACTTGCCAGATGCAATGATTCTCTCCGGTGTTTACTCGCCATGTTGGGGCCAAAAAAAATTGTGGTCATTGTGCCCTGTGAAATTAAGCAGCTGTTTTTTCAAAGGTTTTCCAAAGGGAATGGACAGGATACAGTCATGATCCTTTCCACACTAGGCTTCGGTGGTGACTGTGCGTGCTGATAACATCATGATGACCTGACAAGGAAAATGTAGATGAAACCATTCTCCATGAGAAATATGATTTATTTGAAATGCAGAAGCCTAGAAAATTCATATTTATTTTGGCTTTAAAATAATTACAGATATTAAGAGGGTGAGTAGAATTTTTTGGGAATTAAAATGTATACAAAACTGAATTAAAGAGAAATTAAAATATTTTTTTTTTGGCAAAATAAGCCATTTTGACTGAAATTGAGGTCCTCTCAGCATTCTTTTCATTACAATTGCATCATTATGTTTTTTATTTATTTCTAGTCAGAATTAAGAAAACTGTAACTACTCTTTTTGAGCAGAATTTGTTCTACATTCAACTCTGTTCAACAATGATTTTACCAATAGACCTGAAAGTTCAGATTTCATTCTTTTGTGTTGGTTGCAAGCGGTTCTCTTGCCAATTAAATAGGCATCAGGATGCCCGAGAAGGTGACGAGTTCTGGAGTACCAGCTTTTGCATGGCTGGAAGGCAGCCTTAATCCAATCAGTTTATGGGCTTGCACAAAGAAGCCAGCTTCCTTGTGCTGAGAATTCAGGTCTTGAGTGAGCTAAAATATTTGACCCTGTGCAGGATGGTCATTTCAGAAAAACACTGAGGCAGACAATGAAGCCAATCCCTTGTTCAGCAATCCTTCAAGTACGTTGTAAGGGGATCAAATACCTTTATGTTTTTTGCTGAACAAGGAGGGACAAGTGAGTTGCAACTTGGGGATGGCAGCCAACTTCCAAATAGGATAAGTAAAAGATTTTGGGATTTATGATGGGGTTTTGCTTCATTTTGTGGGTTTTTTTTTTCTTCTTTGTTGTTATTTAATTTGGCGGCTAGTATCAGAAATGATGGTTTCAGCTACAACAGGGCAATGAACTGGCTACAGGGCCTTAAAAACAGAACTAAGACATTGCCCCAGAAAAACAATATTGTTTATTGGTGGTGTGATAAAATCAGAGAACATGTCATAGCAACTAGCAGATCACCAATCCAGCTGACTAGTTTGTTTATCAGCCTCACTGTAACAGGTCTATCATTATTATTTCCACTGCTAAACATCTACATCATGATTTCCTGACATTATCTGGAATTGGACTTTGTGACCCAGTTAGTCCTTTCTAGCTACCTACATTTATTATACAACAGTAACATTATAAATAATATATATATAAACTTGATTATGATAATTGGTATTTTGTACTAGATATATCTCAGCTAATATATCAAATCACAATATACTTACAGTGTCATTGTCTCTCTTGTATTTTATATGAAATTCTTTATAGATAAGAGACATATGATTATATTATACCAAGATGGACTATATTCTCATTTCTTCCATTATTGTACATGTAATTCAAAAGCCCTCTTAGTGTACTTTCCAAGGGAACTTTTTGTTGTGCTTTCTTTTCATAATCTTTGTTCATACCCATATCATTAATTCTAATCATAGCTTTAGTCATAATTTTCTATACTTAAGTAGATATGTAGAATGGCAGTATCAGATCAATATCTGGAACCAAATTCATTATGTGTGTTCCCACAA
Source organism: Tringa tobata (assembly GCA_033628505.1). NCBI lineage: Eukaryota > Metazoa > Chordata > Aves > Charadriiformes > Scolopacidae > Tringa > Tringa tobata. The sequence goes on from JAHREE010000096.1 coordinate 7,460,081, forward strand.
AAAAAAAAAAAAAAAAAGGAAAAGAAATAAAAAGGAGAGTGACAAACAGCTGAAGATATTTTGCAACATTTGTACTTTCTCAAGTCCATAAAGTTAATGAAATAAGGTATTCTGGAACAGATCCTGAGGTTAAGATGCAAAAATCAGATTTTTCTAGTGCTTATACATCCTATATTCCTGACAAAAATTTTGGTATTTTCATGATGTGGCCTTATTGTATGATTGTGAAGGAATTCTGTTATTTTCATGGTGTGGCTGGTAAATTAGTGCTATGATAGAGTTAACCAGGATAACTGTGTTTAATTACTGGGATGTTATTGAGTTGCAGGGCAAATAATATCAGTTCTTGCCTCTGAATTCCAGCAGCATACTATTTGTACAGATATTTAACAGATACCATTACTTCTTCTTGGCAAATGAAGACCTGTTTGATAAAATTTCAATTTTGCTAAAAAGTTCTAAGAACGTACTGAATCTTCTGCTATGGAAGGGAAAATACTTAAAGGTATCTAATGCTATTACTTCCTGATAGAAAATCAGATTTCTGAGGCCTGTTTATTTTCTTGTGTCTGTGTGATGTGACACGAGAAGGTGATGACTGCAGTTAAAAGGAGACATAAGTTCCAGTGCCTTTCAAAAATACAGTTCATTCAGCAATAATGTCTTATCTATCTGCTTTTTCCTTTCTTCAAAGGGCAGTTTCTTCATGAGTTTCTGATTTTCAGATTTCTTTATTCTTTAAAATACTTACATGATAGCAAAGAGGACCTATAACTTCACTCTGACAGATGGAGTGTTTCAGGGGGCCTTGCTTACTCCAAAACAAGTTATTCCGAAGTTATCTTCAAGACAGCTAAAAGTACAAGCTCAGCTGGATAGTGGGCTCAAACTTTAAAATAATGCTGGTTTTGCACTGAATTCATATGAAAATTTTAGATGGAAACCCTGAGTACAATAATTAAGAATGCATGGGAGCTTCCACTGAGCTTTCTTGCTCACTTTTTTCCTTTTTAATTTTTGTGGACTATTACTATTAAAACCTCATGGTGTCAATACCTTGCCAAAGCTGCTGGATCAAACTGCATCATGAGTTCCTCTCTGTGCCAGTGCCTGATGCGCTGTTTGTTGGCACCCACCTCATTGCTGCTGCAGATGCACTTAGTGTTCTAGCAAAAATCCCACAGTTTACAAATCTGAGCTTCTATTAAATCCAGTCTAAATGATTTACACAGATAACTTAATCCATTTGAGTAAGCTGGTGCTTAATTTAAGAGCATTTTTAAAATATTATTCTAGTAAGAAAAGTTTTCAGGATGTTATAGTTACATTATTTGATGTGTGAATTTCCTATACCTGCTTAAATTCGTCACTCTTATGCTGGCATCTTTGGTTTCTATCAAAGAAAGTGTTAAAGAATTGTTTTCGTAATTACAATTAACTAAGACTACACATCACACGCTGTTTGCTTTGTGTCCCAGAACATGGAATTTCTTTATTACAACCAGCCCCCCCTCCTCCCTGCATTTATTGTGTAAATACATTGTGTTGTAATATATGCTATATGTAATCGCAATCCTTGCCAGGGAAGAATTAGGACACCCTGGCTGGTTTTGGGCTGGCCAAATCACAGTCCTCAACAAACTTTTATGCGGTGCTGGGAAATTAGCACAGGTAAGGATGATTCCCAGCATGCAGTTTGGATGCAGGAGGCTAATTAGATTTAATGACAACGCAGCAGGTTGATTCGTGCTAGCTGCCCTCCACCCCAGGATAGTGCTGGGCACGTTCAGGTTACCAGTACAGATATTCATGGCCTCGATGTTCACACTTCCTTGTTGCTGCATTGACACATACCAGAGACCTTTGGGGCTAACCAGCACGTGCCCCCAGATGTCTGTGGTACAATTTCGCTAATTAGCTTATGCCCTGAAGGTAGAGGAAAAACACTGTTACCTTCTGAACACCCTGGAGAATTGCTTTGTCAGCTGTTTTGGAAGGAGCTCAGGTTTTGGACTGACCAGAGCCATGGCAAAAGACTTCCTCGCTATGATCAGAGCCAGCTTTATTGCCCCACAGAAGTGAAAAGAATATCTAGCCCAAAACATTCAATAAAAAAACTAAGTGCATGAATAAAATATTAACTAGCAGTAAAACTTCTCCTTAGCTGCTCCAGCATTTCACCAAGCTTCTGAAGCCACCTTGTAATTTTTTTTTTTTTATTTGCTCAAGGGCTAGCATGCTCTGAAGAGTTCTTCTCTCCTTTCCTTTTTCCCTGAGATGACTATTACATCTATCAAGAAAAATCACTTAAAAGAGTTTTTTTCCTCTGCAGTACAAGGTACTTCCACCTCATGGTGCAGCTGTCCATCATTCTCTGTAACTGGGTGTCGGGAGATCACGAGACAGTGGACGACTCTGTCACTTCCACTATTTCTCTAAAATTACTTGATTATTATTTTCATTGTGTATTTAATTACATTTCATTAGAATATTTTTACCTTTAGCTTTCAGTCTTTCTTCTTTCGCTTACAGCTTTATCAGCCCAAGTGATATGTATTTTTTATGAGCTGTGTGTTATGAGAAATAATGCATAATGTATAAAGTCAAGCCTTCTAGGATTCATGTTTAACTTGCTACAACTTTTGCATGCTGTCTACATATAACATAAAAATACATTTAAGTGTTCTCCTAAGGAGGAAATTAAAAAAAATATGCACTCCCTATTTGATAATTTGAAGGAACTTTGTCACAAAAATAAATTTAATATGATGTCAAAATTTGTATAATTAACTCATTCATAAGTAACTGTATAAATCTAGTTTAGCAACCCATTGCAAAGCAAAACCACTGTGCAATTATGCTGCAATTACAACTTAATTACATAGATATTACAGCATCTGCATTTTACTTATACTGTCTTTTTCCAAATTATAGTAATTAACCTTGCAGCTTCTAAGTTTTACCTTGCATAACAATAAAGCACATGACCTGGTTAAATGCAATTTTCTGCTCTTACATTTACTTCATATAAATGTCTCACATAAAATACCGACATAGCATTGTTTCACTGGCTAATTTAAATTGAGAATTCCTTAAAGACAATAGCTATATTCTGTAATAGTATGTTTATATTTTATAAAAAATATCTGAAGGGAAATAAATAAACAACTATATATCATGTATGTTTATTTCTATAATTAAAAATTGGCCATAATATAATATCATTTATTATCCGGGGTTAAGAAGCTTTCTGGTGCAGTATTCTAGAATTTTGCTCCTTTCTGAGTAAAAAACTAAGGCTTGCTTCCATCTTTCCTAACCTGAGACACCTAAGACGGAATTAAATCCATTTCCTAGTGTCATTTTCTGTAGAGGGAACGACTTCACCAGGTTAAACTGACCCGTACCTTGCAGGGGTGATTTTCCCAGTGCTTGCTGACTTCCAAAGCTAGTGAGTGCCAAAAGCCAGCTTTTCCCTCTGCATCATCCTCTCTGCTCTTCTTTCCCATGGCCATTGGCACCTTACCTGTGATCCAAGCACTCCAACCTTCCTGAGCAAGGAATACATATGTATAAGGGTTGTACAGGTTTTTTGTATTCTTAGTGCATACTATCTTTATCTTAGGATTTTATACTGATGATGTAATAACAGAATTTGAATATTTATTACTTTGCCGATGATATGAAACATTACCCTTTCTTCAAAAGGAGGTTTGTTTAAACTCATTCTGAAGCTTTCTTTGTTTCCAGATCTATAGGCACAAGGAGAAGTGAAGTCCAATATCCTATTTTCAAAAAGGTTCCTTATGTTTCCTGCTCTTGTTCCCCAAATGTACTAAGTGCTGCACATAAAACAAAGTACAAGCCTTGTCTGGAAAGTGTTTATAGCCTCAACCAGAGGTTATAGGTACATCAAATGAAATTCATGCAGAGGAGAGAAGCAGGAAGAAGTGGAGTAATCCTAGTTAACATATTAATCATTATTTTCAGAATGAGCCTCACCTAAGTCTAATCTTTATTATTATCGAAATCAGACTTTCAGCAGATATTTTAAAGTCCTGATTTGTGCTTTACTGTCATAGATTTTCTCTTTATAGATGTAGTCTAAGACATCTTTGTTAAGCATCTGTTTTACTAGACTCCAACAGAACAACACTATATCTCTTAAAAGGGGTAAAAGGGGGTCGTGGGGGGTGGAAACGATACAGGAGGTTTTAAACCTGGATACTACCAGAAGCATCTGAAAGTCTAATCGTTACATAGAATCATAGAATCATCTAGGTTGGAAAAGACCCTTGGGATCATCAAGTCCAACTGTTTACCCTACTCTACAAAGATCTTCCCTGCACCATATCCCCCAACACCACATCTAAACGACTCTTAAACACATTCAGGGATTGTGACTCAACCATCTCCCTGGGCAGCCTATTCCAGTGTCTGACCACTCCTTCTGTGAAGAATTTCTTCCTAATGTCCAGTCTAAACCTACCCCGTTGCAGCTTAAATCCATTCCCTCTTGTTCTATTGCTAATTGCTTGTGAGAAGAGACCAGCACCAACCTGTCTACAATGTCCTTTCAAGTAGTTGTAGAGAGTGATGAGGTCATCCCTCAGCCTCCTCTTCCTCAAACTAAACAGTCCCAGCTCCCTCAATCGCTCTTTGTATGATTTATTCTCCAGGCCCTTCACCAGTTTCGTTGCCCTCCTCTGCACTCGCTCCTGCACCTTGATACCTCTCTTGTATTGAGGCGCCCAAAACTGGACACAATACTCGAGGTGTGGCCTCACCAGTGCTGAGTACAGGGGGACAATCACCTCCCTACTTCTGCTGGTCATGTTGTACAACCTTCCATTTCATGAGCCTATTCGTTCACACCTAATAAATGATGTAATTTAAAATAATAAGATTATGAGATTTTGCCTCAGGAATGGGCAGTAATTAAAAGAATTGCAGACATAGTAATACCAGCAACAGGGACTGATGATTTCCTGTTCCTCATTATGACAAACTTCAATTTAAATTTGGGACATTTTATCCTACAAAAGGAAAAAAAAGGAAATCCTGATACGTGTGTTTCACATCCATATATCCACAGAGCTACCAAGAAAGCAGACATAGAATCTATGGCACAAATGAGAAAACAATAATTTTATGAAGATGAGGAAGAGAACTGTATTATGTATTTGTATTAGAGGAGTAGATGAGTAGATTCATTATATTTTTTTAGATGGCTGTATACGCTACTGTTTTCTCGATGCCCATCATGTTGCTAACTAACCATGAAATAATGTCATACCAGAAGCGAATGTTTGTTCTTAAACCTTTATTCACCCGTATCAATAAACCTTAGAAAGAGTTTTCCTGTAGAGAGAAGTACACTAAGACATAAATGGTTTTATGTGTTATTTTTTTCTTTCTCCTGGAGCTTTGATTTAATAGATAAATCTTTTTCTTCTATGGTAAGCATATGGGATCTGACTGAAAATATTTTTATTTCTCTCTTCACTGGAAATGCCAGTGAATATCATCTCATACATTACAACCATTTGGGATAATTCTATTCATTACAGTACACACATAAGCTTGAATTCATGTGACTAAACTGGTGGTATAGCCTTTTAAATATATCAAAACTGTGTTTATGTTAGGAAGGAAGAGGGGCTGTTTAACTGATACGAAAAATATCTTGGTACAAATTGATCATTAATAAATTTAAGCTGGTAATTAAAAGATGATGTCTAGCCTTTAGAAGGGTGAGATTCTGGAGCTGTAGTGTCATCACTGAGCAAAATTAAATCAAGTTCAATATATTTCTAAAAGACATCAAAAAAAGTGTCTGCTTTTGATAGTGGGAGGGTGAAGTCAGTGAGCCAGGAGTTCTCCCCTACTGTATCTCAGAAAGGTCAGAAGGGACAACCTTTTGCATTAGAAGCAAATTGCTATGATTCATAAAAATAACTAATGGTCTATCTCTGATTACAAAAAAAAAAGTTAGTAAAAATGGTTTATGAGAAATATGCTGGGCACATCTAAACTTGCCAGCTGAAGTAAATGGATTGGTGGAAAAGTAAAAGACGCAGATGCAGGAACAATATCCTTAGTAGCGTGGCCAATCAGGAAAAGGACAATTCAGGAAGTTTTTGTTTCATCTTTACAATTTTTTTCCCAGATAAATTCCCTGAAGTTTCTTGTTTCATTAACATTTCATGACTAACTTTCCTCTTAAGTATACGGTACAAAACCATTAACACTCCTTTCTTGTTTTGCATACACACAAGTTGTTTTAAAAAGAGGTACAACATGATACAAAGACCTCTGAAATAAAAAAAGACAAACTTTCATTGCTTTCAGTAGCTTTAGCAAAAAAGCTTTCCCTGTGCTTCCTGTTCTTACCCTGTAAGCTGAAGAGTGGATTGATAGATATTTTCATTTTAGTAGGGCTAGCTTTTAGTGAGCTTGCTGCAATCTGAAGTCAACTTTTCTATGTATTTTTACATTGACACTCACATGTTTCCTATAGACTTAAACATTTGAAAGGTATAATTAGGGAATCCCACAGAGCCTGCAGCTCTGATATCCTCATCTTATTCAGCATAACAGGAAGGAATGAGTATAGAAAAATGTCACCATTTTATCATATTTATCACTGCCATAGCTAAATGTATCAAATCTCTGTAAATTTATTCATCTATGTGTGCACAATAAATTGTTTCTATTCATAGGCCATTGTGCATCTCCTCTAAGTATTCCTGGAAAACATTTCCTAGCTATAGGTTTTGAATTAATCAATCAGCTTTTGTTTTTATAGCACCATTCTAGAAAATCTACTCATAGCACTTTCAGTAATAGAGATAAGAAAAACGAATCCATACTCTCCATTTAAGATTAAAACATCTATCTTCTTGACTACATTCACTGAAGACATTTCAGCTGTGCAAGTTCCAACAGTTTATACCTTCAGGAACTCTTTAACTTCAAAACTAACAAATACACATAGGAAGCAATAAAAGTATCCTGGTCACAAAGAAGACTATGGATCTAGCCAGACTTTTGATTTGACTCTATAAATCAATTTAATCATTTGGGAAAATTAGAAAATATTTTAAAGCTGTTTCTGCAGGCCACAGTGTGGCTGCTGAAAGGCAGCTGTGGGATTACTCAGTTACTCATAGATATAAACTCACTCGTGAGACCCCACCTGGATTACTGTGTCCAGCTTTGGAGTCCTCAACAAAGGAAGGGCATGGATCTGTTGGAATGTGTCCAGCGGAGGGCCACAAAGATGATCAGAGGGATGGAGCACCTCCCCTATGAGGACAGGCTGAGAGAACTGGGGTTGTTCAGCCTGGAGAGGAGACGGCTGCGGGGAGACCTTATAACAGCCTTTCAATATCTGAAAGGAGCCTACACGAGAGCGGAGAGGGACTCTTTGTCAGGAAGGGTAGTGACAGGACAAGGGGCAATGGTTTTAAACTCGAAGAGAGGAGATTTAGATTAGATACTAGAAAGAATTTTTTTACAGTGAGGGTGGTGAGACACTGGAACAGGTTGCCCGGGGAAGTTGTGGGTGCCCCATCCCTGGAGGTGTTTGAGGTCAGGCTGGATGGGGCTTTGAGCAACCTGGTCTGGTGGGAGGTGTCCCTGCCCATGGCAGGGGGATTGGAACTGGGTGAGCTTTAAGGTCCCTTCCAAGCCAACCCATTCTATAATTCTATGTCCTACATTTGTTTTTGCAGGTAGAGTGCTATCTTGTTCTACAGAATAAGTGTTTCTATTCTGAATACATTTGAAAAGTATTTTTATTAGTGAAAAAATCAGAGAGTGACAAGGTCACTTACCTCTTGCTGTCAGGATGCATCTATGCCTTTATTTGCACATTTGCTGACAGGCTCTTTCTTCCTTTGGCAGGCTTAAAACTTACTCCTTTCATCTGTTCTCAAGGTAAATGAAAGTCCTGTATGTAAACAAGGGTCTGTTGGAACAGGCCTGTACTCACATCATGCTCTCCTGACCCAACTTTGCTCATTCAGTAACAGTAAGATTCCAGTCATGTAACTATACCTAAAAATTAATCATTTAATGCTATCAGTTAAGCCACCTATGCTCTTTTAGCAATCTGGGGATTTGCAGACTGTGAAAGGGGCCTTACTTTCTTCTTTGTGAAAAGCGGCACATACCCACGGTGGACATATCTGTAATATTTTCTTTCCTGGCTTAGCTGGATGACATCAATGACATAGCAATTGGAAAGTGTTAATTCACTCTGCTGCACACTGTCCCCTTGTACCTTAACAACCAGTGTCTCAGCTCTATGAGGACAGACCAAGCTCTGTGATGCCAGACTCCTCCTGGAGTGACACGAAAGAGACCAAGCTCTTTCATGCCACTCCTAGAGGAGCCTGGTATCACAGAACTTGCCAGTCCCATATTCCTACCTTTCTCACTTCCTCCAACCCACCTAAGAAGACTGGTTTCCTTCATTGTTTCTCTGTCACCATTGCTTTAACTAAAGCAGCAAGCAAGAAACATGAGGGGCTGCTGGCAGGGGCAGGAAAGAAGATCGTAGCATGAGCAGAGCTCACTAGATTCAGCAGAGAGCCAGCCATATTTGCATGGTGATAGTAAGAATTACATTGATATCTCCTATAAAGCATAAAGAAATGGCTCAACTCTGAAAAAAAAAGAAGAAAGTCTTCAGAGCTCAATGAACTGAAAAGTTTGCTTTCAATCACTTATATGCACATTTAGAAACCTAAAATTAGATGGAAAACACAGATTGCAAAGATGTCACTATTTTTCGTGTGTGTGCAGTAAACCACCAAAGATCTGCACAGATTTAAGTAGACTGCAGTAATCTCTGTCACAATGAAGAAAGAAGCTAGTTATTTTTTTACCAATGCTAAAGGTATGACAACATTAGCATGTAGCAAAGTATTTTGTCATCATAAGTACTTCTTATTGACAAGAGGGAATTTCGGGTTAATTACCTGATTTCTCAAAGCTCTTAACTATCCACTTTCCAGCCAGTAAGTATTGAACGTTTGGTGATCTCTGATTTCTTACAGACTTGTCTTGGCATTCAGGTTGCTAGCCACTTACTGATGATTGTTCTGGGAACATCCCAACTTTCAACACAGCGGTGTGTTTTCTACTGCTTAAGTTTGTCAATAAATTTAACAGGTCTAGCAAGAAAAACACATCTTTGTTTGCCAGGCACAGGGAACACAAGGATGTTGTGATATTACCACTATTCAGTGGCAATTCAGACTGCCCTGAATATTCACTAGAATTTCATACTTCCAGCCTTCACCTTATAGAAGGCTCATTAGTGAAATGCTGCATATACCTCAAGGGAATTTCAGTGTTTGAGGAGACAATATTCTTATAGGGTACCACAGAGATTTGCACAGGAAGCTAAAAGACTTCAGAGGCAGCATAAACATTGCTTAGATGCTGTGCTTTAATTATTTGCCTTTTATGAAGTTTTTTGCTTCAGTTCTTTGACAGCTTTTCCACATACATTGCAAATACAGCTCTAGATCCTGAGTAATTCTTACCAGTGCAGGGAATAGTTTTTTAAAAAATAGATGTGCACACGTATGTACTTGCGTACATGCACCTTCCATATTCCTCCTACAGCTTGAGATGAGAGAAATGACCAGGGCAAAAATCCCGGTTTCCTTAGGAGAGCCCAGTCCCGGTATCCTCCAGGAGAAACTGCTCAGGCCTGGTGTTATCACCTTCTTGGGTTGGGATAACTTCATTCTACATGAGGACCCTTTCCACAGTCAAATTTGTAGATACTTTGCCTTGTTCTTTCCCATGGGTGCTTTTGCTGCCAAAGGGGAACTCTGTAGCCTGCTTTCTAACCTGGTTTCTAATGACTTAAATAAATGGTCAAGCCCAGAATTTTAACTATTTAAGCCAATTTTTGCTTATCTTTTCAGAGTGCTACAAGCAGCAAGTGCTGTATTCAGTGTAGCATGTAAACGGTGATCAAAGACTGATTAATAAATAAAATGGATTAAATAAGAAAGAGAAGGAGGATACTAAGGAGGATAGAGAGTAAAATAATGAGCATGAAAAGGACCTTTAAACTCTTCTCGGTCTATTGGGATTCGTCACTGGCTCCTGTAGCGTTGATTTAGTTATCTTCAGACTTTTCCCATTTATCCAGTTATCTGTAATCCCACCAAACAACAGAGAAGTTCTATTTCCAAATCATACGTGATGACTTTTGAGGAAAGAGTTTAAAATTCATTATGGGTGTAAAAACAAATCAAGCTGAAAGAATGCTCAAATATCCTGTGCTGCCTGGATTTATAATTGAAAAACCCTCTGCTGCATGAAATGAGTGAAATAGAGCAGATGAATTGGCAGACAAGAAGGAGATCAGAATTAAACAAATTTGTGTAAATAAGTCCCACTTACTTATTAGATACCAGGAATTCATTTTCTCTGTATTTGGCCTTTCTGTCAGATAATGTGAGCAAATATTGGTTGGGAGTGGAGGGCAGAGGGCGTCCAGATTGTTTCCTATTATTTATTTATTTTGTTTCACTTAAACAGGCCCGTGTTAAGTTCTGGGATGAAAAGGTAGAATGAAAAGATGTGTCTAATCACGATTCGTAATGCTGTGGGCTCGGTTCTCTTTTGGGATGTTCTAAGTCCATTATTTGGAGCTGGATTTACCTTTCAGATGTGCCTCACCTGATGCAAAATAGGTGTCTGGTTTTGTCTAAGCATCACTGTGAACAGCTCCAGGGGGTTTTGGCTGGGAAATTATTTACCTGGACATTTAACATGAGTTAGATACCTAATCTTAACACAATTTAGCAAAACATATAAATACTAGCTTAGTTTTGATCATATACTTAAAGACACAATTTCTTCTGCTGAGTTACGGATTCAGCATTTAGATTGTTTTCTCTTTAACAGAATCACTGAAATGATTGGTCTCAACTCTTCTCCATGCCCCCAAAAACCTCCTTGATAATAAATACCAGATAAACAGTTGGGCTGGCCAAACTGGGTGATAATCCTTGGTATTTGTGTATATCACGGGGGAAATGCCTAAGAAGAGGGCTTGATTGGTAGAAGGAAGCCAGTGTTAGTGTTGATGCAGCGATCCATGCAATTGTGAGCCATTTCTCACTGAATTTGATGAGACTTCTCACAGGCTAAAAATCAAGCCATGCCAAGCTGCTATGACCAAGGAGCCAATAGCTACAGGTTAGTCCCGCAGTGCATGGGACCTCTTCCAGCCCTTCCACCCTGTTGGTAGCATGATTGAACTGCTATTACCTGGGGATCAATCATTAAAATAAAGAAAGGGAATTAAGAAAGTTGGGGGTTTTTTGCATTTCTGTTTCTCCCATAATCATTTTGCCCAGACACTTTTCCTGGGATCCAACTAATTTGTCATTTTTACTTACAATATCCTCCAATTCCTAGAGCAATGGGGGTCAAATAAATTTTATGAGCTTGACAATAGATTATCAGATGAGACAACTCTGGAAGGTGGCTAAAATTATAAAAGAAATCTAATTAGAGCCTGTTTCTGAGCTCTTGGACTGGAGTGTGGGAAAAGCAGTTGTGAGGAATATAGAACATGAACATTTATGTCTGCTGAAAGACGTTATTGCAAAAGAAAAATTGACATTAAAAATGTGGATAAACCTTCAAATAATGGAGGGTTTTATTTGTCTTGTTGGAATTGATGATACACCAAGTGCTGTGCAGTGGTGATTTTTACTTTGTGGTCTTTATCCATCAGTAGTAGCTGTGACATTGATATCTAAATGCCAGCAGTAATCACATGTAATTTTTTTCATTTACCCTAGTCATCTTGCCAAGAAGATGACAAAAGTAAGTACTAGTGCTTATGTTACTAAGCTGTAATTGTTCAACACTGACCATTTTAAAACAGAAATACTAGCTACCAGTAGCCAGTAGATTCAAAATTTATTTCCATTTTTATGGCATTTCACATCTATGAGGTGTAGAAAAATTTCAAGTTCAGCTTGGACAAACATCCAAAAGTTCAGAGGCTTATCCAGGCCTAAGAAGTCTGCAAAGCAAACCAGAAGCTTGGTGATTTCTGGTGCCTTCCTTAGCAACTGGAAAATGAAAGCTCAAGTTGATCTTACAAAATAATTTGGAACCTTTTTGTCCTGAAATTTGGATAAAGTTTTCAAGGAGGAATTTTTCATAGCCATAAATCTTTGTATCAATCCAAACTTGAAAGCTTATGCAGGGACACAATGCATCTTTTGCTTCTGCACTAAATTCCTCAGATGATACCTGCACAGTGATCAGAACTAACCTCAGAGAGGGTTCAAAGCTTTCTCCTATTAAAGAGAAAAATTTGTGTTATACTGAGGTTAGAAATGGATTTTGAGGGGTGAGGGAGGGGCGAAGAAATGTTTACATCTTGTTAAATCTGGTATTATTTTCCTCTTCGTAAAAAGCTTGTTTAATAACCTAGATAAATGCAAATTTTCTCTGTAGATTCACTATCACTCAACTAATCTAAGCACAGGATGGGACCTGAGGAAGTTCCATATTATCATTAACATTGACTCCCTGGGTGTCTTTCCCTAGTTCAACTCTCTACCTAACTTTTCCAAATTATCTGTTTGGGAAATTACTTAATTGCCCATCTCCCAAGAGTTCTGTGAGAACTATTTAATTAGTCTGTAAGGTGTTCCTGAAACTATCCATTTATTTCATATTATTTATATTATGTCTGATTAATAAGTGCTTGAGGTGCAAACTCTGTTCAAAGTCATTGGATTTATCTTTTTTTTTTTTTTCTTTCTTACTTTTTTTTTTCTTCCAGCAGGCTGGGTGAAAAGGGAGGTAGGAAAGCACTAAAGAGTGACTAAAGAGCTCAGACTTGGGATGTAGCACCTTTCAATACTTGTCAGTGCCTGCTTTAACCCCCCAGTCAACCATTCCCTTGACTAAGTGACAGAAAAGGTCTATTTCCCAGTTCCAGAGCTAGATGATGATGATGGTAATTTCATTATATTTTCTCCACTAGTTTCAACTTATCCTTTTAATTAAAATGTAAAGGAATGACAGATCCCCCATGCTCACTCTAAGTCTTTACTGAAAGTTCAACATCCCAAGTGGGACTTGAACTCACATTATCACAGAGTGAAAGTTCAAAGCACTAAAATGGGAAACATTAATGTGTCAAGCAAGTAAGCTAGCACTTACCAGGATCAATTTTCCACTTAGGCAACCTTTGCCCAATTGTGCTAACTCCCACTGAATCTATATCCACTAATGGATCAAAGCTGAGAGGCTAGGAATTCTAAAGTCATCAATTCCCAAAGCTCATTAATATTACAATTGCACCCACCAGCGTTGCTATGAGAAGGAGTTTGTTACAGGTTTGTTTTAATAAAGTTGGGTTTGGTTGTTGTTCTTTTTGTGGGGTGAGGATTTTTGATATAATATGAAAGTTTACCATCTTAATACTTTAAACTGACTCGCAGTTTGGCTGATTAATTCATTTCAATGAATTTCCATGGGTGATCAATGAAATACTAAGGTACTGTAGCAGTAATAAAATCAAGGACAAGAAAGCATGTTATTCAGTACTGAAAAGACTTCTTCCCAAAGGCATATATTCTACTTGTCTGTGACTGTAACTCTGGATGAAGAGACCACCACAACTCAGTCATTAATTTGTATTTCTACTCCTACACAGATAAGCAAAATCTTCAGAATATATGACCACATGAACACACAACATTATAGCTTCAGCTTGTTCTGTTAAAACTGATACTAATGTAAGAAATATAGAAAAACACTTTCAATGTGTGGCATGAGGACAATGAAAAAGTAACACTGAATTTGTCAAGGTATTTGAAAAGAAAAGGCATTTGAGGAGCCTTTTCAATTTTCCTTGTCTTTCTCGCTTTTCATTGCTTGGTGTTAAGAGGTGAGCTTAATGTATATTCCCCCAGTTAAACCACTGTAATGTCCTCAGCCTTAACATTTCCTGCATTGATGCAATTAAGTTGGAACCAAATCAACAATTCAGTGGAGGTACAACAACATTAACAGCATATTTCTAGATAAGGACTGTAAATTTTGTTGCTGCAATTATCCTCTTGAGGTGTCTGCCACTGACTGAAGTGCTGCAATGTGGACACCAGTATATTGCAAGAACATCTTTCACATTTTGGTATTTTCTGGTAGCTCAACTGACTCTACAACATGACTTAGAAATGATGGTATATAAACTATACAGCCTATGTTGCACAGTAAATCAAGGTAATATTGCTGCTGATAAGGTGTTCTTTAAAGGCTTGGTTAAAAAGAAACCAAACAAACCACTTTTATTTTTTGAAAGATTTTCTTAGTCTTGAGCCAAAAGTCCCTGTTGGGTGAAAAATACTGATTCCAGGCAGATATCTACATGTAAGGCATCTAGTTTTGCAATAGCTTCACACTTCTAGCTTGTGAAATGCACTAAACATCAAATTACAAAATAGCTACCTTTCAAATACAGGGTACTGAAGTAAATTCTTCAGCAAAGCTTCTGTTTGTATATTAAACTATCAGATACACTCTGTTACACTTTATAAAATGCATTGCCTTGCCATGGAAAATAGGAAGAGCTTGAAAAATGCTTGTAAGAAACTCTCTGAGCAGAACTGCATTGCTTAAAGTATCTTTGGAAATGATAAGGATTACTCAGCAAACATCAGGAAACCACATTGTTGTTACTCCACCTTGCATGGACGTACAGGGGAGACAGTATGATTTAATTATTCCCACAATAGTTTAAAAAGCCCAGATAGGTATAATGTTGATGCACTGCAAACGACTGACAAAATAATAGAAGCAAGGATTTGATCTGCATGCGTTACAATTGAATATCTCTATATATAATGATTCATAGCATTTAGAGGTTAACTAAAGAGAAAATAACATCTTTCTGTTGTCAAGGTTGAGTTGGTTTCTCATTACAAGCCATATTCTAACAATCACACAAATATAATCAGTTGTAGGGGAAGCTGTTAGTGATTCGTACATTTAGGTTGCCAAAGACATTTCATTATGAGGTGTTCCACTGACTTTTTTCCTCTGGGAAGCAGTAAGACCATTGTCAATTAACTGTCACAGACACTTTTTACACAATCCCAGGGTGTCCCTGCCACATTTGGTGAACTGAGACACAGAATTAAGTTTGCAAGGGCAATCACTGATAGTTGGTCAGTATTGCTTATAATTTCGTCTTCAAGCATATCTGCTTAATGTAGGAATGGACTGAGTGAATATTCCCATCTGAATGGTTAATTTGAAGGAGGAAGACCAATGAAATACACCCAAACCCACAAATTACTTCCCTTGGTGTGCTGTGGAAAGAAAGGCACGGTTCACCCCAAGTCACCCTTATTGGAGCATCAGACACTGCAGAATAGGACTCTTACCTGGGTCATCATGTGCATCTAATTATCACTAAATGATCTTAACATGCACAGCAGCATTTCGGATGGTTGTTTTGAATTACGCGTCCTTTCTGCATTTTCTTAAGGAACTCCCACACAAATAAACGTTCAATATTGTTATAAGGCAGAATCAGATGCTGATGTATGAAACAAAACAAATTTGTATGTATATCTTAAATTTCATTCCAACCTATCACCAAGTACATTTTTTTTATTTTCCATTTCCTGACAGCATACCAATAACACTAGCTTACTCCAGACAAAGAGGTCTGTCGCCCTCAGGCTAGACAGTCTTCATCTTTCTTTTTGTTTCCAGGAATTTTCCTGGAGATAATCATCATAAAATTAAAGATGGGGGTGTGTGTGTGGAGCACGGGTGGTGGTAGAAAGCAATATTTTAAAAAATCTGTAGGTTTTTAGCTCTAAAATAGTCCTATAACGTATAGTACAAAGCTTAACAGTGTAATCATAGGAAGATGCGGAGACTGACATAAAAAGGGTCTTGGATTCACGAATGCTGTATTCTCTGGCTTCATCAGTAGTTATTGTATATTTGGATGCATCTTTACTGACATCCCAAAGCACTTTCTTGTATGCAAATAGAGAGTGTAACAGTCCATACCTGAAAAGACAAAAAAGACAAATCTTTCTTGTCAGAGATTGCTGTCTTAAAGTTTGAGTAAGTCACTTCAGATGGAGCTTCTGAATGTCACTGCTCCCTTTACTGCACATATCTAATGAATATAAGACAATTATAATGAAGTGTACTCAAGCAGTCTCAGGATTAAATGTGTCCAATCCTTAAACAAAAAAAAAAAGAGAATGTATCAAGAATGTTCCATTTATAGTCACTGTGAAAACCTAAGAAAATGAGTGCCATTTTAAACGTTCATATCTTTAAAAAAAAAAAAAATCACCCTTATTTTATTAATTGACAGTTGAACCTGAGAAAGTCAGTATCAAGGCAATAGGCCTCAGACTAAAATGAAAATGGCTGTCACCTGTAAATATTTTATCCTAACTACAGATTCTGCTAATGGGTCTTTTCTCATGCACCCTGCTGTTAACTCCAGAGCTGTGACTGTCAGCCAAGTTATACCGATGTCAAATTAAGCTCAGCAACTATCAGACATTGTATTGTGATAGGAAAGCAGTTTCCGTTAAAATTAAAAACTCGAGTCCCTAGACAGTTAATTGAGCCTATGTGTGAGAGCCAGGCAATCTTTTTTCTTTCCTCTTGAAAACAACGTTAAAAACATGGTACTAAAATTCATGCAAGGCAAGTTTTTTCTTTACCATTCCCAATGATACCTGTATCCTGCCCAACCACAGGTCTGAACATGAGACAGCCCAGCTAGAAATTTGGCTATTTCAGGCAGTATATATTGAGGGAAACAGCAATCCCATGGTTTTTGGAGCCTAGGAGAAGTTTCATCTCTGCTTACAGAGGTTTTCAGAGTAGATGCTTAAGTCCAAGCAAACCATCCTCAGCCCTCTGTACAGGGAAAATTAACCACTGCAGGGCACCATTTGTCTGACCTATTTTAGATGTCCAGGGAAAGATGAACCATGACCCAAAATTGCCTGTTTCTTGTCAGTGACTATAAAAGGACCCCTGGGTGACTAGCTCAGATGTCAGAATCTCCACTGTAAATGCTTGAGTCAGGTGAGATGACTCTTATCCTGGTCTTCATAAATTTTACAACATGTGGGACTAGGTTTTACTGCATATTATAAACTAACTAAATAAAAAAAATGCTTAAAAATTCTGGATTTAAATGGTCTTCAAGTTCTATCATTTTGTAAGGAAAGCTTTCCATAACCTTATAGCAAAATATGAAAACCTGTTACAATTTGGGAGAATATTAAAAATATTTGCCATTTATGTGGCAGATAGGTTTCCAACCAAATTACTTGCACATTTCCAGCACTGTTGAAAGAGAAAACCCAGTAGGCATCAGTCTAACTCTTTATTGAAATCAGAGTACTTCAGCAACTTCCCCAGTGTCATCCCGTTTCATTCATGTAGCACCTGCCTCTGGTGTCTTTCTACAATTTTGTGACTGCATTTTGTCACTCCTGTTGTTTCAAATGCTCTTTGCATCACACTCTGCTTTTCCATCCATTTGGAAACCACATCTGAAAACATTTCTTCTTCACTGGTTATCTCTTGCCCTTTTGCTCTTGCTTTTCAATTGCTATTATTTGGATCTCTAAGGTGTATATTACAACTTCAAAAAGCCTTTCAAGAAATTGTTTGAAAAATATTCTACAACATGAAACGTAATGACAGTACTGTATAGTATTACTTTTAATAATTCATTTGCATGTAGTTCTGGGCTTTCTGGATTTTTCCAAAACTGTCAGAACAATATCAGGTTCAAGTTGTTCATTGATTATTTTTCTCATAACAATAGAAGAAGGATCCATAGGAGACAGACAATCTCACTTTTGTAGTGATGTTTCATAATTTAACATTTAGTACCTTTCAAGAGACGAAAGGTTTCATTTTTGCTTAAGCAAAGGTAAGCAGTTTCTCTTGATGGTGTTGCATACAAAGATGATAAGGTCAGCCAAATTGCTTAGTTATTGAACAGATTAAGTCATGTGCCTTGGTGAGATAGTTGGTGTGCTAAAGTAATACTCAAAGGAGAGGAGGGCATGTAGCAATATAAAAGCTCAACTGAATTTATGAGATGCAGTGCTTTATGACCAAACTTGGAGATTAACACAAATCTACAAAAGTCCTAAACTATGAACCTTCACCTGCCTGTGTCTTTATCTTCTTTATCTGCAGATTTAAATCCCATATAATAGCCTTAGGCGGACATAGGCTGACATTTACACACTATGGGAATGAATTCTTTAGAAGGGTTCCAAGGGTTTGTAGACCATGCATGGTACATAGAAACCCTAGATGTAAAACTGACCCAAGCCACTTGGCCCACACAGTACATCGTAGCTAGAGGTGGATGAAATAACTGAGGTACAGAGTATCTGAGTATAGACAGCACTTTGAGAATCTCACAAACACGCAGCACTGTGTCACCTCTACATACACCCATTGCCATTTCACATGTCTTCAAAGGGCTTCAGAGAAGGTCTGAGGAGCCAGTAAAGCCCTAAGAGGCAACTTCAAGGGACAAACCACAGCTGTGTGCCATGCCAAGGTGCAGGATACTATGAAATACAGGGTCTCTCTAAAGGATATAGGAGACAACACATGGGATGTATAATGTCTTTTTAATCTAAGTACATCTAAAATCACATTATCTTACATATCACCTCTGTGTTAGATTATTGCTTTCTGTCAGTATCTAAAGCATACAATTGGGCTAAGTTTAAAGTGAAGGGGGCTTTGCCATAGCCTTCTTCAGCAAATGCATTGCACTGTTTGCATGCAGGTTAAAAGTTGACAGCAACAGGAAGGACTGGTTGTGTCCTTGTTAGAAAAAAATGCAAAACAATGATAGTGGAATAAGAGGGAATAAAAAAAAATCTGTTTTGCTGTTGTTGTTTTCCCTTCAACTGGGGAAAATGAGTTTAACATTTCTTTTCCAATATTCTTTACATTTGTTCTCAATTTTTAAAGTCTATTTCTAGCAGGTAAATGAAAGCAAAAAAATGAAGAGAATGAGAAAGGAGAGTGAACTTTGGTAATGACAAGAAAGCAAAGTATGATAATCGACACAGAACAGAAGTACAAGACATGGGCAGCAGAAGTTACACTACCTTAGTGTAGGTTTCCACGGTATCTCCCCCTTGAAAATTCTTTGCTGTTGAATAGGTTAAGCTTATTCAATTTTGAGTAGAAGTATTAGAAAGGATATCTCTCTACCACTTCATAGTTTTCATGAAGTTTCAGTTTTCATGAATTTTTTTGGAAAAGCAACATATTTTTCAGATCTCTTCAAAATTGTTGAACTCACTTAGGAATCACCAACACGGCTCAAAATGATGTAAAGAAGAATTGACAGACAGTCATGCAAACATGCAGGCACACAGAAAAGCACTCGTAGACATAGCCCATTAGGATTGCAGAAGCTTACGGAACCAAGCTAAAAATGCATAATGTGAAGCATGTTAAAATGTAAATGTAAATTGCTGATGTAAACATGTTCTAATGAAGACCACTTTATTAACAATTTACAATCAGAAATGTTTTGTGAAAACACATGGAAACAACAATACAGTGAGGATCTGGGTTTTTTTCTTTTTTCTTTTTTTTTTTTTCCCTGAAAATAAAGTTTAACATTGAATACGTGATTATAGGATGTTTCAAAGAAAAGATATGAAATGGAAGATTTGCCCTTATCTGTCGAGGAAACACATAAAAGAACTGTAACTCTGGAGAATCAATTGGATTGAGCTCATAGATAGTGTTTTAAGGCCTAATAGCAGGGGACTGCAAGAGACCAACATGACAGGAAAGGCAGGAGAATGAAATACTATATGATCAGATAAGTGAGACAGGTAAGATTGTGATTATGGGTGATTTTAGCCTCCCTAATAATTATGGAGAAACCTTTGAGATATTGGCTGATGGCATGTGGAATGACTGACATAACAGATGATTATTTCCTGAAGCAATATATCAAGAACTCTGTTAACAATAATTTATTTCTATCTTTGATGTTATTCGGTGTCCAAGACACTAATAAGCATATATGAAACTGCTTGTCCATTTGATCTAGTGCAGAAAATATAAAGTATGGGATATTTCCTGAAAACTATTACCAGACTTTCAGCAGAACCTGAATGACAAACTAATATTTTACAAAAGAATTAAATGGGAGTATGTATCAGCAGGATTCACTCCTGCAAAACAAATACCAATACTTCTTAGTGTGTTTTCAGTCCAAGCATAAGACCCTTTACAGGGTCTAGATTCCAGAATGCTTTTCACCTTGTATTGCATTTCTCAGACTCTGGACCCTTTGATGCTCTGCATCTTGAATGTTGAGATAAAACCTTCTCACTCGTCTGAAGTTACTCTAGAAATGAATCTGGGTCAGCACAGGGAAAGAGCTTAGCTTAGAATCACAGCCTTGTTGTAAAGTACCTTCAGAAGTCCATGGTCCAATGCCATACTAAAGAGAGTCATTTACAGCAAGATAGCCAAGGCTGTGTCTAGTTGTCTTATGGGTGTCTCAAAGGATAGGGAATCCACAGCCAGTTCCAGTGGTTGACCTCCATCATAGTAAAAAAGTCCAGAACTGGATGTAGCTCTCCAGATGTCTCTCACTAGGGCCACACAGAGGGGAAAAGTCATGTCCCTCTACCTACTTGCAACGTTCTTCTTAGTAGAGCCCAGGAGGCTCTTGGCTTTCCTTCCCACAAGGGCTCATTGGTGGCTCATGCTTAAATTAGTATCTATCAGTACCACGAGTCCCACTTCTGAAAAGCTGTTCTCCAGCCACTTGTCTCCCAGTCTTTCCTGGTGCCTAGCATTACTCCATCACAGGCGTAGGCCTTGGCATTTCCTTTTGTTGACCTTCATGAGATTTTTAGCCCACTTCTTCAGCCTGGCAAGGTACCTCTGGTGGCACTCCATCTGGCGTATAACTTCTGCTCCCAGCTTTGACTCATCTGCAGACATGCTGAGGCTGCAGCCTGTTTCACAATCCGGGTCATTAATGAAAATATTAAATAGTACTGGCCCTAGTATTCACCTCTGGGGTTCACTACTGGTGGCTGGGCTTCAGTGGGTTTTGCTCCAATAATCGCTTCCCTCTCAGCCTGGCCACTCATCCAGCTTTCAGAGACTCTCCATTTTTCTAGGCTGTACAATCTCAGTTTGTCCATGAGGATGTTGTGGGAGACAGGGCAGAACATCTCGCTGAAGTGAAGAGAAACAATATTCATTGCTCTCTCATCATCCCCCGAGCCAGTCATCCCATCTTGAGAGGCCGTCAGCTTGGCCAGGCAGGATTTCCCCATCATGCACTGTTCCAACAAGGTTCTTTGCACCTCCACCCATCACAAAAGGAAACATCTCTAATTTAAATAAAGTTTAAAACATTAATAATGGGAACAACAAAGGAAAATTAGAATAATACAAGAGAAAAATAAAGAACCAGATCCCAGCTGAAATGAAAAATGAACAAGAAAGTTTCAGAAGGTGCCAAAAAGTGAGGAAATTTTGAAAAATTTGTACAGGAAATGAACCAAAAACCCCTGTAAGGGTTTCATAGCATGCTATGTAACTGCACAGCCTACAGCACAGCAGCCCACAGCAAGTACCACAACGAAGCAGTTCTCATCTATTAATTTTTTTCCTTCTTTTTTTTTTTTTAAATGATGAGAACTTACATATCACAGGCATACAAACAAGTTAAAATTATTTATCTCTGCCTTAGTTTGATTATTTATTAGTTTCATCTGAAGTATAATCTCTACGCTCTGTGAGATTTCACATCAAACATTCATGAGCTGACAATGTTAAGAGTATTTTTCTACTGCACTTGGTGCTTATTCCCTGCATAAGGTCTACTTTTCATCCAGCATTCTTTAATAGTGTAGAAAACTATCTCTCCCCAAATACATAACAAAACACTTCATGGGGTATGAACAGGTAATCAGGAAGGGGGATACTGGAATGGGAGGTTTTGTTTCAATTCTGGGACTGCCTGGAATGTATCCAGGACACAAGTCTTATGGGGAGAGGCTGAGAGAACTGGAGTTGTTCAGCCTGGAGAAAAGGAGGCTGAGGGGAGACCTTATCACTCTCTACAACTCTCTGAAAGGAAGGCATAGAGCGGTGGAGGTTGGTTTCCTCTCTCAAGTGACAAGTGATAGGACAAGAAGAAATGGCCTCAAGTTGCACGAGGGGAGCTTTAGATTGTATATTAGGAAAAAATTCTTCACTGAAAGTAATACCAAGCATTGAAACAGGCTGGCCAGGGAAGTGTTTGAGTCACCATCCCTGGAGGTATTCAAAAGACATGTGGATGTTGCACCTGGGGACATGGTTTAGTGGTGGCTTTGACAGTGTTCGGTTAAAAGCTGGGCTTGATGATCTTAAGGGTCTTTTCCAACCTAAATGATTCTATGATCCTATTTTCTCCTAAATGACTACCTCATACCTAACATGAATCACAGAAAACTGCCATAGGCATCAGCTTCAAGGTTGTTTCCAAGTGTCTGCTGTCCACTGTCAACCATGAAAGCATTCCAGCAGTTCTTTACCCCAGTTATCCTGTGCTACACGATGTTTTAGAAAACAAGCAATAGTGAAAAACACTACTGCATTTTGGAAGTCTATTACTTTTGAGCCTCTTGAGGTCATTTGAAGCCAAAATGTGGTATAATGCACGCATGCACTCCTGTTGCAGTACAGTACAAAATATTCCCCTTCATTAACGCATTCACGGTTGCAAGGAGTCACAGTTTAGTAGCTCTATTAACCTCTCCAAAGGATGTAGTCAATACCTGTATCATATGGGGCATAACATTTTAATTTTCAAGAAACTGTGGATGTAGATTCACTTCAAAGAGTCTTGCTTAACACAAAGCAGCTGGGATTAAAGATGGGATAAAAGAGACGATGCTTGACGTACATAATAAGAGTTTTTGTAAAACAGACTGTATTGAACTGGGGCAATGGTGACTGCATGGGTGCTTTCCTAGGGGTTTTATTGCCTCTACTGATTATTTTAATATATGTGAGTTGTAAATATATAAAAAACTTTGAACACCAATAACCCCCAAAGATACAGTTTGAAATAAATTTTAAAATCATGTTTTTGTATATGTGTATCTAAATATATATGTTGTTGTATGAGAAATCTGCAGAATATTGAGACTTTTTCTGTTTGCACTCTCCCCTTCCTGACTACCATTATTAAAAAAATATATGATTCCGTTCTAATGTGCAGTACTAATAATTAAGAAAAGGATGCACTGGGCCATGCACACTATCTTCCTGTCTTGTGCAACATGGCATACTACTCAGTGTTTGAGTTCCTTTATTGCCTGTGCATGCTGGATATAATTGCTTCCAGAAGACAGACTATAAATTAGAAGAGGTCATTTCTTCCCTTACTGTTGAGGTGGAATTTTCCCATATCACCAATGTAGTATTTTACAATATTTACATTGTACATGCATATTATTTTTTTACATTATAATGTTGAGATTAATTTAAGGAATATTCCTCTTTATATAAGTACTTTTATTTCTATACAATAATCATATCTATAAATATGTGCATATCTATCTATATAAGGTAGGTGTAAAGATTTAAAAATCAATTTAAAACAATAAAGAGTGAAAAACTAGATGATAAATAATGAAGGCCATAGGGTGAGCAATAGTCTGATGGTGATGTCAGTCAGGAGTTGTAATGAAATAGGTTGAACCTGCAGCAACTATGCTTTAATGATATTAACTGACACACACCAGAAGTAATTAAAATATATATTCTGCTTAAAAACAAACTATGTTTACATGAAGATGAATATGCTTATAAAATTAATGAATCATGAAGAGGTGTATGAACTGATGCAAAACATATAACATCCTTGTTTTGTGCTATTTCCTTCCTTTGGTTCTCACCATTTCTTCTTTCAGATTTATCATTGTCTCGTTCTTAGTTTTTCAACTTAAAATAATTATTCATTGATCTTGAAAACAGTTACATATGTGCTGAATCTCAGCAGGGCTACTGAGGGCACAGAAGGTTAAGCATGTTCAGGTGTTTGCAATCCTGAGTGAACAATACTTACCTGAAAAAGGAATTATTTAGCATGATTTACTGGTACACATTTTTTCCATGTAGCACATTCTACAGTGCTTTGACCAACACAATTTTAAGTAATCTTTGTGACAATCCCTGTGATAATCCTTGCGACAGGACTCCTGTCATATTTGTTGACAGAGAGGGTGCTTCTGACTCACCAGTGGAAATGTTTTCTCTCATTCAACCTAAATGTGAATAAAGAAAAACCTCACGTTATGTTCAGGCTTCTAAAGCCTTAAATTACTTTACATCACTAGGGAAGCATCATTTTTTTTTAACAATATAAGAACACAGTATTTGATTTTCCCATTATGATATACATCAACCTTAGCAGATCATTTTCAGTATTACATCCTCATTCATTTACTTCTTTCTTTATTTCACTTTATTATTAATTTTATTTTTTTTTAAATTATGCTCATTACAATCTCTCTAGGTGTGCATGTAAATTATTAAGAACAATGAGTAGTGGTTGACTGATGTAAAACTAAATTGAAAGAGACTCAGCTGCACAAAACAATATAGCCCCTTCCCAATGCCCTGCTTCTCCCCTAAGGCAAAAGCCTCAATCAATGGGTTTTCAATGTGCCCAGAGGATCAATAGGTTCAGCCTATACTGATCTTTTGGGGGGAGGAAACCGCCCAAAAATAAAAGAACTTCCTTGAAAATTGTTCTCAGCCATTGTGAGGTTAGAATAAATATACGAAATGTGAAAATAATTTCACTTATCTGTTGGTGAATCAGCTCCAAATTATAAACTTAGTAAGGATGTTGATGATCCTGAATTCAGCATTTCTGAGTAGTTTCTTTTCGTGGTGACCTTCCCTTTTCTCATGAGGCTGCCAGATGGTCATCAAGTGCAGTGAACAAGTTTGCTGCTTTCCTGCAGTTACCATCAAAGTATTCAGTATTGTTTCTATAGGAAAAAAGAAAAAAGCACCAAAAAACCCAACAAAAAACAATGGGAAGATTATATTTAATCTGATGTTTTATCACGTCTTAAGAGTAGATCATCTTCTGTACAGCCACTGGCTGATGAATGGTTTCAAGACAAGAAAAACATACATTCTGCCTTTCTATCTTTTCAGAAACCTAAGAAAATTGCTGTACTGCTACTGTGTATGGTGTCCTTACCTTTCTATCACTGCCTGAAGAGATTCATACAAGGAGTCATTATTGTCCAGCTGTCTCTCAAGAATAAATCAGCAACAGAAATAGTTTCAGGTCCTGCATTTTGATTTTGTTAACGAACATCTTCAGAAAAACTGATGCCTATAAATTCGTAGAGGCAGTATCCTAGATTAGTAGAGTTCAGATATGTGGAGAAGGGAACTCCAATAATCATTTTATCTTTCTGTGGCCCAAGGGTAGAGTCATACTGACCTATTATCATCTGATAACTTTCTATCCGTCTTTTAAAAAATGATGTGATAGGAATTCCACTGCCATCCTTGGATAAGTGCTTAATTATTCTTATCATTAGAAAGATTTCTTCCTACCCCCAGACCTAGATCTCCTCCTCTGCAGTTTAAACCCGTTGCAACTATTCTCTACCGGAAAGGTTTGTGGAATATTTTATTATCTCTTTCTCTGTAGAGTCTTTAAAACATTTGAAGAACATTAGGATGTCTCCATGCAGGTTTTCCTTACATAGACTCAACCATGCTGATTTTTGTAGACTTTCCTTACAGGTCAAGGTTTTTATTCCTTTAACATCCTATCTAACTGCTTTGTATTCTTGGAACACAGCACTCACAACTGGATACACCAGACCAGTGCAGCTTCATGGCAGTTGACTGAAACTGAAGGTTGTTTCATTTCATTCAACTATAACACTCCATTTTATGACTTTGGTCTGAAGTTACTTTTTTTTTTTCCTGTGTGTATATATGTGTGTGTGGCAGCATATCATTCTACTCAGCACTCTTTCTTAATCTCCAGTTCCTTTGCTGGTGAGTTGCTGTCTACGCAAACTTTTTCCACTTTGTATTTGGGCATGTGGTGTCTAAATTAAAATGCACCAGTGGTATGTAGGTAGTTGAAAGTCAAAACCCTGGAAGAAGATGACAAACCAAAACAAAGTGATTTACCATGCTAACATGTATTTTAGAGATAAAAGAAGGCAAATACTGTGACCAAACTAGATATGAATAATGCATGTCTGTATCTTTAATACTGTCAAAAGATTTTCCAAAACGAGTTTTATACTTTTTTTTTTAATTATTTCTTATTTACCTGATTGATTTCACTGACTTTGCAAGTGTATTCTATTCTTCCAAGATTCCTTTTATTTTTGTAAATATCCAACATACATTCCTAGTTAGAATGCATACAATCACTGTGATAACTAATAGATTATAGCTCCTCTTAGGTTCTGTCAGGCAAGCTCATGAGTCCTTTTCTTACACTAATAAAAATCCACTTTAAAGTAATCATCTCTTCTTTATGTTCCATGAAGGAGAACTTTTAAAAAACTGTTCTTTCAACAATATCAGAATAATTTTACTAAACCCTTAATTACTTCAGTCCTGAGAATTTATATTTTCTCTCCCCCATCTTTGCGTCCAGTTCTGGGCTCCCCAGTTCAAGAGAGACAGGGAACTACTGGAGAGAGTTCAACGTAGGGCAATGAAGATGATTAAGGGATTAGAGCACCTCCCTTACGAGGAAAGGCTCAAAGGGCTGGGGCTCTTTAGCCTCGAGAAGAGAAGACTGAGGGGAGACCTCATCTATGTTTACAAGTTCCTAAAGGGTGGGTTGAAGGATGATGGAGCCGGACTCTTTTCAGTGGTTTCCAGCGATAGGACAAGGGGCAATGGGCATAAGCTGGAACATAGGAAGTTCCACTGGAGGAAGAACTTCTTTACAGCGAGGGTGACAGAGCCCTGGAACAGACTGCCCAGGGAGGTCGTGGAGTCACCTTCTCTGGAAATCTTCAAGACCTGCTTGGATGCATTCCTGAGTAACGTGCTCTAGGCAATCCTGCTTAACAGGGGAGTTGGACTAGATGATCTCTAGAGGTCCCTTCCAACTCTGTCAAATCCATGAATCCGTGAATCTTTGCATATTGAACTGGGAGATCATAATTTGAATAAATTCCATGAGTTTTAGAGGTCAATGTCAGTCTTCAAATTTGAGATGGCTTAAATGTCACATGCTAATGATAATACTTGCAATTTTTTCTAGGTCTAATTAATATTATCATTAATGTGTAGAGCTGCCAGTATTGCTTACTGACAAACAGGCATTACAGTCTTCATGTTTCTAACCCCCAAGCTTAAATTTTTCAGTAGTTTGTTTCAGAGTGAATCTGTGTTTCACATGTTTCTTTAGCAATGCCTTTTTTCTTTTTTTTTCTTTTTTTTGTTTTCTTTTGTTTTCTTTTTTTTTTCTTTTTCCATTGGAAGAACCAGTGTTGTAAACTCCACCAATATTTTTCATTTTTCTCACAATACTTGATCTTATTTATGAGAAGCTGAGGACCAGAGTGTTAAATTTGTCAAAATTTTTCCCAATCATTGACTACATTTTTGAAACTTGGTGTTGCTAATCCAATATTCCTTTGTCAACTATATTGTTTCTTTTATATTTCTTTTCTTGCCAAAGGAGCAGTAGTTAAAGATGGTCCATTAATGCTTATGTACTCTTCAGATACCACAAATGGCCAAGTAAATATCAATATGGATAAATAAACATTATTTGAAAGGCCTCTGGCCAGCCTTTCCATGTAGATGAATTATACAGAGTATTGTGGTATACTGTATGAAATGTTTTAACTGTTAAACTGTAGTGACTGAAATGGTTACAGTGCAGGTTTCTTCCTGGCAAATATTTTCCTTGACCTTGACTACCATAAATGTAAACTTAAAAATAGCATCTTATTGACTTAAAAAAAAATACTGAGAGGAATTTCAGAGCTAGCAAATGTCACTTTTCAACCAGCATAGTAAGAACTGCCTTGATTAAGGGTGAAGTTTGCCCCCCGCGGATCTGAAGGCATGTGCACCACTCGAGTCCCATTTAAATCCTCCAAATGGAAGTTAAGTGGTGAACTCCACTCCAAGTACAGATTTTAAATGTTCTTCATTACATAAAACCTCTAGTTCTTAAACTTTGTTTTTAAAAAGTACTAGCAGTGTTCAGAATGGTATGTTTTTCATTGTGTCTAAATATTATTTTCAGGCCTTTATCTCCAATGGATTTTGTTAATAAAGAAAATAATAGAGCCCCAGGAAATGGTGATGTGACTGTAATAGACTTCATTCAGTAAAGCTTCTGCTGTTAATTAAGAAACTTTCATCTTTGAAGTGCAGTGAAAAAAATTCTTATTAACAAAGGTATGTTAGGTCAGTAATAAAGGAGATTTCCCTTTGAACATTATATCTAATCAATCCAGAGAGAATTAAGACAATTATATTTTATCAGAAACATGTAGAGGCAAGGATCAACAAGGGGGATGGAGTGAGACTTTGGTATTAATTACAAAACTGTTTTAGGAAATAATCAATCCTTTGTTAATCAGGGCAGGTATATGAAATGACAAAGAAATTATTTATCAAGCCACAAGGGTGAAAATCGTAGACAAGGGATTATAGGGATAAGTCTCTGAATTGTAAAGCAATCATATAGGCCTTTCTTTGCATTTTAGGTCAGATTTCTAATTGTATTCTATTCCAAATATCACTAATTAACTTAGAAGGGAAATATTAAATGTTATAAACCATAAGAGACACATGAATTAGACCATTTCATTTTTCAGTGTTCCAGTTAGACTCTCGGAACACGTGATTATTATTTTTTTCAGTCTTAATTTCTGAATATATTTAACTTGATTTGAGGGACAGAATATACTTAGTCTCCTCAATTGTTCTTGCAGTAAATCCAAACTGCATTGTTGAAACCAGAGCCACCTGTAAATTTATTGTAAATATCATCAAAAATAGAACGAACCAACCAGATCATGTACTAAAATAAATCTGAATTACAGTATTTGTTCACAGTCATTTGAATAATTTATTTTCGTTTCAGTGGATTTTATTATATTTGCGGTTCATTGACCACAATATTCAACAGAAAAAAAACCCATAATGATAAAAAATGTAAAAATCAGCTATAGTACTAATCATACTAGTTATTTCTTCTTACACAGAACACTGTCATTTCCAAATTTGATAAAATCCTTGGACCCACCTCTGTTTCACAACGTAGGATTCAAGTCAGTTGTGAAATAGGACACAAGTCTCACTTTAACTGGATCTTTGGAAATGGCTAAGCAGCAAATCAGGCACCAACCCTATAATACAGTTACAAGAACATCTCAGAGTGGACACCTTTGTCCTATTGCCTGTTCTATTATATCCAGGCTGCCCAGGGAAGTGGTGGCGTCACCATCCTTGGACGTATTTAAAAGACATGTAGATGTGATGCTGAGGGACATGGTTTAGTGATGGAGACTTGGCAGTGCTAGTTAACAGTTGGACTTGATGATCTTCCAACTAGATATCTCTTCCAACCAAAATGATTCTATGATTCTATGTCATAATAATTACCACCTAATTTTTGATGCTTATTTAAAGTTCTTAGACAAATATTCCAGAAGTGTCAGAAATACTTTCCTACTTATTTTTGAGTGGTTCTCTGACTTCTTCTTTGATGTTTTTCAGCTAGTTCTTGGTGGGTGCATCACAATCTGCACAAGTGTGATAGACGAAGTCCGAGTATGAATTCACCCCTTTTTCTATTTTATGCCACTCTTACAACTTTGTAACTGTTCACATCTCTTGGAATTCGCGTGTCCTTGCCAGTCTGTGTGAGCTACTGATTATTTCACTGTGTATGGTATGTGATAGCTCAGTGATTAATCTTTCCATTACTGTGCAGCCCAGAGATGTCAGATGCTGTACTGCCCAAACATACACATAACAAGAGGTTTTGTTACAAGGAGCTTTCAGTATATGTCGGCCTGTGAGGTGAAATGCAAGAGGCAAGGTAGAAGATTGTGGAGAGGAAAATGTTGTCTAAAATTCATAGAAGTCTCTAGCCAACTTCATTTTCTTTCCAAATCCCTCAAGACTCCATGTCCTGTGTTGCTTTGATCAAAGATTTTTTTTCCTGGGAATCTTCAAATTAAAGAAATGATCTTCAAATCACCTGGTCT
This sequence comes from Tringa tobata, assembly GCA_033628505.1. Lineage (NCBI taxonomy): Eukaryota > Metazoa > Chordata > Aves > Charadriiformes > Scolopacidae > Tringa > Tringa tobata. The sequence goes on from JAHREE010000096.1 coordinate 7,490,449, forward strand.
TCTTGTACTTCCCAGGTCAGTTCTTTGACTCTCTTGTCCATCACAATGATGGTTTCCACTGGAAAAACACCTCCAACGGTAATAGCTGGTCAGAGATCTGCTTTAGTGTGACTTTTAACTAGTACCTCATGGAAGAAAAAAGAGGATACAGTATTACTCTTCTGTGAAAAAAGATACATTTATCTGTCTTTTTTGGTCAGATAGTTGTTCGACATTGGTTTTGCTTTTTCCAGGTTCTGCTTTCATTAAGTAAATATCTTTCCACCCATAAAACTTTTCTCTCATTTACCCTCTTTCCTCTGTCAGAGATACATCTCTGAGATGTTACTAACTCACCCATTGCAAGCATTTGTTGGATTTCTTAGATTGATCTCCAAGTGTCAGCTACACCATGCCAGTGTGAACTGGCACCCAGACAATTTTCACAGCCAAGCCAAAGTCTTAACAGCTAAATACGGCTTTTCTTTATGCAGATCTTCCCAACGTCATCGCTCACTATGTTCTGACATATTGTCCATAGAAAAGGGGGCTGACTCGGAAAGCTTGCAATAACCTCTGACAGCTATACCTGATGTTAACTGAGTACATTTCCATTATTCAAAATGTACCTGGGTTTTTTCCCCCTCAAGACCTTCATTCACTGGAATGTCTATAGGCTATTTTTGTTAAGGTTTGAAAAATGGCTTAGTGTGATTTTTTGATGCAAGTTAATACAGTGATAAGCACAGTAAAGTCGCCAGGAATAGCAAATCATTAATTTACTTCAGAAAATAAGACTTCAGTGATGAATAAACCCCATAAGGATTCTATAGTTTCAAAAAGCTTCACTGGCAATGAATATCTGAACTGCCTGAAAGAAAAGTAAAACACACTACTAAACCAGTAATTATTTTATACAGTTGATCAGCAAATAAGCTTTAGGATGGAGGGTGCTTGACAAAGTAGTTTGAGATTAGACTTCACTAAAATGGATGATCTTTATTTTAAACACATTACAACTTATAATTATAGGAGCAGATAACTAGAAGACATAGTTAAGAAGAGTGGAGAAGAAGGTTTTAGGCAAAATAAGTCATTTTGCACTGTTATTGCAATGTATTGTAATATCTTGAGTCAAGGCTGAATCTCATATGTATTAATAAACTGAGTAAGCTCTGTTGATGGAAATGCTTACAGTGAAATAACCTGAGTTGTTCTGACATTTCTGGTCTGGACTTCTTCAGCCCACACCTGCTGCCTCTGTCATAACAGAAGAAAGAGAAAGACAACCTTCCACCTTATCTTTAATGCTGCTTCATTTTGTTCATTATGCTTGAGGTCATTTTCCCAAATCTACCAATCATTCCAATTTTCCATATTTTTTCTTCTCTTCCGAATTCTGTCTCAGTTAATTTATTCTTCAAAGACCACTTCAACTGATAAGAATTAGATGTCGTTGAGGTAAATAACTAATTCAAGATCCTAAATTCACTAAAAACCCAGAGTATTACCTTTGTAAGACTGTGGATCAGACACTCGATGTTGAGAGAGATCCTTAGAAAACTGCCAAGTCTTTCCCATTATTTGAGATTTTAATCACCAAACCTAAAATATGAAGCACTTTTCAGCCAGGAATTGGGAAGAACACATCTGTAACAATGCGTACGGAACAGTAATGTGTGAAGCAAGGCTATTCATGACTTCTAACCAGGAGAAAAACTACTAAATGGCCAAATAACTATTTCTTATCATAGCTCCAGGTTATCTGTCAATATATCCACAGGACACCTCTAAGGAAGAAAATTTAAAACATCTCTCTGTAAAGTATGGTAATTCCTCATTTTTAGTCTCAAGTTGTGATTGCACTTCCGGTGTTCACCTCACTTCGACAATCAAATTCATCCTGGATTTATGGACCCAATCATAAGTGCCATGACATTATTTGGGCTCCATTCCCAGTATGGGTGCCAGTGCTGAAGAAGGAGTTCAACAGCTTTGCTTCTACTTGCCTGAAGAATGGAATAAGAGAATTATGCAGAAAAAATTAAATTATATTGTCCTTTGGTAGGTGAGGGGGTGTTAGGTTTGTGTATTGAGTAGAATTAGATTTTTTTATTATTCTACTATGAGTTCTAACATTTGAATTTCAAAACTGATAAAACATGCAGATCAGGAATGTGACATTTCTAAGGTATTTATAAAATAAAATGAGAAAATCAGAACTATTTATCCTGGTTGTTCTTCAAATCATGTTATTCTGGAAAAAAAACAAGATTCTGTGCTTAGTTATCTGAAGGAAAAATATACATTTCCAGGCAAATGATAAATCCTTATGGATTTTCATTTACACAGAACTGGTAATCACCCTGACATCAAGAGAAGGGGATTAAGATTGTAGGTACAAGATGTTTTTACCTGGGGATGCTACTGTTCCTCTGCACGGGGGCTCCATCAGAATGGTCTCCTCAGGGCCTCTACCACCCCTTGAAATTCAAGAAAGTCACTGGATCAGAGGACTTTATGGTTCTGACCGTTAAAAGAGAGCTAAACTCCACATAAATGTTAGTAGAGTGCTCATACATGCCATGAATGCATTGCACATACAGTCTCATGCATGAGAAGCCAGATTTTTTCAGAACACCTTCTTAAAAAACAGTTTGATTTACAAAGGCAAGAATCCTCTATGCAGAATGATGCATCTTCCCAGCAGCCTGTTTTAAAGGATGAAAAGATTAATTCATCCTTCTCCTGAAAATAACAAATGGAAGGTAAATAACCATGTCAGTGAAGGAGAACTGGTCTGCCCAATGGGGACATTCCCTTGTGCACTACTGTAAGGATATGAAACTAAGGATTTTACTGGTGATCAATAAAATAGATCATTTCCTTTGTGTGAAGGTTGTCTGGAGTGAGACAGCTACAGAAAACCCCTATCCTGCTTTTTTTTATCCTTATTTTTTTCCTATGGTAAGTCCAGAGGAGCAACGAGCAAAAAGAAAAAAATAACCCTGACATTTTATTTTTTTCATGCACAATTTAAAAATACTTTAGAAAATAAAACTTAAGTGAAAGCTCCCTGAGCAAAAATTAGAATTTCAATTGTGGGTTTATTAAGAAAGAGTTGACTGGCAATTAATTAATTGCAGTAATAATTTTCTGTATTGGAAATCACTCACATCTTAACCAGAGGGTCTCAAAGGAACAGGAACACTTAAATATCTTGGCCATGATACAAATAAGAAAATCTAGCCAGGCAAACTGTAATACATAACAGATTGTGTGAACCTTGTTTCATGAATGAATCAGAGCCATGACATCCTTTTGGAGATAACCTACTGGCTCTAAGATGGTGAATTTAGTCCTGCTCTTCACAGCTTAATGTCAATCTTACAAACAAGCTTCGACAATTTAAAAAATAACATGTAAACCACTGGTACACATGGAATATGATCCAGAGCTCACCAAGTTTAATGGAAAATCTCATTCCCATTGATGTCAGTGATCTTTGGATGTAAATTCTTTAAATGATCTTTTGAAAATAGTAATATTGAGTGTTGTGTTCATAATTTTAAATTAATTCCTCGGCAGTCAATCTAATCAGGCCATGAGTAAAAAATATTCACAAAAGAACAAGAAATCAGCAGGTTTTTGTGCAAAAAATGTGAAGTTTGCTTTTTTCTTATCATTCCCAACAAGGGAATTTTAAGACATGAGATTCTTCTATAAATCTTTGGGGAATATGCACGAATACAAAAATTGATTCATTGAATCTTGATTGTTGATTAAGATGCAAGAGAAATACTAAAATTCACTTGCTTTCCTGGTCTTACATTGCTTTCTGGCTTCTGAAAACAATTATTTTTACTAATAACATAATGATTTTGATATAAAATAATGGAATTTTTACGTTGTGTAACCTTGGGATACAACATGGCACCCATGCTCCATCCCTTGAAATGTTCAAGGCCTGATTGGATGGGGCTTTGACCAACCTGGTCTAGTGGGAAGTGTCCCTGCCCACAGCAGGGGGGTTGGAACTTGGTGATTTTTAAGGTCCCTTCCAACCCAAACCATTCTACAATTCCATGATCAGGGCCTTAAGCTTAGATGACACTCTTGAGGTGTGACTACTCACCTAGTCTATGAGAAGAGGATCTCCAGGCTGCACATGTGCCACACTGGTGGGGTGCCTGATTCTTCCCCAGAAACAGGACTGCAGCCATATGCCAAATGTTTTGACTTTTCACTTCGGGTTCACCTTCAGTTCATTGCATGTACAGTGGTTTTGGGATCCACCTTAGTATGTCCTCATTGAGGTGCACCACATGTCCCAGCCATGCTAATTCAATTAAAATTTGCTTGGGGTTCTCCATGCCATCCCGTGTTGCCTGTCATTAACATACATCTCTGTAATGAGAGTCTCTGGGTCTTTGAGTGAGACTCAATGACTTGTAATTTAGCAAAGGAGTGATTTTGTCACTTCATGACCTTAAATACTGTGGAATGATTAAGCAATTATTCTACGTATTTAATTTCTGCATATTCTACATACTCTAAAATTAATGGTGTCCAGAGCAACAAAGATGCAAAGTGATCATTAATGCATTATATTTAAAGTAAAGGACTGGTCCAGATTTCACATCTTTGTAACAGTTCAGAGCCAATACAGAATGAATTAGAACCTAAGATCAGCCAATGCTCTTTGAGATTATTTCCAAATTTCTCTGGTGCTAATAATTCTTTCTACTTAATCTTTACTTAACTTTTACCGTACTGTTATTTATGTAAATTAACATGTTCAGAAAGCAGGGAGACCTCCTGCAAAACAAAAATAAGATTGAGGTTGTTTTCTTCTTTTCAGTTTAGCTTAAAACCAGGGTACTTTCACCTTTGTACAAGGCAATTCACACCTTTTCTTGGTGCTTACGCTGCAGATAGTTATATTTGAATAATTAACAGCAAAGGAAGAGAAGTCTTAAGATTGAAGAAATTTTGGAAGGCCAATGACAAAGAAAATGAAAGTCAAATTGAAGAAAGTGTGTATAGAAGTGGACAAAAAGGATGGTGAAGGAAAATAACCTGATTTTTCATTTGGATAACCGAGAGAGGCTGTCAAACGTTTTCACCTCCAGGGCTTTTTTTGAATTAGCACTAGTTTGACAGTTGCTGCTGTGAGGTGCCTCAGGATTAAAAGTGTGGAGAATAGAGATGTCATTCTGACTCCAAGAGAAGATGACATTCAGTAGATTTGTATTGGATTGCATCTTTATCACAGTAAAAAGCATGTCTCACTTGTTCTAGTAAGTGTCTTGCTTGCTTTTCATTTTCTGGACACCAAAAAATGCAGACTGACAGTCTGATTAGCTCTCATAACTTCCATTAATGATTTTTCATTCAATCACATTTTAAGGGACATTTATTCTTTAAGATCAGGGGTATAAAGGACAAGGCAATAATGCTATACCAATTATTGTCTTCTTTCAGCTGTCCCCATGAAATACAGAAATTATTGTTATTCAATCAAAATATGAAAATATTTATTGTAGTCATCAGTGAGTGTAAATGTTGTCTCCCATGAGAATTCTACCTGCAATTGAACCATTTGGAAAACAGCCTGGGTAATTATATTATCCACGTCTATTTAACTCATATTTCAAAATAAGTCTGATGATTAAAACACGTCCTGATAGGGTTTTGGGGAGTTATTCCTGATGTTTCACTGAGGAAAAAAAAAAATAAAGGCACGTCCTCCCCTGGGTTTTGGAAAGACTGAGAGGGCAAGGAATTAATTAACTTGCAGGGAAATTTCTATACCTTGATTACTTCTTTTAAATATAGAATTGATAACAAACCCATAAAAATAATATTTGAAGAAATTTTAAAGGACGATACAAATTTTGGAAATTAACCCAAGAAAGATCTGAAAAGAATAAGTCACAGCATAACATGCTCAACGTTTCTTAAATGTAAGCTTTTTAATACTTCCAATATTTTGCAGCTGAAAAAAAGAATCATCTTAAATGGTGAGTCCCTTGTGAAATCATGGCATCCCAAATGTTACTGAGCTTTTTAACTTTTTCTCAAATTTAGGATTCAGGATTAATATGCATAAGATATTAGTAAGCTAGGAGTCTCTTTAAATTAGGTGTTTTAACTAAGTGGCATCTAGATGGGGGGAAATAGAGTCTTAAAACATGATGAATATGCAGTTCAGAGGCAGAAATAGCAACAGGATTTATACCTGCTACAGTGTTAGTCTTAAAACTTGCAATTAGTAGTGTCCTTTCTGTATATATTACCAAACCAACATAGGAACCTAAATAGATTAAATTTAAGGAAAAACAAAACAAAACAAATTAAAAAAAACCAAACACCTGAACTCACTCAACTTTATGGGAAATTTATATTTTTATTCTTTAGCCAGCCTCGCTCTTCAGCTGAGATAATTATTTTCACTTATGATGCCCTTACAAAAAGCAATCATACTCAGGCTTTACTTAGCATGATGAAATGATACAAGAATTTTTAGTCTCCTGTGGTAAAACTATCTGTTCTNAAGCGGCATAGCAGGTCCCTCACCTCTTCCTCCTTAATCACAATGCCCTCATTCTGCTTCCCCTCCCTGTCTCCTAGCTCATGAGGCTGGGTGTCCAGGGAACATTATCACTTATGATGCCCTTACAAAAAGCAATCATACTCAGGCTTTACTTAGCATGATGAAATGATACAAGAATTTTTAGTCTCCTGTGGTAAAACTATCTGTTCTGTTTCTTAAACCATTCTGTTTTCCCTAAATTTACTTTCTGGTTTCTACTGAAAATATATTGCTTAATGGACTTTTGTTTCACATTTGCTTTTTTCTTGATGACCTTATAGTGATGTCTTTCAGACATCCTATGATAGATTAAGGTCTGTAGGCTTTTGGAACTTCAGTTCCACAGCTGAACTTTTTGGCTATCACTTGTCTCAAATTTTGATCTATAAACACACAATTAAACAGTCTACAAGGTATGGCTTTTTTAAAAAGTTAAATGAGGCAACATTGGTTATGATTGGTTTATCTTATTCCTTCTGATCTCTTTTCCGAATAAAAGGAAAATAAATAAAAAAAAAAAAAGTTTAAATTGTGACATCTGCCAGACTGAAAACAGCTCTTCCATGGAGGAGTTTAAGCACAAGTGGACAAGAGGCATGGCTCTCCCTCTTCTGGTGCCCCACACCTGAAGAGCTTTCTCAAGCAAGTGAAGAAATAAGTAATTCTTCATGTTAGTCCATCCAGACTTCTGTCTCCTGAGACTGACAGCAGTGATGTTCACTATATTTATACGCCCACTTAACTGATCGGAACTACCTTGGGACCACTGGCTCATTTCATTTAGTCCAAAGCTATTAGAAAACAATGACCACATTCTGTCATTATTGACCTTAACTGGATTTGAACTGGTGTAACAGAGGGGAAAGGTTGCTAATCCCATTATGACAATGCATCTCCTGGGACAGTTGGTCTGCAAAATTGCTTCAGAATTTGAAGGAATGTTAGGGTGGAAAAATGGAAGAGACATAAATAACCAATGTGGAAAAAAAAAAGAAAAAAAGTAAATACAGACATGAAAACTTCAGCTGTGAGTGCATCAGAGCATTTATTCTTTTGCAGTTAGCCTACTGCTTGCCATTAATGTATATCTTTCCAAAGCACTTCCCTTACCAAAAAAACCCAGTTAACCTTATTTTCAGAATGGGAATTATAATTCTAAAAAGAAGAAAGGATTTCTCATATGTGTGTTAAAAAGACATCCAGGAAACTGGGCAGAAGAGCAGGGACAGAAAGATACGGGGAGCCAGAGAGAAGGTGACTGGAAAATTGTGGAGACTATGAAGAAAAGATCAGTAGGAGGATAAACTTCCAGGACAGGGGATCCTAGCAACAGGTCTAATATAATCAGGACATACTGCATTCCCATATATTCATAAAGTCAAGTTAAAAATGAGGAGTTATATTTTAAAAAGTGGTGAGAGACAACTAGACATGGGCAAAAAATGGGTTTCTGTTCACTAGAAAAATGTTAGGACGTCAAAGCACTTCCCATTGAGATTAGAGTAAAATTTCCTCTATAGCTTTGTTAGATTGGTTTAATAATTTCATTTAGATATTTTACCATTTTAATATTTCTTCATTTGCTATGTAATATTCATTTTGAAGCAAAAATGTTTCCAAATTATGAAAGCTTTTGTTCCAAGAAATCAAAAACTCATGTTATCACATTTTCAAAGTGGTTTACTTTCTGCACAATACCATACAATACAATTTTTTCCAAGATTATATCATTTCACATAAAAAACCAAACCAAACCAAACCAAAAAAACCTGAACCAATTTTCAGTGAATAGCATTGAATGAGAGAACATTATTTTCATGGAATTTTTCCAGCCAGCTCTTTTATTAACACCCTCAATTTCCTGTGCTGGCGTTATAACTTTAATTTTATAAATGGAACTTTAATACAAAAATTCAAGCCATGCCATGAATGTGGCAGAAGGGTGACTGGCCACTTCAGCATCTTGTGAGCCTGAACATGCTGTAGGGAGTGGCACTAATGTAGATGCTATGACCCCAGTTGTTCCTTGAGCAACTTACTGACCAAGCACAACAATTTGATGCATGAAAATAATTTCAGAGAGCACAGAGCTGGGTAAAAGGATATGAACTCTGAAATGGAGGAGAACCACAAGGAAATAGCATGTGATCCATCAGCTTTACCTCTGCAATTGAAGGACAAAGCCGACAGTTGTTCTTTTATCTGAAGATTTGCCTCATTTCTATGTGCTCCATTTCTACGGGCAAGAGATGACTCATTCTCACACGCCCATCCCACAAGTGTTCAGTTTGGTTTTAGATCAGTAGGTAGAAAAAGACTTTCTTTCTCCTGCAGGAAAAGGCAACTCAAATCTATATTGTTTTTGTTTGATCTTGCCCCTTACATTTACTTTCATTCAGGGGAAGTGAAGAATATTGGCACATTCTTGCTCAGTTTCACTAGGATGGGAAAAATCAGAGAGAAAAGGAAAATTTCCCTGCGGTATGTATAGCAAACCACTGCCATAATTTGTTTCTCTGTGATTCTCAGAGGATGTTAATCAGCACAATTAACTTCACTACTTAGCATTTTTCTTCCAATGAAAACTTAACTTCAATGAAAATCTGATGATTTATAACAATTTCTTCACAGTTTTTGATGCTTGATTTTTGTAAAGGATGCTGATCTTTTGCAATGTAGACTTTTCTGCAACATCCTATTAAAGCGACATAGAAGACATTCTGCTATTGAGACTTGTGTTCCATTTTGTTTTCTCCCTTTGCTGAGCCTCAGCTACATGACATGCAGAGCAAGAGCACAATCCTGCTTTAGCAAATAAAGAATGTAACTCCTTGTAAGTCATTCTTGTTTCAAATGCAGAAAACACTTCCATGGCAGAGAACATATGAGATATTGAACGATACAGCTTTATTCTCTCCAACAGTTTTATTCCGTCTTTCATCTCATATAGTGACACGCCAAAACAAACCTTACAACTCGAGGGGAGTTGTAAAGCAGGTATATTTATTACAGCACCGGGTGTAAGGGGGATTTCTCCTCCTAACTTGCACACCTCCTTACAAAACAAGTAATTATTTATAATAAAAATCATACATATGCAAGGCTATGGGATGGACTATTGCAATTAGTTCTAGGAATAGGCAGGATTATTCTAATTGTTTTGAGGAACTCATAATAAATCTAGGCACATGCGCACTGCCTCCTGGTGGTCTCCTTTGAGGGTCTCTGGGAGGAAGGCCCCGAGTCTTCTTCAAGGTGAACTTTTTCCATTTGGTGAGTTGGCTCATCTCCTGACTGCAGGGTTGGTTTGTACCTCTTGTTCTGCTAACTGCAGCCTCAAAGTTCCTGCTGTCTCCTGCAACAGACCATAAAGTTCCTATTGGCATGCTAAGGATACATTGTTTCTTAAAGCCTAACTTCTTCTTAAAGGTGTAACTTCTCTATAGCTCTACAATTAACCTCTTAATTCCTGGTTCTTGCTTCAATTTCCCCCTTTTCTAGCACATCAGTAAATTCATTTACTTGATCTTATGAATTACTCTCTTTGTCTAAAGAGTTGGAAGGGACCATAGAGATCATCTAGTCCAACTCCCCTGCTGAAGCAGGATTGCCCAGAGCTAGAGCATGTTACTCAGGACTGCATCCAGGCGGGTCTGGAAAATCTCCAAAGAAGGGGACTCCATGACCTCCCCAGGCAGCCTGTTCCAGGGCTCTGTCACCCTCACTGTGAAGAAGTTTTTTCTCATGTTTGAGTGGAATCTCCTATGTTCCAATTTATGCCCGTCACCCCTCGTCCTCTCACTGGCAACCACTGAAAAGAGTCTGGCTCCCTCCTCCTTCAAACCACCCTTTAGACACTTTAGACTCACATTCCTTTAGTAACCCGTACTTGATAAATTGGTCAATGGTTGGTCGGATTCCCTTTCTGTCCTCTATTTTGAGTGGGTATTGTTTGACCCCTACAGGTCGTGTCCCTTGTTTAAGTTTAATCACTATTGGGGAGGCGCTTTTTGCTCTTCTGGGTGCTCCAGAAGCCCATACTCCTGGATATACTTGATCCTTAATTTCCTCAGGTACTCTCAGGACAACTGGAGTACCTATCAGGGCCAAACTAAACATTTCAATTAATTGGTTATCCCCTACCTGAAGTTCTATTTTCCCCTTCTCAAACTTTAATTGTTCTAATAAATTCCACCTTAGCAGGGGTTTTGGTGTTACATATTTTAATATGCTAATATAATATGTTACATATTATAATAGTTACATATTATTTCTGTAAAGCTTTCTCTGGTTCTATGTACAGTAATCATATAGTTAAAAAAGACAAATCCACCCATAGTCTGAATTTGAATGACAGCTGATCTTGACTGAGACCAGAGTCATTAAATTTAGAAGGTATTTCAGGTAGGAAAGTTTGATTAATATCAAACAAAGCCCATTTAATGCTACACCCTTTTCAGAATGGAGTGGCACATTTAATAATTATATGAAATGGCTTTAATTTCCAACCCCTATTCCACACCTTTTTCATTTCCATAAGATTGACAGGATAAGAATACTTAATGCCCAAACAAGAAATGCTAATACTCATAACCATAAAACTTTTTGTATTTTCTTAGTCCATGAGAAACTCCATGATTGAAACAATTTTTGTTTCCTACATTATTTCCTCCATTATTTTCCTTACAGTATGGAAAAGAACAAAAAAAATCATTCTTTAAATTTGTAGATTCACTAGTCTTACAAACGAATTATTAATCAAAAAAATACCAAAAAAATGTATTGAAGATGTAAAATCCCATCTAGACAGAACTATTTTAAGAGGAAATTGATTTTTATATTTCTTTTATTCATATTTATTCAACTATCTTTTGCAGTGATGAATAACAAATGTATATATGCATAACAAATCTCCATATGTCAAATAGATGTCAACATACCAAACAAAAAATATTATTCCATGGTGTACTATAAATGGGTGTTTGAAACTGAAGATGTTATCTAGTTTTCCTCTTATTTAGCATTCCAAACAGTAGACAACATCCCTTGAATTGGCTGAGATGGCCTAAGCACACTGCCTTGTAAAATAAGGAACGCACGCATTTTGGTGATTGCTGCTCCCAACACATGCTGTGATGTTTCTTCCGTAATCATTGTTTCCAGTCACATTGTCCTAAAAATCGCTTATGGAAGCTATGGACTGTCCATGCCTTTGGCATGGGATTAAATGCCACAAAGCCAAATGCCGTGAAGGACAGATGCAGGACTTCTCCTGGAATTCCATTTCCTATATGCAACCCTGAGAAAATTAAGACTTCTCTCTGCCTTGGTGATCCTTTTACTCGCTCAGAGTCCTTTCAAGCCTATCGGAGGTGGAGGGCAGAATAATAAAATGGAATAAAAGGGAACAGGACAAAATAAGTTAAAGGAGTAATGTAACCTCTCTTGTCCTAGCTGAGATGTCCCAGGACGTTCCCCAGAACAACATCCTGCCTGTGTACTGAGCTAAGGTCTACGCCGTGCAAGATGATGAAATAATGTCTTTGGGGCAACTCCCAGAACTTTCCACACTCGTCAGCTCCCATGCTCATTCATTCTTACTTGCAAGATGGACAAGAACTCACTTCTAACTCCCCTTCCCAAATCTTTTCTGTTCTTAGTGGGATAAATATGGGTGACATTCTTACTGGCAAGAATGAAAAAAAACGAGCTGGATTAAACTCAAGGGGTGGTTTCAATCTCTGGATTTCCAGAATAATTTTCTAATTTGCATCCTTTTGAAAAATTGTCTACTTCATATCTCTCTGACTTAAGTTATGCATTGTATGAAGTATTCTTGATTTATGGCAGTGCAGAGCACATACTCAGCAGTTAATAATATTATAATCAATAGGAATAATTATATTATAAGCAAGTACATTATTTAGAATAACTAACACTACTAACATGCAGAAACATCTTGTTTTCTGCAGTGAATGACCTTATATTGGTGTCCGTTTTCTCCTTCTGAAGATAAATATGAAGTATACCTGCTGAAGACATTCTCTGTTCTGTGATTTGGTCATACTGTTCTTTGCACACTAAGTTATATGATATGGTTGTTGTATAAAAAGTGCTACATGTCACAAAGCGTGCAAAAATACTTGTCCTTTCATTGCATATGAACATGTAGAGTAAGACTCTGGAAACAATAAAAATGCTGCTCCTACTGGATGAACAACGAGGGCTGATGATCAGACATATCATCTCTCCAAACACCCATTAGGTTTTAATTTGAGAGTTCAGGAAGATTAGAAAAGGAGAAAGAATCCCAAGTTTAATTTTTAATCCGTCCCTTTATGACCTTAAAATACTTTGTAAAGGAATACAATGTTTAAGAAATTACTAGTTATGGAATAAGTCCTTATCATTATTTTGATTGTTTCATGATTACCAAACAATGAAAACCAGAATTAGAAATACAAACCAGTACTTACAGGTATCCTAAGCTTAACCTTCAGATTTATTCACACCACACACCTGAAACAATACTGATCCATAATTTATTGAAATACCTTTAGTTTGCAAATCTGAAGGAAAATTCTTTCATTAAGTACTAGAAGCAAAGAAATGAGATAAAAAGAGGATTTCTTTCTTATGCTTTTAATATGTTTCCCACTTGTTCTTATCTGATATTTCTCACCAGCTCATTTTATATAAGCCAGTGTTCGTCCTCTAACAATTTTCAGAGTAGCGGCCCCTGAAATGTTTACATGTTTTAAAAATAACTCCAAAAACTGAGACAGATTTTTAATTTTATTTTATTTTTTCCATTCCTCTAGTCTTAGAAAACGCCTTTAAATGTAAACATTTTAAAAAATGTCATTTCAGTCATCAGTTTCATTCTCCATTTTGAACATACACATTCAGGTCCGTGATTTTTGGTTTTTGTTTGTACACCAAAGTAGGCGAAACACAACAACCTATACAGTTTTATCACAAACCTCATTTCTGTCAGCACAAAACCAGAAGACCAGAAGATTGTTTTTATTTTCAGCTTTTGTTTGTTTTTTCCACCTTTCCTGTTCCAAAAATGAAGCGTACATTTCTAAAACTTTAAAAATCAGTATTTATTGTATCATATGTGCTGGTCTGGGACATGCAGTCCTGATTAAAATTGACCCTTTTTGCATTGTTAAAAGTGTTGCCATCTTCCAACATAAAGTGAGAGTTGTATTAAGTATCTCATTTCTGTCACATGTGCTAAGGGAAATATGTGCTGCAAAGGTTAGTGATTTAGTCCTCTTGGGTCCCCTTCCTGCCAAATAAAATCTGAATTCTGTTATGCAGGTTTTTTCACACACTTTACTTGGAAAAAGTTCTGAACCTGCTTTCTCTTTCGTGAATAAACGTCACTGAACTGTATTAATCCTTTCAGCACACTGAAACGTCATTGAAACTAACCCTGGAGTAGCGGGCAACAGACTGGGTGACTTAATAAATCATCCCCTATTCATCATCTTTGAGATTTGGTAAACTGCATTGCAGAATCGGCTTCACCTACGTTACTGGGAGGTGCTGCCTTTACCAGATTATATGTTAATTGATCCACATGAAAAGGCCATTAAAATAAAAGAGTAAGCATGTTGGAAGATGATCCATGATGAACACCTTCCTCGAAAGGACTTAACTGTTAACTGCCAAGGTAGAACACGGTTAGTAAAAAATGGGTCCATATTACTATATGAGCTTAAAAACAGGGAATTTCTGTTCAGTAACAGAAGTAAAAAATAAGTATGTTTTCTTATATATGTATAATGCATATAAAGATCTCCAAATGTTTGTTGTAAGTCTAAAACTCAAGCAAGCCAGAAAAATTCATCTTAATCCAAACCAATGTGGCAAATAATAGACATGTATTTGTAGTTCATAACTGGTATTTTAAATCCTTAGTATTATGTTTATATTTTCATATTAACTTCTTTATTTTTAATTATGTTTGTAAACCTTCTAAAACAGATCAAGCAAGTGAAACTGAAATGAGCAAAGTTGAAAAGAAAAACAAAAAAAAAGAAAATTCTGAATCCTTTCTATGTCCCATATTACCTTGCAGGATCCACAAGTATTTTTGTCAGTGCAACGGAGGAGGGAACTAAACACTGGCTGAGGGCAGAGATATATTACTACAGACAAAGCAGGAAGGGAACTTCTTAAACTCACTTTCTTACACAAAGAAATATACTTGAGAACCTCTTACAGAGCATGAAACACTCTCAAAAAATGTACATATCAGTTTTCCAACTTGCTACATTCTTACTGGTACCCATCCAGACTTATGAAGCAATTATATATGTCTTTCTCATCAGTACATACATCTACTCCACGTGAAAGTCAAGGAAGTGGGGAAAGAGGTGTTAATTATGATAATTAGAGCAGAATTGCAAAAATGAAATTATTTCATTTCTGTGACATGAGGTCAATAATCCTATTAGTTGTTAATGCATTTATATTCCCAAGGCAATCACACTGATAGCATTACACCTGCACACTCGCAGCACTGGGCTAGCATTGCTTGATAAGTGTATTGAACCTCCATTGTAATGCTGATTTCCTTGTGAAATAGCATTCTTTGTATCATGTAAATAGTAGATAAAGCTCCATCCCATTTTGTACTGATGCACTGCTCTTGTATGGAGTGCCAGGTATGGGGATACCTACTCTCAGTCTTCTGGACATGCTGCTCCTACTGTATACAAATATGGAGCATGTCTTATTCACAGTAAGATTGCTCCAGGCTCCTGAAAAACTCAGTGTCCATCCGCTGTGCCCAGGTCCTTTTCAGCAGAACTCCTGTTTAACCTGTAGGTTACCAGCTGTACGGATAAATGGCTTTAATCTGCTCATGTGCAGGACTTTGCTCTTCTCTTTGGCAAACTCCATGAACTTTTTGCTCACTCAACCTTACAGTTCATCAAAGTCCCTCTAGAATGAGGCTTTTTTATTTGTTTTGTCAGTCACTCAATAGAGTAGTATTGACTTTGCTCATTTAATATCTAATTTGTCTTGTCTAATTTGTCTGCCTAATTTCTCTAATCCTTTTTGAACCTCCTGATACTCTGTGTCTCCACAACCTCCTCTGGCAACGAACTCCAGCATGTTATTGCTTCCCTCATGCGTGTTTCTACCCTCAACAAAATCCAGGGATTTTAATATTCATAGCAAAGTCTGAACCCTTCTAGGGATTATGATCATTTGCAAAGTTACAAAATATATTGCAGTTTCCTCAAAATCTATTTATCTTTTTCTTATGGGTTTTGATTTTGGGTATTTTTTTTCCCCTACGATATCCATATATGCCTGTCGTTAACATTTGAGGTCCATTGGGACATGGCTCTCCAAATATGAGCTGTTCAGCTCTACTGCTTGTCTTTCTTAATTAAGTCCCTAATTCAACATAACA
Organism: Tringa tobata; assembly: GCA_033628505.1. NCBI lineage: Eukaryota > Metazoa > Chordata > Aves > Charadriiformes > Scolopacidae > Tringa > Tringa tobata. The sequence continues at coordinate 7,506,462 of JAHREE010000096.1, forward strand.
CCTAAGCACATCCATCAGCACGTTCTTTGCATGTTTTCTTGAATAATGATGATGTATGCATTTTAGTGCACTGCTGAAATAGGCTCTAAATGGAGAAACTGATTTTTTTTTTTTTTTAAATTTATTTAAAGTTCCTTGGTGTGCATAACGAAACAAGTTTACAACAGGTACACAGCTTGTGTAGCAATGTGGTCCAATACCACACTACAGAAATGTCCATCTGTTAAGTCAACCTTTTTGGCAAATTGAGGAAAGAGAAAGGTGTCAGTGCAGCCAAATACTTCACTTCCTTCCGAGCTATGGAGAAAGCAGGAAAATCATTAGGTTCCTTTAGAAGAGAAAACAAAAAACCTTTACTTCTTTAGAAATTGTTAAGAAGAACCTCTACACCACGGGAAAGAGAGGATGCTTTGTGTCACTTACCCAACTTGTCAGAGAAGATGTTATTTCAACCTCAAGTGATTCATCAGGGAAGGAAAATGTAACAAGTCAGAAATCTTTCCAGAAGGAGTGGAAATGATAGCTGTAACTTTTTATTCTCCAGATTCTATCACAAATGTTTCTGTATGATAGAAGGGTGTTTTCAGTAAATACTCTCTAATCTGATCTTTTTTTTTTCTTTCTTTTTCTTTTTTTTTTTAAGAGTGCTTTTAAGTCCTAACTTACTAAGGGGAAATTCATGTAGAAAAAGGCACAAAATACAACGGAGAAATAAGGTGAAAGGAAAGAGAAACATGGAAGCCAGTGGGACTTTGAGTCCATTGTCATTTCCCAGTGTTGTTCTTTGAAAGAAACCAGAAAGGGCAAATTCTTCCCTTGTTTAAACCATTGACATCCTTGGAGGGTTCTGAGATGTCAGTACAGACTGAAGCACAAAGAATGGAAATAAAACAAATACATGTTTAATTATTCTTAGCATCTAAACCTGACAGTTCAGGCCTGCTATTCTGACAGTGACAAACCACTCATGTAAATAGAATACCTAAAATAAAACACGTATAGATAATTTAAGATCCACTTTAAAAAAAGATTTCTAATATTCCATCAATTAAAGGGATATGATAGATTACCTCACCCTTGCTGTGATCAATACATGAATTTATCTCAATTTTGTGAAATTTCTAGCCAGTATTTAAGGCTGAAACTTTCAAAACCACAAGGGTAGATTATATGCTACTGAAAACCAATAGATATGTAGTCACAGACTCTTAGAACAATTCAATTTACAAGGGACCTTTGAAGGTCATTTAGTCCAACCTTCTGATTAGATCAGGGTAAACTAGATCAGATTGTTAAAGACCTTGTTGCCAGCCACTGAGAACCCACATTTTATTTGGGCACCTTTTCCAGTGTTTTTTCAGTCTCCCTGTGTGAAGATTTTGCCTTATATTTAATTAAATTTTCCCTTGTTGGATCTTCCCCTCATCCTTCTGCAAGCTTCTGAGAAAGTCCTGGCTACACTTTCTCTAAACCCTCCCATTAGGTAGCTGAAGACTACCATAACATCTCCCTTCACGTTCTCATTTTAAGGCTGTCCAAAAGCATTTATTTCAGCCCCTGCTTGTACACTCCACGTGCTCCAGCCCTGCACCATCTGCATAGCCTACCACTGGATTTGCTGCTGTATATCAATAGCTGTGCACAACTGAGCACACTACTGCAGATGAGCTCATGGCAATTTCAGTAAATTTCAGGTAGAACATAAAGAATTAAAATCACAACAAAAAATGTGCAGGTTTTTTATTGAAAACAGATGTGTGTCATGAAATCCCATTCAAGAAACATGCCAGTTTAACTTCATACTTCAATATGTGCTTGAGCTAGTGGTATCCTTAATAGCTTTTTGATGGAGGCCTTGGTTAGTTATTTGAACTTTTAGCCACAGAAATAGTCAGAAGTTAAACTACTAGATCTCAGTGTTTATTACATTTAAATGATTGAGTCTTTATTTGTTTTTAACCTAGGGGAACAAAAAGCATGTAATAAAGCCAATGCCACCTGAAATATTGCTGGTTTACATTTTCTTACTCCATTTTCTCCATGTAAAGTCAAAAGTGCATTAAAAAGTAATATTGTGCTGAGCTCACAAATATGCAAACGCCTCTAGATATCTTGTCTCAATAAAGTTTATGGAATGCGTTCCCAAAGGTCTGACAACAAAACAGAATAAATCGCTAGGCTCATAAAAAGATAATGCATGCCATTTTTTTGCTTACATAAACACAAACAAATGCAGTGAGAGGCAGGAGTGACTCTGAGAGGCCCCTTCTATCCAAACTAATTTCTCTTATAATCACATATATTTGTAACGAATTACCACTAACTAAAGCAAAACTAAGTAGTAGAATGTGTGAAGCACATGGACACGTAAAAAAAAATTAAATAAATCCTACATTCTTGCAGGTTCTGTGGGAAATAGTCTTTTTCTGTCTTTTCTCAATTATTCAGATTAGCTGTTGAGGATCATATCCTGTGGGGACCCCACTCTCCATAAGAAAAAAAAAAAAAAAGCAAGAGAAAAAATGCTGGATGTTACAGTACAACAGAAAACCCCCAGCAAAGTCCATTGCTAATTCATAAAGAAATGAAAATACATAGACTAGAGTTACATATCCAGAGCACAAATATCCCAGGGAAACCCTGTTCTACATCATAAACTGGGGAAGTTTCTTTCCTCCTCTGTGAGCAGGAGCCTTATGGAAGCTAAGAAAGAAGTCAGGGCTTTTTTTGCAGGCATGATCCTGGTCAAAAATGAATCCAGCAAAACATATATAATACCCTTATTAGCTTAGTTATAGAAGTCTGACAGCAGTTGCTAACGTGTAATTATAGTTTACCTATAATTACCTATATCCTGGCTAAGAAGTTATGCTTTCTAATTGTAGATATTTTTTAGTGAAAGGAACACCTAATTAGAGACTAGAAACACAGATCTATTTACGTAGAAACATACACATACACACAGACGTATTTATTTCATATTTTCAAGCTGGATAGCATCACCTGTGTGTTCCTATGGCTCTCAGGGTAGCACTTCAAAAATTAGAAGTTTTGGGTAGATTCAGACTTTGAGTAAACCTCGTCCACAGCTAAATCATTTTTAAACCGCTCATAGTGGGTCAAGATTCCTTGTATATATCTGTATCAGTACAAGGTAGACACTAACAAGAAGAGGGAATTCATTGTACCAACCAGTAGCTGTGAAAAACTAGGCATTTAGTTTGAGTTCTTCAGCAAGCTGAATATGAGCCAGGGCAATGAGGCTGGCTGGTAAGCGGTCAGGAGCACAAGTCTTCTGAGGAGTAGCTGAGTGAACTAGGGTTGTTTAGTCTGGAGAAAAGAAGGGTGAGGGGAGACCTTATCCCTCTCCCCAACTCCCTGAAAAGAGGTTGTAGCGAGGTGGGGTCAGTCTCTTGACCCAAGTAACAGGCAATAAGACAAGAGGAAATGGCCTCAAGTTGCACCAGGGGAGGTTTAGGATGGATATTAGGAAAGATTTCTTCACCAGAAATGTTATCAAACATTGGAACAGGCTGCCCAGAGAAGTGGTTGAGTAGCCATCCCTGGAGATATTTAAAAGATGGTAGCTGTGGTGCTGTGGGACATGGTTTAGTGGTGGACTTGGCAGCGTTAGGCTTACAGTTGAGCTCGATGATCCTAACAGTCTTTCCAACCATAATGATTCTATCTTATGTAAAAATATTGACTTGAGTCTTTGAGACTCAAACATCTTTGAGACATCAATGGACTCCTTTTTCGAGTCATCGTACAGAGTGGGTCATTCTCCAAAGGTCAAACTCATCATCACATCACACCTGAATACAGAAACCAGGATATTTGGGCTTTATTCACTTCCACCTGGCCCTCAAATAGTAGTGTTGTGAATACAAATATCATGTGAATTAAATAAAATGTTTCTATTGTGTTTCACACACCTTAAAAATAAAAGTTAGCCTCAAACTTATAAAATTTAAACAGGAAATTCTAAACTATTTTGTCTTTGCTATTACTTTCTCTTGAGTATGCATGCTGCTGATACTAGAGTAAAAAACTTTTCCCTTGATATGTATTGACAATTTTATAAGTCAAATGTGTATCTTTGCATTTCTTCTGAACTAATTTTTCACTTATTTCTTGATTGTTAAGCCAGAATGGGTGCAAAATATTTTCCCTATTTTTGGTCTGTCTGTAATGTTATTAAACATTCTTACATTCAGTGAGAGGAAGGAAGGGGAGCAAAGTGGGGGAAGAAAGAGCAAAGAGAGAGTGAGAAAGCAAAAAAAAATTCCATTCCATGAATCATTTTGTCCAAGATTAATATAGGCAGCACTGTCAGAACTAGTTAGGTCTAGATTAGATGTAATTTTTTCCCCCATCACTATTTTCCAAACTTTGTTGCTATTAAGAATAAATTTTCATCATATGAACCACATTATTAGTACTTTAGTATTTACTATTATATTTGTGGTTGTAGTCACAAAGTCCTGCCTAGATGAGGTGGGGTTTTTTTTGTTATTTTGTTGTTTTGTGGGTTTTTTTCCTAGAAATAAATCTCTGAGAAATATCACTATCTCAAGGATACTTTTCAATATCTTACAATATGGCTGGGGTGTTATGATTCTTCCATTACTGTTGTAATAACTGCTGCAAAAGCAGGGCAATAACAGCCTATTTTGCAGAGTTCCTGCTTAATAAGAATAAGTACTCGTGGACATGCAAATTCCATTATCATCAGTAATGGAACAATTACAATGTAAATCAATGTGATGTTTCAGGGTACCTATAATTTGCATATTATGTGTGAGTTTAAGCTTCCTGAAGGTATTTAAAAGTGAATTATAAAAGAAGGAATGAACATTTTGTATGGCAAGTTGAAGTTCTTTCAGCAGCTGGATTACAAAGAAGGAACCATATAATTCAATTTTTAAGACCGCAAGGTATCATATTATGAAGCATGTCTCATCTCCATCTATATAATACTGGTATGACTTGTGAATATATGCAGATGGAAAGAGATGTCTATTTTTTATTCCTTTTTAATTCCTATCGAGCTGTTCAGCAGTGGCAATGGAGCTCATTGAAATCTTTCCACTCACTTGGGTTTTGTGGTTTCATGACCAAACATGCCCAAAACATGACACTAATATTGTTTGGATTGGTCCTGCAGCCCCTGAGATTCACATGGGATCCCCAGACCAGTATCAGCAAAGTCCAGGAGCCTCTATATTGACTGCATTCAGTATGTAGTGGCTGTGGGCAGAGATATCTATAAATAATAGACTAAAGTTGTCTATGTATCTTGCTTTAACTACCCCATATAGTCAAAATGCTTCCGTCACACAAGTCAGAATATACTGACGTTGATATAAATGTACCTATACCAAAATGACCCCTTCGCTTATAAAGGATGTAAGATAAACCAATACAAATACTTCTGTAGCTCCATGACTTTCCTACTGCAGGGACTGCATCAATCTATCGGTCAAAAATCACACTCATCAATGACAAAGTCATACTCAAAGTAACTATGTTTAAGTGGAGACAGACAGGATCAGCTCACTGGGTAAGAAACTGAAGTTACAAATTTGTATTCTGGTTGGACTGTTGGGCCATATAAAGTGTCCACGCAGTCCAAATTCTGGATCTCCTGAGATTTTGGCTCCAAATAACAGACATCTGAAAAACCCACACAAATTACACAAAAATTAATAATTTTCTTTAAGTCATATTACAACTCTCTGCTGACTGTCTCTTCCTCTTAAACACTCCAATATGACTGTGTCTGGGGACTAAATTAGTAGATAAGGCCCACTGAAGGATATTAAAACAGTCTGACAGAAAACCCAACTCTTGCAGCCTGTCCTTAGCCCACTGATGACATGAACACCTCCTTCAATATACCTCTCACCAAGTAACACAAGTATATAATTGCGGAGGAAGGAAAGTCTTTGACTCATTTCTTCAATAACATTTTATACACCAACAGCCGACTGGTGCTAGAATCCTCAAAACACCTTCCCTTTGATTCTTCTCATCTCAGGGTTTATTGTTCCTGTCCTGTCCCTGAAGGACACTCAGGCCACAGCTGACAAGGAATATGTGCATCTGCTGGGGGAAAGGAACAACTGGATTATTTCCCCCACTCTCTGTTACAATTTCCTTTCACTTTCTTGAGTCGTACAAATGTGGGACCATGTCTCCTGTTGACTGATTACTGGCAGGTTTGATTATATAAATAGTACTCTGCAATTCAACAGCGTTGCAGGCAACAATGAAGGATTCGCTGGAGATGTAGCCTTCCTTTGCAGTCTCATTTATCAATGTACAGTTTCTCACATGCCATTTATCATCTGCTTTTCTGTGCTTCCCTCGACATCTGGAGGATTTGTAGTCTGCTAAGTGGAGCAAGGCCTTGTCTTGAATACCTTACCATCCCTGGCCAGGCAACATACTCCTGATTTTTCCCCAGTTTAACTTTTCTTTAAATAAACTTGACAGGTTCAATATATCCTCACTGCAAAGGATATATTTAGTGGAATTGTAAGTAATAGAGAACAAACTGAAAAGCTACAGCTGAAATAAAAAGAGTGAGACAGAGAGAAATGCACCTCTAATGCGTGTATGAATTTATAATAACAAGCAGTTGTGATAATTGCATGTCTTTTAACTCAAGAGGGTCATAAAATAGCATGATGGAATATACGCATGAGTGCCAGGTGGGAAGCAGGTCTTCCGCTTTGCAAGTACTTTCAGGATTTAGAAATGTAGGATGTAACGAAGCTCCTTCTTCTTATTAGTTACAAAAGGAGTTATACATCCTAGTATATTTGAAATGTCTACAGCATGTCTAAATATGTCTTCGCCTTATGGATATTCCAGTACTGAATATCTGGGAAAGAAGGAGAAGAAAAGAAAAACAAGAGAAAAAAAAAAAAAAAACAATAAAAAAGAACCCTTCATAAGAAATTGAGTTAAGAATTCACTTAAAAATTTGAAAGCATTTTGTTTTGATAGTGACCTTTCAAAGTTTCTTTTATTTTCATTTTCAAATGTCAAAACAGGGCATTTTGACAATTGTGAACTATGATATATTTATTTTAAAACTGAAATGTCGTGTTTTTCAGAACCAGTCTCCTTTTTACAAATGGTTTCACTTTTGAAGAAAATTGTTATTTTCAGGGTTGGGGAAGGAAAGCAAGATAAAGATAAAACATTTCTGAAAGACAATGATAATCTGTATCAGCAAAGCACATGTCTGGTCAAATGGGGGCTACCTGTCCTGTTCCAGAAACCAAAAGGTGTGGTCCACAGGTGGGTAATAGTCTTTTGAGCTTTACCTGGTTGCCCAGCCTAATTGCAACTAGCACCTTAAGCAAGAAATATGACTGAGCTAGGAAATGGCCTGACCTGTGTCCATTACCTGGGCTAGCCAAATCCCTGACCTGGCCACCAGGTGGAGGAATTATACAGAGGAATGTGTTTTCCCTTTGTAATAACTATTGTTTGCATTGACATTTATCTGAACAGATTTTAGTAATCCTGACTGCAGCCAGCACACCAAAAGTTGCCAAAGGTCTGATAGCTTACCTTGAAATGCATGATCATGGAAAGGATACTTTTGGTTGAAGGGCTGGGATGAGACTTAGGAGAGATGAGTTCGCTTTGTGGTTGTTACAGACTTGAATGATATTTGGGGAACATCTTTGAACAGTTTCACAGACGATCTTGCTGTGTTGCTGATGCTGCATCTGAGCCATACCCTCAGCTCAGCAGGGCTTCCACAGAGTCAAGTTCATGTTCCTAAACCACACTGAGGAATGAGCTGACTCCCTTCAAGGCCGTATGGTCTTCTTTTATCATAGATGTTTCTCTGTTTTGCATCATATACTTGTCACAAAGGTTTTCAGAAACCCCATCCATCTATTCTTGGAACACATCCCCATTCTGTACTTCCATGCCCCAAAAAATCTCATGTACAATCAACATAGGAGTCAACATCAAGCTCATGGATGGGAGTTCGGTATTGAGTCTTCTTGAAGTTTACGAGTTTTAACTAAAGTGACTACCTTGCCTATTAGCTGCTTTCTTCTTCCAATTCCCCAATATTAGTCAAAAATAGGCAATATTTTGAGATCTCTGTTCATCACTTAGCCTCTCTATTTAGGGTTTTCTGATGCTGCCTGTCATAGTAGTCTTTGATCTCATTACACACCAAATCAATTAACAAAAGCCAGTGTCCCAGTGGACTGTGAGGAAGAACAACATGACAGAGTGGATTCTTAAATTGTGTCACTTACGACAACTCCACCCTAGCTGATGGAAATACAAAGATTCCAAGGTTTCCACGCTGCCAGAATAAAATCCCAGATCTGTCATCCTCCTACCATCTCTGCAGAGATTACATACACCTTCTTGATGTATGTATTATGCTAAAACTTATATGTATTTACAATACATGCAAATTCTTTCAGAATCTTCTAGGGAGGAAGAAGTACTGAATTAAAAAGCAGAAAAAAAATGTAATAGGAGCAAAACCCCCAGCAATGGTTAAGGTCAAAGAATTTCTTGCCTCCATAATACCACTTAACACATTAGTCAGTCTCTTAAAAGGAGTTTTAATCAGTGGACAGTGGATTAGTCTCAAAGAAGCTTGGCAAGGTTGGCTTTGAAATCACCATTCATGGGTTCTGATAAGAAAATCATCAAAGGGCAAATAAAATAAACATAGTTTTTAGTGGAAAGCTTTCTGTGAGCTGCTTCTGTCTTTCTTAATCAACTAAGAATAGGCTGTGATTACAGTAATCATTATGCAATTAATCACTATAATTACTTTTTATTGGAATAATAGTTTAAAAAGCAACTAACATATTTTCTGTTCTTGCTTGACTGGAAGACATTAAGTGCTTGTCAAGAAGTTACTAAAATTATGTCTTTGTAATTTATTTTTCTTTTTGTCATCTTATTATGTGGGGGGTTTTTAATGTAAAAGTAACAGTGCAAGTTTATGCATGTCGTATACACAGACAATATTCACACAAGGCAGGGGATGTGCAGTTCTCCAGTGGTAATAGGATGCTATTTTTGTGTACTTGGGATGCCACATGTTTCTACATGGCATGTACTTACATGTAGGTATCTATAGTATTATCATGATTAGAGGGGTGGCTCTACATCAACCCAACAAATTAACAATTAAAACCCACTTCTTATTGTGAAACTGAAGCTTTATCCTTCCTGGACTTCTTTTTTTTTTTTTTTTTGTGACTTCAGGCTGAGATTAGGTCTTAACATCTGAAGGCTAGGCTATGTGTCTGTAGCTTCTTCTAAACCAGACTAGGTGACCAAGTCCTTCCAATTACTTTTTACCTTAAGTTTTAATGTAATGAAGGCAGGGAAAAATATGAGTTTGCCTCAGATAGGACTGCAGTTAGGAAAATTGTATGCATATATCCTTATTTCCATATGAATGAAGTGTGTTCCCAGCAGATCCAGAGAGGTGATTCTGCCACTTTACACTGCTCTGGTGAGACCTCACCTGGAATAATGTGTACAGGTCTGGAGTCCTCAATATAAGAAGGACATGGACCTGAAGGAGCGGGTCCAGAGGAGGGCCACAAAGATGATCAGAGGGTTGGAGCACCTCTGCTAGGAGGCTGAGGTTGATGGGGTTGTTCAGCCTGGAGAAGAGGAGGCTCTGGGGAGACCTAATAGCGGCCTTCCAGTACCTGAAGGGGGCCTACAGGAAGGCTGGAGACAATCTGTTTACAAAGGCCGCCAATGACAGATCAAGGGGTAATGGCTTTAAACTGGAGAAGAGCAGATTTAGATTAGACATTAGGAATAAGTTCTTTACTGTGAGGGTGGAGGAGCACTGGAACAGGTTGCCCAGGGAGGTGGTTGAGGTGCCTTCCCTGGAGACATTCAAGGTGAGGCTTGACGAGGCACTGGGCAACCTGGACTAGTTGGGGGTGTCCCCGCTGACTGCAGGGGGGTCGGACTAGGTGACCTTTGAAGGTCCCTTCCGGCCCAGATTATTCTATGATTCTATGAAGGCTGTGGTGGGAGGTGTGCAGGCTGCATTGGGCAGGGATGTGGTGCTCCTTCTTCACCTCTTCTCTCTCTGGAATTGCTCACAGTTCTTCCTAAAAGCACAATCTCCCACTCTTTCTGCCACACTGTCCTCTAATCCTCAGAAATCTCCCAGAATATTAACCCAGGGACACTCTATCTAATCCAGCCCACGAGCCTTCCTGCTTTACGCTGTCCTAACTCACAGCCCAGGACACTTTTACTATTTAAAAGGTGCTTAATAAGCTCTTTCTTGCAGAGCCTTTGCACAACCGTGAAAAGGTACAGTCCCTTTCTGTTTAGTTACAGTGCTGGTTTATGCCACCCCCACTGTTAACATGGAAAAAGAATGATATATCCTCCCGGACAGCTATGTGCACACTGAGGGGACTGTTTTGCTTCATATAACTCTATGAAATACAGCCAGGACAATATGGTATATACATGGAGCTGTATAACTAAGGAAGAATACCTTTTCAAGTAGGCAAACCAGCAAGCAGTACATGCCTGAATCCGCTGATAAACAATTTAAAAGTAGACCTGCCTAGACAATGTCAAGGCTTCCAAAATGCTGAGGCATTCCCATAAGTAAGTGATTTTATGTTTCCTTGAACAATGATCCCAAGACCCCAGCTCTTGGACCACGTGCTGCCCTAGCAGGGCAGGCAAGCGAGCTGTCAGTGTAAGGACCTAAACACACACATACCTCCACAGGATCACAACCATTGCATGAGGAAAATCTCCACATTTATGCCTAATCTTGTCTTTTTAGCACATATTAAGCTGCGCAGGCAGCAGCTAATATTCTAGACTTAATCATCTCCTCCACATCTACAGTTTTGTATCCCAGTATACACCTGTACAGGCATATATACCTATACATCCTAGTGAATTTCAAACACATATTCTCTCCAAAAATTTTAAAATACAAAAGGGGTAAAAAAATGTAGAAAGTATTTTACACTGACACTTTCTTATGAAAAAGTTAGTTTGAAATATTGGTGCAGAGCATGGATTTATTTGCTGTGAAATTATGCTCTTTAAAAGCATTTTCTCTCCACCCACCTTTTAGAGATGGATCAGCAATGGCTATTTCTGCATTTCCCCAAGCAGGGGGTAAAAATGCTTTTAAATAACACCCTCTGATTCCCCTCTAATGTTGGACTTTGCTGGTCCACTACTAACAGGTGAACACAGTGAAATGGTTGTTAAATAACAATTCCTTCCTACGCTCCCATCTTTCCGAGCACGTCTCCGATCGGCAGCCTCAGGAAAAATGCTCTTAAAGAGCATTTCCTTCCAGTGTGGGATCCTGCTGGCACATTTCAAACAAGGAGCAAACCAATGTAACTCAAGTTTAACCTGCAATAGTTTTTTACAGGTGATTGCTGGAGCATTTAGGCAGTTAGGGGAATTAAATTTGGAGCGAAGCAGTGCAGACATAGACACATTCTTACAGAACATTTTTATTTGCACAGATTAACATATTCTGACCTCTGGAAAAATCCTGACTCTCCTAAGGGGAATAGAAATGCTTTGTCTACATTAGAGTTTTAATAGACACAAGTTAACATGTCTTAATAGCAGAACTTTTCTCTGTGGATGACAGTGACACAGTTGGTCATATAAGAACTTTGGGTAAAGACGTCAGAAACTCTTTTTTTCTTTTTTAATTGTTAATGAAGAATCCTGTTACAATGTTCATCAACAAGGTTTGGGAAGCAGTTGGTTGTTTTGATGAATGAAGAAAAACTCAACAATTTCATATGTGATGAACCTTATGTAATGGCTTTTGAGGCTATTTTAACCCTTTTTAAAAGTCTGATTGAATTCTTTTAAAATAAAGTTTAAAAGTTTTTTTTTAAATTCCAAAATAAAATAAATGTTTATGAAATATGTACCATGTTATATTTGTATATATCCATAAGCATTTCATGAAATCACAAGAATTTAAATAGCTCTAAACCTATTTTTTTCAATAATATATTTGGCAAAACATGTGGGCCAGTTTTAGCCAAGTATGATGACTAATTTCCAGCTCTGAGCTTGAAGCTTTTTCCTAAGCAGTTGCAAGGACACACAGGTCCAGGGATGCTTGATACGTAAAAAGAGAATGTGTCTCCATTTTGTTTTCTGCTTGTTAACTGATGATTTTTAAATTTATTCATATCTGTAGAGGGGCATTTTTGGTAGTCCTTCATATCAGTTTCATTACCCTGTCAGATGTAATCCTTCTTAAAAAAAAAAAATAAAAAGGAGAAGTTTAGGGAAGTTTTGGCCAGCTCAAATTGTCACTAATCTTGTTCCAGCTTCATATAACATTATTATCTAAGTTTTACAAATCAGAAAGCATCGTATCTCCACATTATCTTTACTATAACATATTTTGGGTGAACTGAGCAAAATAGCATGTGTTTGTTTCACTGAAGCTAACCAAAATACTTCCTCTTGGCTATACTAGTAACAGGATTTTTGGCACAAAGTTTTTAGGATCTGTGATCACTGTAGCACCCCTTGTGCTCATAATGTGCCCAGTTTGGTGGATTATGACTCCCTATCCCTAAGACATTGCCCCCTCACTCCCCACTGCTGGCCCTGTACCCTTGCAAAGGCTTGCATGGAAAATTAATGGTCGTGTTCTTCAGTAGTGGGAGCCAAGCCCTGATTTCAGAGCAAAGCATGGAATAGTTGCCCCCATTGCTCCCCCTTAGAGAAGCTCATTGTCACCTGGTGCCCCTCACTGTGGGTGGAAGCTGTTGCTGGAGTAAATTAGGAGGTAAAGAGCACATTTTTCCATTAAAATATACAGCTGACACACCTAGCCAGCAGGAAAGGGCCAGTTCTGTTTCTGTCTCTTTTTTGTTTTTCATAAAAACAAAGGTCTGAGATTTACCACTCTAGCACTGTAAAATTTGGGAATTTATCTTCATTGTGACAAAGCAAGAATGTATTTTACCTTTGAGTGATGTAGATGAACACCTGTTAACTTTGGGTTTTGGCTTTGAACCAATGACGAACCTCGTAATTTTCACAGTCAAAAGCATCCAACTCCACCTGGTCTGGACATAAAACCCAGAAGCTTGTCTCATCATAAGCTAAACAGAGGCTCAGATTTACTTGAAATATTTGCAGAGCCTTTGTTTCTCTTTTTCATGAATTTGGGTTGATCTGTAATAGAATCCAGTCCCATGAATGTTGCATGGCTTCTGGCTGACTTGAGGGAATTTTTCAAAAGTGAAGTAACAATACTTTTCTGATCTCCATGTTTTTACAAATTATATTTAAATACTTTTAATATTTTAATACTTTGTCTCTCTTTTTTTTTTTTTTTTTAATTTATGGCAACTTAATTAGACCTTGCAAAACACCAAAGTAAACCAAGTCCATCAAAAATGCTTCGGGGTATAGTTCAGTCATTATGAGCTGGTATTTAATAACAGAATTAGCATGTCTGGGAATTACAGGCACAAGTCCTTGCATGTCAACAAGATAAGAGGAACTATGTGATATTATCTTTGGCTGCAAGTTTTTACACAAATATGCACCCTGGATTTTTTAAGGTTTTCTGTGACAAATCATTTCTGCTCAATTGGCACCTGCCGATGAAAGGGATCTCAGAGTGATGGTTTCAGATTTCTTTAGATCAGACCAAAACTGACACTCACTCGTTCAGAGTAGAGCAGAGAAAACAGAGTTTTTCTTCAAAGCTGAGCCACACAGAAGGATGACTTCGAGAAAAAGAAATAAGGAAAATAGAGAAAAATTAGGAAGGGCTGAACCTGGCCTGTTTGCGCTGCTATAAAGTCACTAAAACCTTGAAGGTACCTAAAATATTTGATATTCATACCACTATATCAAAAGGTTCGGACTGCCATTAGGTATTAAAATTTGTCATTTTAAATTGCTTTTTGCCAGCACTAGCAATATAGATATTGAAATTTCCTCAGAAAGTGCTTATCTCATCAAGAGTAAAATTATAGTATATGAAATACTAATTACAGTATTATGAAGAAAGGTGATCTTTCCGGTGGCATTTTATCTATTAGTAGAATACTAATGTTCTTCATTCTTAAAGCAGAAGCCACACATAGTGGTTTCTGTTATTTTCTCATCAGAATCTTTTTTACATATATGTATATAAAAATGATTTTTTAAACATTCTTAAAAATCCATGATTCCACAAAAGGAGCTGAGTTTTTATCCCACCTCAATCATAGTTCATCAGTATGCACTGAGAAGTTCTTCCTAATGTCTCACTAGCAGGATAATACAAGAAACTCTTCCTAGAGCTACATAATTTCATGTTAGTGAAAAATTAGTTATTCTTTGTTTTTGAAAGACACATTATGAAGTTCTGTTAGAATAGAATAGGGAATTCTTATTACTATTTTTGGGGTGGTTTACTCCTATTATGAAGGAATCAACTGATATGCAAACTTATTTCAGTCTTTACTAAGACCAGGTACCATTGGCCTTTGAAACATGATTAACTTTGGTTGACATCCTCATTTAAATATTTGTCTTCCCTTCTATGTGTTCAAACAAAATCAATTAATAGGAAAGCTACACTGTTTTTCTTCCAGAACCTTTTCTGGCTTATTTAGTGCATTTTTTGTTTGTCCTGTGTTTGTTCTTGCCGTATGCTCAATACTGTCAAAGTCAGTCAGTCTGATCTCATGAAATGTCACACTGGGACTATAAAATATTAAATAAGTTTGTATAAGTTTTGGATATCTAACAGAAGCCATTTCATTATGTTTCAGCTCTACACAGTTCAGTTATGATCTCCTTTGGCCAGATTGAAAATAAAATTTAAAAAAAACCCAATAAATATTTTATCTGACAAATTTATCTTCTCCTTCCATTCATATAATACTATCCTTCAATAGATGATTTTACTTACATGATTTTTCACATATAATTAGGGGCTTTTTCCTCTCTATATACAAAGGCAAGCCTCAAATATCCTGTGTTCACTGTGTTAAACTTCAGCTAGATGCCTAGCAGGGATTTATTAAATCAGTCACAGGGTTTTGCTTTTGTGGTTGACAGCAAGAAGGCACAATCTATTCAACCACAAATGATTTGCATGAGTGTTTATCACTATGGTTGCACATAACAATTTCAACATTCATTTTTGGTAAATATTTGACCTCTTATTCTATGTGCAATCAGAAATGTGCAGAGAATGAAAAAACCCAACCAGAATCAATGCACTGGAAAACCACATTTTTTTCACACCCAAAATATTGTCTTCTCTTGTACAAATTACTCTGACATTTTTCAATAGTTTTTAGCCTCTGGTTGTTGATATACACTATTCTCCAAAACTTTAGTCTGTGCTCAGTCATTCCTGGAGTTGAGTTGACAAACATTTTGGGTACAGGTCTCTGACTTGTGGAATTTAATTGAATGTGTATTCCATGAATACTAGAGTTCAGTTGCTTCTGATTGTGACTGAGCTGTTCAATGTGGCTTTCAGCTTGGCCAATGGATCTACTGCCAAAGAGTTTAGTTACACACAGAATTAGAGTAAGAATCTATTAATCGATTAGAGCTTTTATCAGGAGAGCTAATTTATTTTAATGGTTATAGTACGGGGTGCTTGCTTTTGCCTATTTATTTATTTTAAGGTTGTGGCCAATTCTCTGTCATAACCCACCCAAATCAAGTAAGAAACAAGCATAAAGGCCAATTTATAGGTCTTGTTCTTGTAAACCTGATACATTACGTTCATACCAATTTGAGGGGGTGGGCTGTGCTTGTTGCAGATGCAAGCCTCAACCTGCGGATAAATCAGACGCCATAAATTCCTTTTGCAGGGGGGAAGAATAGAAATCATGAGCTGTGTGAATGAGCTACAAGCTGCTAACCATCGTGCCACTGCAGTTTATCTCCACTTTTAACACCTATTATGTAGAAAGGGAATATACTGCACTAAAAGATGGGTTTCATCGACAGGAGCAGGAGAACGAAAGGTCATGAACCCATTGTCTTTCCAGCGTTTGACCACACCACCATCCTCCGAGTCACTACGCCTGCATTACGATCATTATTAGCTCCCTCTGATCGATGTCAGGCAGATGAAGCAGGTCCTTGTGTTGCAAGAGGGCCTGCTGCTAAATACAGAACCACTTCTAATAGCTCTGTAAATCAAATGCGCTAAGATAATAGTTTTGATCTACAGATCTGAAGGTTGTTTATGGAAGATGAAGTACTCAAAAAGACACATCATCTTATTTCTCAGAGTAACCTGTAGCCAGCAGTTAAATCCTAAGGAGGTATTTTCCCAGAATCCATTTGCTGTAAAGAAATGGCTATCTATCTCAAATAATAAATACAGACCCTGAATTCTTCACCAGCTCAGCAGAGTGGTAAAGGAATAATGCATATTCTCTGTTGTTGTAATGAATGATCATTTTGTATACATGTAAGTAAAAAAGCAATATTATTGACTCTTACATTTAAGCCTTTCTTCTGAAATTTGAACCTGCAAACAACACAGTAGGTGATGTTTTCATATATCAGATAGGCATTTATCCAAATATTGAACATATTATTTTTTACACAATTTGTCTTGCTGTGACTTTGAATTGTGTCCATCTGCACGCATTTAAAATGAAATGTGGTCAATTGATTAAGTAGAAGAGAGATTGATTTTTAGAATGAAGTGTGATGACAATAAGTGATTTGACTTTCAAAAATTTCAACCTTAAATATACTTGACACCCCTTACTTTCACAGAGCTTCAAGAAATCTGTACACATTTTAAGGTTAAAACATTCTATGACCATCAGTTGTAAAAATAAGGTTTTCTTCAGTCATGTTTTGTTTCCTCCATTTGGGAGGTCTCCATTGAGACCTCCTGTCTCTCTGCCTGCCTGGATGTCTTTGGACAGTGTGTAGTTGGGAGGGATCAGTGACTCCTGCTCCATATGACTTTCCTTCTGAAAATCTGCCTTAACAGTAGCGTTTCCAACTGACCAGAAAGTGTGTCCTTTTTCTGCTTGGTTTTCATTCCTACTCAATACATGGAGTAGTTTGGAAAATGCTGTTTTCTTTACTTTGTTAATAGTTTTTGGAAAACACAAGAAAATGTGAAATGTGTAAAATACTATTTTATATAAAATCTTGTCTGCAGAAGTAAAACAAGAACTGATGCTTTCAGACATGAATATATTACCTGATAATCCTTCCTCCTTATCTGCTGACATTACCTCCAAGCTGTCTCTTTTTTTTCCAATGGAAATTTATTTTTAATAATCAGGACATTGTGAAATTCATTGTTTTTTTTCTTAGAGATGGTGAATCTTTTGCTTTTATCAAAGACTTTTTTAACAGACAGGTACATTAAGTAACATAATTTTGTGAATATTATAGTAGGAATTATTCTTGCATAGCACTCTAGAAGCACATGTGAAAAGTTGTAAAAAAATAAAAAAAACTTGTGCAGCTGTAATTGTTTTCAGTTTGTGTTAAGAAGACTCAGGTATTATGATAGTATATAGAAGAGAGAGCTCCTATTTAAAAGAGAGTTCCTATTATCTGTCCTATATAGAAACACAATAAAAGAGTATTCCCTACTCCAAAAAGTGTAAGGAGGATAGAGCTTGAAAAGTATAAAGGAAAAAAATAGAAGGGTTAGACAAATAGTCTTTCAAATGTACAGCTTATATTTTGGATGTTAAACTGTGAATAAATGGTCAGGGTTTTTTTGGAAATCTTTCTGTATTATGAGGGTTGTAGAAGACTTACATAAGCACTTTGATCCTCAGAGAACAAACATTAAGGGTAATAGGAGAACTCTTTCTCTCTGGGTCCCTGAACAGAGTCAGGTTTCCAAAAGGGTAATTCTCTGGGGAATTAGAAAGCAGTTTGGGGTCAAGTTTCCTGAAATAAGGACTGTGTTGTCTGACTGCATTTTTCAAGGCCTCAGGTCTGTTTGTGTGCACAACACTTAAGATTTGCACAGACTGCATTGCTGACCTCACTGTTCTTAAAACCGTCATCCAAAGCATTCACTGATTGGAAAAAAAAGTGTGAAAAGCAGAGAAAAGTAGCGTTTTGATACCGTTTTGCACTTCACTGTGCGGAAACCATGCTGCAAGGTGCATTGTACATTGAGGATAACACCTGCAACAACATCTAATGCCATGCTCCTGCAGCTGGGTGCTGGTCTATGCTCTCGGGGAATGATTCTTCACTTGGAGGTGTGCTGGGGAAAACATTTGCAAGCAAGTGAAAGAGATGTTTGACACCTCAGCAAAAAAAGAGAGGAGAGAGAGATATCCTAGCAGCATGACTGTTTAACAGAGGATTTACAAAATCACATGCCACTTAGTCACAAAACACAACAAAGTCCTGGAGTGACATTGGGCTGTTCAGGAACCAGGAAGCCAAGTCCGTGATTCTTTTAACACTGAATGAGCAATTTAAGTGTGAGCTTACCTCTAACTATGCAGTCCCATTTACTTCAGTGGGAGTATTCATATGCTTAAATTTAAGCATATGCTAAATATCATGTGCAATTGGGACCCATTTACATCTTTAAGTAGGAGAAGCAGCGTGGGTGATGGAGTAAGTCATTTCTGGAGCTCATGCAGGGATATACATAAAATTAAAAATATGAAGAACAAATGAGTAAGTGGTGTATCAGAGTGGTAAGTGTCTGCCTGTAAATTGTTAGCAAACTCAAGCCATTAAGATGAAGTCACATGTTTCCAAAAATGCAGTGTGGCGAGTCACTGTTAATGCATGTCATAAACATCTATAATTATCAACAGACATAAATGCCCTCAATATTTAAAAAAAAAAAAAAAACAAAATGAGTACGTGGCTATGCATGTATAATTTTCTCATGTCTCACTTAGCAGAGATTTGCTTCCCTTGATCCCTGCACAGCAGGCTTGTGTGTGGGTGTCAGAGTTCAGGGATGGTGGGAGGGAGGAAAAACAAGATGAGGAATCTTCTTACAGCATTGTGTTGCTGCCTGTGCTCCCTGTGCACAGTTCCATTCATGGCTCCATCCCCTGGCAATACTGATGTTACTGCAGCATCTTCTTCTGCCATAAACTCTGAGAGACAACAGGTAGAGACAGGATAGGCGGTGAGGCTAAGACAGCAGGGAAATAGTGAGTTTTGTACAGTTAGCCCGTACAGTTTGCCCAACTTACAGTGAAACACCTGATCAAATGGTTTGTAGTATCTTCCATGTTCCTTTGATCTTATTTTTTTTATTACACTTTTCGAACAGCTCCACTGCAAGACCCCTGACAGCACGGGGAAATATACTTTACCCCATCTTTCTGAGATGAACCAATATTTCCTAGGAGCTTTTGATTTTTCTGCTCCCAAAGCACCGAAAGGCCTTGCTTCATCCAGAGTGTTTCCAAAAATTAGTTATCACCCAGGCCTTTCTGGGCAGCTAAGAAGGAGAAATCAGTGGCCATTTCCACTAGGTAAACTCTTCCCAGCCCTCTGCCCCCACATAAATCTGAGTTGCAAGAGTTTGAACTAATCCCCTCCAAATTCGAAGTATCAAATGAGCAGCCTGTGCTGAGCACAGATGGAGGTGCAAGGCAGCAGCTCTCAGCAAGGACTAAATCTGTCAGCGTGGTCACGTTCCTCCTGCAGTAAATTTGACCCAGATTCAATTATTTATGAGCAAACAGTCTCATGCTTACAGTTAATAAGAGAATCTGAGTATAAGTAAGTTCTTGTGGACACATATGCAGATCATTGCCTGTGTGTAGATTTTCAGTTGTAATTTAATAGACTTTTTGTGAATATTTGGCCTATCAGCTTTGAAAACTAATTCTTGATTTAGGTTAGCATTGCTCAAATAAAAAGTTGTTATTGCTTCTTTCCACTACTTCAAGGAAAATCCACTGATAAAACCTACATTTGTAATTTCTGTGTCTTAAGGAACTGGAAGAAAAATTAGGTACATGCTGGGACACTTACCTATGCATAATCACTGAAGGTACATTTCTTCCAATTCTTCCCCTTTTTTTGAATTCTCACAGCACAATCATTTCTCTGTGTACAAACACACAGAGAAATGAGAACCAGGTATGATAATACCAAATGTATAATTTTGTGGGTACATTTTTTATCTCTGCATGCCACAAGTATTCTGTGAGGAAACCACTCTTGAATGCACATATGCAATTGTATTTATTTCTCTGTGAAATCTATGACATTTTCTTATTGGAGAGCAAATTCTATTCCATGTTTAGCTACATGCATAAAAATGCAGAAAGAGAAAAAAAAAAAGAAGAAGATATCAGACAAATAATTAATTCTTTTTTTCTAGATGCTGGAGTATTAGGAATTTCTTTAATTTAAAGGCTATGTCATTGACACAACACCGAGTTTGTTTTTTTGTGTAAAAAACAAACAAGTTGCAACAAAAGGCATTCTGAATCTATCAAATTTATGTTACGCTCATCAGCATGGTATGAGAGTGCCAAGCCTTCACACAGTCTCAGTGAAGGCACAACTAGGTAGTGTAAGCAATATCCTGTAGGAAAACCATTCTCCTCAAACTGCTGCCTGGATGACTGTAAAAAATATGCCCTTGTGTTTCTGGTTAGTAATAGAAGTGCCAGAATCAATTATCTCTGAGAGCTCTCGGGCAGTAGGAAGAGACACGTCTGACAAAGCAAGGTGTGCTTGCCACACAGTTAATTAGGTCTAAGATATGTAGCACAGACAACAGCTCCCTCTGTTATTGCAGGATCTGCTTCTCCTGTGGTCTTTTAGTGGGCAACCCCATCATTAGAGCTGAAGAACCAAGAGTTACGTGCCAAGATTGGATATTCCGTATTTAGAGGGCAAGTTAGGAGCCTCTTTGGTCATTTTTATTTACAAACATCACATGTAGACGTGCACTTGGGCTACAAAATGACGAGAGAGAACCGGCAGGACACGGGGTAGAGCTGCTGCTGCTGATGAGAAAGAGCAGAGCTCAGAGTGGTGAGGTCATTTTGAGGGCTGGCTGTACGTATCCCCACTGAGCGCGCTAAGCAACACATCTGCTTATTGAAGCATTCATAAGTGGCCTGTTAACATTGTTTATTATGTGTAGGGTGCTTTCAACTCCTGGTGGATTTTCTGAACAGACATCGCCATGAGTAGCCCCTCAACGAGGCAACCAGATATGGTACCCAAGAACCTTAAGAGTTTCTAGTCCAACTCTTACGCTCCACAGAAGTAGCTTATGAAGAAAGAGAGAAAGAAAATTTCTCCACAGCAGGAGTTGTTATGTTTGGTGGTTTGTTTTTTTTTAATCTAACCTACCTTATTAAAGAAGCCTCATAATAAAACAAAGAAATTTAAACAATAGAAGGAGAAACATGTCTATTTACAGGTGTATAAATAGACTAATGAGGTATTTTATCAAGCTTAAGTCTCTTTTCCCTCTTCCTCGTTTTATTAATTGATGTTCAGAGAAAATGAATTTGCCTTGTGACTCAGAATAATACTCAGATCTGACAAATTAACAGCTAAATTGTTTTGGTGCAGTATTTCAGTGATTATCAAGAGGACTGTTAATCACTGATCAACTTGCTCAAGAAATATGACAAACCCTCTTGTCAATCTTTTTGTTGACAGTTGAAGCAACAAGGAAAACAATCCTGCTTTGGGCACCTCAGCACAGCTTTGGGGATGGGGTGGGTGTTCTTGTTTTGCTGTAGTACCTGATCCACCTCAGACCTGATGCAGAAATGTGCGTAAGCACCCACGTCAGTGGAACCGATCTTGCTCTGAAATTTTAGCATCTGGTTGTTTAGCAAACCTAGATCTTCCAAGAGGGTATGAAAATCTTTTAATTTCTGTTGGAACCCTATGGAAATCAAAACTTATCATCAAAATGGGACCTGAGGACCTATTTACACATAATTAAATTAAAAAAAAAAAAAAAAGAAAGAAAGGAAACACTGCCCTACATCAGGTACCAAATTCTATAAGCAACAGCTATATGGGCACAGCACAACTCACTCCAGTGCTCATCACCTTCTCTATCCTACACCGTAGACTTGAAATATTGAGCCAAGGCAGGAGGCACCAAAACTCACTGAAGAGGTGGATAAACCAAATGGAAATAGCATTAAGTCTAGATGAAGCAACAGATCGCTTTTATTCAGAAATATTATTTCATTTTGCACAATAATCTAGAGAGCAAAAGGGTCATCCAGGAGGTTGGCCACTTGTGTTTGCTATTTTTCTGAGACAGAAGGTATTCATGCCTAAAGCTTCAATTTCAGATGCCTGTTGTGGCCAGCTGAAATTGGGAGTGAATTCTACTTCATTCCTGCTCAAAATGAACTTCAGGCAATCATGAAAAATTTCTTCAACTAAAGGGTTGTCAAGCATTGGAACGGGATGCCCAGGGAAGTGGTGGAGTTGCCATCCCTGGAGGCATTTAAAAGACATGTAAATGTGGTGCTGAGGGACATGGGTTAGTGGTAGACTTGGCAGTGCTAGGTTAATGGTTGGACCTGATGACCTTAAAGGTCTCTCCCAACCGAAATGATTCTATGATCCTATGATTCTATGATTCTATAAATGCAAAGCCCTAGAGCCAGAATCCCAATCAGTCAGGGCATAAATTTATCATGCTGGGGCACTTTATCAGTGCCGCTGTACGTGAGAGTAGAGAAGTTGCTCAGGACTAGCAGGTATTAAAAAGAGCTCCACTGAAAGCTTAATATTATTAACACTCTCCAGGTTACAGAGGTGGTAGCCAGGATAAATTAAGCTCATGACATGATTAAATTTCCACTGTGACTCAAGTTTAAGTCATAATATCAAGCTATGCAGTAACTAAACAAAGTTTCAGACAGAAGCTGGTTTTCAGAGGACTTCTATTTTTATATAACAAAAAACGGATTTATCATCTGTGTTATAGCAGGACAGATTTGAAAAAAAAAAATAAATCTGAGAATGATTAAATGCTGAATTTGACAGCCAAAGATCTTATGTATCCAAAGTAACCTTCCAAGAGACCCACACTTAAACTGGCCTTGTAATTACATTAAAAATTGGAGAAACAGTGTTTTGATAACTACTGCAGTATTCTCCCATTACTATTATTGTTTATTTAATAGTAAATTACAGAACTGAACCAAAATTATGGCTCTACAGTGCCAGATGCTTTATGTGTATAAGGTTGTATGCATTGCTGTATCATCAAACACAAAATTTGAAACTAATTTGGCTACAGATCAAACATTTTTAGTTTGTTAGGAAGAAGATATACAGGGTCAGTGCTTAAAGAAAACTAAATCTGACTGTGTAACCCCATCCTAGCATGTCAGATGTAGCTAAAAACCTAGCATAAATATGCCCATATCTAACGTTTTCTATTTGTGAGAATCTTCTGCAGTCCCTTTCAGTATCATAGAAACAGAACGGTGGAAGGAACCTTAAAGATCACAGAGTTCCAACCCTCCTGCCATGGGCAGAGACACCTCCCATCAGACCAGGTTGCTCAAAGTCTCATCCAACCTGACCTTGAACACTTCCAGGGATAGGGCATCCACAGCTTCTTTGAGCAGCCTGGGCCACTGTCTCACCACCTTCACAGCAAAGAATTTCTTCCTGGTATCTAATATAAATCTTCCCTCTTTCAGTTTAAAACCATTACCACTCATCCTACTGCTCCCCTCCCTGATCAAGAGTCCCTCCCCCTCTCCCCTGTAAGCCTCCTTTAGGTACTGGAAGACTGCTATAAGGCCTCCCTGGATCTTTCTCTTCACCAGGCTGAACAACCCCAACTCTCTCAGCCTGTCCTCATAGGAGAGGTGCTCTAATGTATTCTTAATGTCTTCTCTGTCTTCCCACCAGTTTTACCAGGAGATCTGGTTGGCAATTATTCTGTGCTGCTGGATATTTTTTGCTTCAGAAATATCTTAAGGGAAATGGTGACATGATGTCACATGTAGAGTGGCATAGGCAGTCTGGAAATATTGTATTCACTGTACAGACATTGCAGAGTCCCTCTATAACATTCATGATTTAGCAGGGCTCAACATGCATGGTAAGGGTGATGCATCCTAGACTAACTAGATTGCTGTCTTTTTGGAAACCAGAAATGTAAGTAGATAGACAAGTCCTTTTCTTTCTGAGACTGATATTCAGAAAAGAGTATTCTATGAAATACAATTTATTTTAAATATTAGCCAGATGTATTACACCCTTCTCTTTTTTTTTTTTTTCAAATGATATTATTTCTACTGATGACTCATATCTAAAGCTACAAATTATTTCAAGTTTTATTTTTAAAAAGTAGCTCATGACGCCTATTTTCTTTGGAAGTTAAGCACATATTTAAGTGTCTCACGAATCTTCTTGATCTTGATTTTCAGCTCAGAGTTGAGAATTAATTTAACCTCTCTGGACATAATATTATCTTCAGTATTTAAGCCATAGAAGGGAAGTGACACATTTAAGAAATTCTAGTGCATGTATCAGAAATACTGGTCCTGGGATTCACACATAAAGACTTAATGCTTATTAAGAATAACATCCCCTAAAAATAAAATAAAAAAAACAAGCCAAAGAATAGCCAAAACCCAACAGATGTGTTATCTAGCCTGAGAACGGAACTTAAGTGTGTCGGATTATTTTGAAATTCTCAATGTATTTAGAGTTACTCTTTTCATAAATGTCTTTTCCATCTAGTTTGATAGGATTCCACTGATGATACTTTTTGCTGGAAAATGGCTTCCAAAATGAAAAACCCTTAGAATTAGTGAAGACGAAAAGCTATCTTAGGGCTATTATTTAAAAAAAAATAAATCTTTCACAGCATAAGATTCAGTGTTTTACATGTAACTGTGCGTGTGTAATATATTTATACATACTTCTGAACCTAATACCTTTTCACAATCTGTAGCCTAAATCTCTCTTTTCTCATGAACTTTTCAGCAGTCCTACTTGGACTACATGTATTTAAACAAAATATTTCTATTTTTTTGAAAACTACTGTGTTAATGTTGAGATACCAACCAGCTAATGAAGTCGATGAGGATATGCAAATTAATTCCGATTGGGCTCCTGCTATCTGTATCTGGTGCGTCCCCTCACATTACCATTTATATGACCTACAGCATAATATGATGTGACAACTCTTAATGTCAACTGAAATAACACAATATAGTATGACAACAATGTAAAAGAATACACTGCTTTCAGACTGGGATTTTACCCTTTATTTCCAATGGGCTGTATGCAAACTAAAATAACCCGAAGTGAAAAGATGATAGTATGCAACAACTGCTATAAATACCTTGGAAATAATAAAGCCTACCATCTTACCAGTGTGTTATCAGGCAGCTCAGATTAAACATTTTTTTTGTAAGTAAGACTTGTGTAATCTAATTAGTGTATTAAGTTGCATATAGCTCCCATGTAGCTCAAGTGCACTGAGCTCATTATGGATTTTAACTTGGAGATATTTTCTTGAGTTTGAGAGTATGGGCAAAGGTTGCAGGACTTGAGACGCTCTTCATTCAAAGTCTCTCATTCGACAGCCACTATCACTACTAAGCATATTCTTGTTAAATAGTCAGCCATTTGTACTTCCTGCTTCTATCCCAAACCTTATTTTTGTTATTTTGCCATTAGAAGGGGTTATGCAAGAGGATCGGTCTCTGTTCCAGAGCTAATAAACACTCTCTGGGACCCTTTTTAAACTCCCCATCCAAGACAGTTAAAACTGGATAGCACAAAGAGTAAGGTTGTCGTGTGCATGAATGGGGGCTGCACGTGAATGACAACATTGTATTAAACTTCAAACAGAGGTCTTCAAAACATCCAAGACACAGGCAGGCCTACCTACAGTCTAAATAACAGCACTTGAACACAGTTGTGTGGCTTTTTTTTTTTTTTTTTTAAACATATATACACATTTGTGTTCATTCCATCTGTTCTCTAAGGTGGTTTGACAAACCAAGGGTGTCTTCCTCCAGGGAAAAAAGTGGACCTTGCTGAAAGTAGAAATACCTTTAGGTCTGAACTTACTCTATTGAATTGCCTTGGAGTGATGACATAGAGCCATGCATAGCCATGCAATAAAGCATGAGTTTGAATAACAAGTGGTTTGGGAAAAAAAACCTGAATTATCTTAATTCAGATAAAGGTGATGTATCAAGTTATCTACAACACATTACAGCTGTTTGCCATGAGCTTAAAAGAATATCTGTCTCACCCCAGGACTAATGCATGTACTGGAACAAACCTCTGTTTTTTCACATTATAAGATCTTTGTTTCCTCTTGGAAGTGCAAGAGTTTGACCTCTCCAGTAAATAGGATTAAAGTTCTTAGAACCTTGCAGGCATTTGTTAGTTATTACTCACAGCATCCTACTAGGAAGATAAGAAATTGCTGTTGCTCTATTTTATGTGTTGGGAAAAAACAGAAGCACAGAAAAGCTAAGGTATTTACCAAGTCTTTTGTCTATGTCTCACCTAACACCAGGGGCTCTGGACAGCAGGTGTTGAAGTTATGTCATTACGCCGTACTTGAAGTAAATGCAGAAAGACATTATCTTTAAAAGACCAAAAATGGTGAAGCCCTTTTTCATCTTAAATAAGAACAATTATATTAATATTAATATTAATTCCATTGTATTATTTCTTAGAATAAATATGTATGTTTTTTATGAACTCTTAGGAAAATCTGAAGCTAAACCTCTGCGAATAAATCTCACAAATTTGTGTAGTCTTTCAATGATTTGAGCAGTGCTTAAGCTGCTAAATATTAGCAGCAGTATTAATGGTCCTCTGCCATTGCACACGGGCTGAAAGTCTCTCTTGTAATTTTCTATTAGGAATTTTTCAGATGATTCTTTCTCTCTGAGCAGTTACTTGGCTTTCTGCAGTCATTCATAAAACTCATTCTTCTACTTTGATATTAAGCAAACTTACACCTCACTACTGGCTGATAACACCAGTTTCTTTTCACCACTGACATTCTTCCTTCTTGCCGTTTGCTAGCACCTCAATAGGGTATCAAACATCCAATGAGAAACATGAGATTCTGAAGACGGGACATGAAAACATAAAAAGAGAAATAATGCAGAAACTTCCTTTCTCTTGTGATATGGAACATCTTTTTCCTCTCTGTCAGATGCTTTGCATCTGTCACAGACTATTTGATACCCGTGCATTCATCACATGCTGTGTCTTAGATCAAATGTCAGGCAGTTCACATCATCCCAATTCATCACAAAGCCAAATATGTGTCTTTGCAATGGGGGCCAGGATAGATAAGCTAACAAACCCAACAAAATATAGTGAAGTCTTTGACACTGCAGTCGGTTTGTGATCCAGGAGCAGACAGGGGCTTCACAAGTTTCTTGGTGTGAAAATCATGCAAAGGAAACTTAATCCAACTACTTAAAGGACAGACAGGTCCTGGTGCCTGTGGTCACTTGATGCTTTCCCCTTTTCATTCACTTATTCTTTCCTTTCCGTGAAGTTTGCTTATAGGTCAGATAGTTCTGGGACAAACACTAACTTTCCTCCCAAGTTCTGTTGGAATTCTACATTGGTAGGATTCCCTGAAGTCTCTGAATCTGCATCTCAGACAGGCATGACAGGGTTTTCAGGTACTCACACTATGATCATTTTTTAACCACTATACACATATTTTATATTGTTATTATTTTTCTTTTAATTATGTAGTCATTCACGGCAGAATATAAGAAATCATCATTTGTTTTCTTCAAAAATTGAGCAAATGCTTAAGAAATTCTAAACTACAACAATGACCAGGTGAGATTAGGGCAACAGCATTCCAAAGGTCAATAATATTAATTTAAAGGGTTTTTACTGGATGTCTTTTTTCCTTAGTCCGAGCTGTGCGTTCTAGGAGAGATGAAACACCAAGAGCATTGGGAAGGATCAGGCTTTGGCAACCAGCTGAGGAGCAGCAAATGCTCCCTAAACTTAACCTGAGATGGAGTTCCCATCTTCTCTTCCACAAAGAGAAAGGAACATTTATGAACCTCTGGCCTTGAGGGAATTATATGGAGTTTGTTGGAGGTTATTACATGTCACAAAGCCAGATATTGTTTGATAACAAGCAAGGGGAAAGGAAGAAGAGAGCACAATGGACAGGGAGGACACTTGTATTGAAACCCTTTCTTTTTCATGGCCTGTCTGAATTTCTCCATTTCTAAACCTCATTTTTCTACTAGCTTTTCAAATGAAAAAAAATTGCTGCAGAATACCTAAGTTTTTGTGTTGCTTTTTGAATGCTCATTTTAAGGAAAACATGGAGCAGATCTTTCTCAGAGCTCTGTCTGTTTCCAGGTCTTAACACTTCTTTGACTCAAATGTAACTTATGAAAACCTGCACACACATGGGTAACATGGACCTAGAGATACAGCCATTGGATTCAGTTTATTTCTTCTGATGAGCTTCAAATCAGCCTGAACGTTAAAAAAAAACAAAAACAAAAACAAACACAAAAACAAAAAACCCCAAACAAAAAAACGAAAAAAAAAACCAAAAACCCCAAACCAACCCAATCCCAAAACAAAAAAGCCAAACTCAACAACTGTTAAATGTTTTCAAGTGGTCTGAAAAATTTGAAGTATGTAAATACCACTGTTATTACTATCATCTCATGTTTATATCTCAGCGTTTGTATAATAAAATGTGCACAGGCTTTAAAAATTGCCTGTACTGGGAGCCATTCATGTGCAAGGTCATTCTAATCATCACATCATCTAATTTTATCCGTATGAAAGTTAGCCATCAAAGGTAATTATCTACAGCCAACGCAGAGGATGTAACACCTCCACAAGCAATCCATCCCACATATCTCAGACATCTACCCTTGAAAGGAATGAATGGCTCAATACTGATGCCTGTATCTCTTGATTACATTCATGGGGAATTTCAGCAATTCAGTTATATTAGCTGCCTAATTTTTTTTATGGCCAAAGCTAAGCTGAAGAAATGGCAGTTGAGGCAGAGCCCTTTTAAGGAGAGATTGAGATTTCAACCTCACCTATATGACATCTAGTGATTTTTAGAAGCCCTTAGCATCTGCTGAGGGATTTGCCTCATAGAAAGCCCCCTTCATTTGGGTTGTTGAAGGGATATAAGCTTCAGGAGGAGTCTCAGTGAAAATAGCCTTCAGAATCTACAACGGATGGATTCATGCATGAATGCATGGACGCTAAAAGCTGATATAAAATGAAACAGCTAATTGAGCCTGGAGGCTTTGAGTGTTTAATGGTAATAAACAACACCCAGAAATAGTGCAGTAATTTGAACATGCCAAATTTTGGAGGTTTCTTTGATGTGTGATAGAAAGTAATTTGAATCAGCATGAGAGTCTGAATCCAGCAGTGTAAGCCCTACCATAACCCGCAGGGGCTGGCGTTCTTCTGGCTTGATAAAAGGTTTCTCAAGGCATTAAGTAAAGTCCATGGGGGGTGGGAACATAAACACAGACAGGAGCCACTGAAACGTAAACTCCAGTTTTCCGTTCCCTCTCAGCTCTCTTCTTTCTCCCCAGCATCAGTTTGTCATGAGATATTTACCATAATATATCATAATATATGTTAGTAAAAAGAAGAAATACATGCTGGACAACTTGGAGAGAAAGTTTCTATGATGGAGCACTTGTTAAGGTAACACTCCATCTACTTGTAGCAAGCTTGGACACAAATAATTTCAAATGGGACCAAACCCCTATTTGAACACTGTGGTTTTGGCCACATCAGTGGAACTTAGGATCAGCAGTCTCTGACAAGGCAAAGGCTGCAGCTCACCTCTGGGAGGTTGGTGCTGAGATGGAGGGAAGTCCATCCATCCCCCTGCGCAAACCTGGTTCATTTGGCCAAATCAACACGTGCTATTGCCGAAAGGTATCTTTTGGGGTGGTTCTTCTTTCCAGAATTGCAGCTTTTGTCACACAGAAGAGCGAGTCCTCTCGGATGTAGCCAACATTCTGCACACAAAGATGATAGCTCAAGTGGAAAGCTTTAGCTGCTGAACGCAGCGTCACAACAGCTTGGCTTTAAAGCCTTGGGATTACGTAGAGCCACTGTGTTTAGGGCCTTTAGGGAAAGAATACCAGACAAGTTAGATCACTATGAAAAATGATCACTAGGGACTACAATACATAATAAGGTATATAAATAAGTGTCACACAAAACCGCTGTAGAAAAATAAGAAACAAAGCCAGCAACATTCTTCTACATAATGGTTTTATAGAAACATTACAACATTACACAAGGCTTGGAGTACAATATGAACCCCTGCAGACTCTGAAATGTGGTAAGCTGTAGGGTACAGGAACCCACAGAGCAGCAAAAGCAAAGGTTTAATGGTATTTTAAATGTTATGACTATACAGAAGGAGAGATCTGCAATATAATCCTTTTTAGAATTCTTTGTGCATGGCAGAATAGGCAGGAGCCCTGATGCCGTCCTCTAAATCCGGCTGTGACTGACCGAAGAACAAATGTGGGTAAGGGCAGCATTTGAGGGGAATAGTTTGCAAAGGTAGAGTTTAGGATAACATTGAGTTCTGTGCTGCTTTTGTTCTAAACATTCCTCTTATTACAGTGCACCATTGATGCGCGTATTTTGCTTCCAAAGGGAGAAATTTGCATGGTCAGACTCCATCGTATTTGTCCTGAACTGAAATTCACTCCCATCAGAGGATCCTGGAAACCCAAAGGAAAGTGTTTAGGATTCTAAAGTAGGGTGCTGCTACATTTAAAAAAAAAAAGAAAGTGTTGTAAAATTGCTCAAGTTTCCATGGAGTTTCATCAGCTGGAATTCAGACAGCACTAATACAAGGAAAATAGTGATGAATATTGCCTTGTCTTCTGCCAGACAGATCTGCTTGCCTGGCCGTGTAACCCCCAGGCTTTCATTGATATGATTCAGATGGGAAAACAGGAGAGGACTCATCACATGAGGGTGACGTGAAAATGCATCTAATGTGCTAACATTCCCTTTCAACATACTTGTCCTTTTACAACTGACAGATAACCGAAAATGTTCTTCTCTTGATTTACACGGCCTTCTGATTTTTCTTCACATCTAAGATTCGTTGCAAATTTCTACTTGAACACACAAATCTCAAGCTTGAAGAGGGAAAATTCAGATTAATGTGAGATGTTCAACAATCAAGAAAAGGAAAACAAGACAAAACAGATACTAAAACACATCTTTGAGAAGACATTTATTTTATCATCTTGAAATGAAACTTTGTCTGTCACAAGTCCTGTTATTAGCCAGCTGTTTAGTTAACTGAAATATTGATCAAGCCTGTCACACTTTCTTTGTCTGTCAGGAACAGGAGAAGGTGCTGACCCTTTGCAGGAAACTGTAGTGACAGGTCTGTAATTCGATAATCACTTATTCAGGAAAGATTTCACTTTGTTCTCTGATTTAAACTCTGGCTACTTGGTTTCCTTTTTTTGTTTGTTTTAATAGTAATTTTAAAAGCTTCAGACTTAGATAAAGAAAAAATAGTATTATCAGTTTTGCAAAGTACACTTTGTAGATTTTTTCTCTATTTAGTTGAGGTGACTATGCTTATTAGTGAGACGCTATTTATTTTTTTCTCCTATTTCTCATCTGTTGAGAAGATTACCTACAGAAAAACCCTGTTGAATTGCTTTTTTCAGACTGGAGCTATACCTCAGCAACTATTTCCTACAGTCCTTCTTACTGTTGGATCTCAAAGGGTCCTTCCATCACAACAACATTTTTTTCCGGAATTGGACATTTCCCATCTTGTAGCAGTTGGGAACTTCAAAAAGTACCTCCCATGCTTTTTTTAACAACCCACAAGGCCTGATGCAGGAAAACTTTCCTATTTCTCAAGTGTCATAGGAGCACCAAATCTCCAGTTTGATCAACTTCATTAGGAGTGCTTGAAAATCCATGGGAGCAAGACTGTGCACCATGCAGAACAGAAAAGCTTGTCTCTTAAAATTTTGAATATTCAAATAACTAAGTTAGTCAATCTTCCTGTAATTATTTTGTTCCATTAAATGTTCTATCCATCAGGAATTAATTGTTGTAATTAACAATAGAAGTATTCTCTCTCTTCTTTCTATGTCACCGAAATGATCTTCTGCATGCCATTACTTGGCATCGTTAACTGAAATGAAGACTGTGTGTCTTCGTTTGATGAACAAGGCTGTCACCTTCCCTGGATGTTTCTGTATTTTTAGTCTGATCAAAAGCAGTCAAATATTTTTCTCCACAGCTAACATACAGCGGTCAGGCTCAGAGGTTACACACTCTTGAAACTGAACCGATACTTCTTTGACAAACTTTAGTTGCCTCTGAGGTGAACTACATTTAAACCAATTGGCTGAAAACAGATTTGATGCAGAAGCATACTATTAATATAGCCCAAAATGGAAAGAGAGATTAGTTTGCCATTCTACTGTTTGGTATCTGATCATGAGTAATTTCTGAGGATGTTTGTGAATTGTATTCAAGGAAAATTTTCAAAATCTTGTAAGAAAACACTTCACCTAAATCCTTTCAGATCTTGGAAAGGGGAGATTCAGGTTTTTTTTAAATCCTACATTAATGTTGAAACGCCGTTATTTTTCAATACATTACATGTTTCAGTCTGGAGTTCCCATCCTTGTCGCTAATGAGTGGATGCTGTCTTTCTACAGATTATCTGAGATTCAAGGAAGCCCATTTTACTGTATTCTAGTCTTCAGTGGTTAAGCACCTACAACACTAATAAATTCATTCCTAAATGAAGGAGAAACATGACATCCATTTGACTGGAATTCAGACTATGAAAAATAGGGTATGTAGCGTAAAGTGGCTACATACCATCTCAGTGAAGAGAGATGCTACTTGGAAAACCATCCTAACCGAAGTATCCACGATAACGAGCATGACAAAGCCTTGGGAGGTTGCCTCTGTTTTCCTACTGACCATAGATAGGACCTGAATAACGCCTAACTTTAGAGAGCTAAACCTTGATGAGTTAAATCCCAGCCTTACTGACAAATATTTCCTTCTCCATTTCAAGAGACATCAAAATAACATTTTTCACATCTAGGAAGTATCTATGATTCCATGGCAACCTCCTCTGCCAGAATCTGTGGATTGACATCTCGTCTGTCTGTCTGATGTAGACCCTGTTGCAGGAGTTTGTTCTTGCCTCTGTAGTACCCTGAGAAGCAACTTAAAACTCTTTTCATTCACACCAAAGCAAAGCAGGTGTAATTCAGTGAATGAAGAAATAACTCTTAGTGCAAGAGCAGAATTAGGTCTTTTTTAAAGAGAACAACTACTACTACAGACATATCAGGCATGTCATGTATACATCCTCCCAAAGACATGAATGAAAAGGCTAATGAGAAAAAGAAAAAAAAACAAAAAAAACATGGGAAGGAATTGCCCAAGAATATTATCTGCAGTTTCTGTAACTGCTGCTTTTTAATTTTATTTTTCAGTTAGGTGAACTTGTGCTTTAGTCTTACAATTTTTGAGCTTATAGCATATTAATAGCCTTTCTTCTAAGAATTTAATGGTCTCACTGAAACCTCCAAAAATATAGAGGATCTCAGCTTAAAGCTATAGGTTGCAAGGCTTGTTCAAGGTTATCTTTTTTAAGGTGATGCAGTAAAACCGTATCTTGACTCCTAATCTTCTGTTGTAGCTACCAGACTGTTCATACTAGTATTGCATTCATTCTTTCCCTGTGTCAGTGAAATATTTTCCTCCTCCTTTTCTTTAAATAAATTGCACTTGGTTACACTTTTTGTGAATTTCTATCTCACCTTGCTGGAACGTTGCCCCAGTAACATCAGAGAATAATTTTGTAACCCAAGTTTTACACAGGAGAACTCCCGCTCCCATTACTATTGCTACAGCTCTTCTTTAATATATTTTAAATAATGGCCCATTTTCTGCTGAGCACAGCCTCTAATGCTGTGGTTCTGAGGAGTTTTAGCAACCATAGATGGTGCTGTGCTGTAATTCTTTGATTATTTTTTTTTTAAGTAGCTAAAAGAAGGATAGAGACTAGCAGGAAAGAATCAGTGGTTTTAGTTTTCAGACCAAAAGGATAAAATAAAATAAAAATAAAAATGAATTGGATTAGTTCAAAACAAACTCAGTGGGTGTTCTGGTGTACTTCTGAATTCTCAGCTTCTTTTACTCTCTCTCTCCAATATATATATTTTTATACTTCTGCTTATTTCTTTCCCACAGCTCTCCTCTGACAGCACCACCACCTCTGGCTGTCCTTTTCATTCTGGCACTTACAGAGTCGTCCGTTTTGTGGGTATCTCACAGCTTGCCACCCTCATTTACTTTGTTTTTGTGAAGAAAAGTATCATCACAGAAGCTTTTGTTCATATTTAAGTTTATCGGTATCTATCTTTTTGTTGATTTCTACTAATTATCCTTTGTGAAACATATGTTTCTGAAGTTCAACTGGGGATATACTTAAAATCATGAAATGGAGTATCGATCCAGGATCTGGTCTGAGTTTCTCCAGCCAGGAGGCCAGGGTGTTTTACCAAACAAAAAGTGCAGAAGCTTACCTGAACCCTTTGAAATTTGGAGTTGCCTTTAAGACACTGAGTTAGAAATGCCCTGAGAAAGCCACTTCTGAGAGACTTTCTGTCTCAGTTCAGCTGAAAAGGTCTGGAAGCATCCTGTCGTGATATTACTTTGAAAGTTAGTGAAATGACTATAAATCGTTATTTTTTTTCAAAAACAATCTTATATTTTTACAAATATCTCCCCCCAAGTTCCTTTATTTTTGGCCCAAGAGTGTAACTTTTTACCAAGCCTTAAAACCAGTGCTCCATCCCTAGGTGTTGCAGGGAAAAAAAAACAACCTGCTCAATTCATGTGGTTTAAATCAAATCAGTATCAAGGAGGTATGTCGATTTACTAATGACACATCATTATCTTGCAATCAGTGAGCTATACAGTCAGGATCAATCCAGCAATAAAATAAATAAACCACAACATTAGACACTTGCAAAATGCTAATGAACGCCTACTCATTTCAAGACATCCTCCTGTAACTAATCCCCAAAAGTTGTAATCACGCCCACATGCACCTACTCAGACACACAATGCTGAATGCACACAACTCCCCCTCCTCGGGACAGGGGGGTTACAAGCACGTATCCCTCTTCTCAGGGCTATTTTCACACCCCTCCTGCTGGAGATGTGATGGCAGTATCCCTGTGGGTACCCACACCAAGACCTACAGTCCCTTAACCCTGCGTTACCACCTGCACACACCGGGTGGGGGTGTCTTCTTGCTGCCCCTGCACTATGGGGTAGATAGGGAACTGTATTGCCCTTATCTTTCAATTATTTTGTTAGGTTGTAGGCAGCATGTTCCACTTCTACTGCCCATTCTTGCAAACATAAGTGCACACTAGTTGATTCTTCCACAGCTGTACATTGCAGCACGGTGTGTGTCCTTGGGAATCCAGCTAAGTGCTTGGCTGGGCTATTTTGTGACCTCCACGTGATCATTCCTGATCAGTTATTTACTTTTTCATCTTCTGTTAAGTATAATCAAAGAAAGACACACTGTACTTTCTTAAAAATTCCCCGAAATGCCCTCCATCTATCACCCTGTGAGACCTCAGCTTACAGAAAAATTCTTGTTTTAATAAAAAAGGGGAAAATCTTTCAAAAACTGTATTTTTTTTAATATGAGGATTTATGAATTGCTTTTTTCTTTAATTCCTACTTGGCTAAGTAGCTTCATTCTTTTTCATCTTGCAAACACAAGAAAAGGTCCAAGTAATTTTTTTAAAGGAAGAGCTTAGTAAACACCAACTGGGCTCCAGAGAAGCTTTATTTTGATTTTAATAAATATCCATGTTGGACACCCCTGCAAATGTTATGGACTACAATAATATTCATATTCTTTATGCTTGAGAAAGAAAATGTGCTGATCTGAAAAGCAGAAATTATATGACTTGCTTACAGTGAGTAGAGTCTATATTATACTTCTGTGGTCTTTGCTTTGGTTACCACCGTTAGAATATTTGAGTGTTTAGCAAAGTTCTATTCAGGGTAAGATCATTTTTATATGGGGATATTTTTCACAATTTTGATTCTGTTTATTATGGAAAGATTTGATCAAACAGGAAAATCTCCCAATGTAGTCAACAAGTGGTTCTATTCAGTGCTGATGTTTTCAGGAAGCTTAGTCAACCTGTCCATCTCCAATGAAATTATTATTTTTCTGTCTGCTTATGGCTTATGCTTAAATAGTTAAAAATTATTCCAGCAGCTGCTGAGGCACCTAGAAAGAGAATCTCTAAGGTATTTGCAGCCTTATTTATGAATTGCTTTGATGAGCAGAGTTCACCAGCAGCCAAGGGAGCAACAGATATGTTTATGGCTCATCTTGATACATGGGGGAGGTCAGTAACCAGCTGAGACTGTACATTATTTTCTTCCATTCAGCAATATATGCAATGAAAAACAGCAGTGCAGTGTGGAGGTGAAAAATGCACATGTCACCATAACTACATTCTTCTGTGGGAGAGTGAGGAAAAGATTCTCAGGTGCTGGAAGTACAAGGAGAAAGGATGAATAATATGATACTTAGAGAAAGGTATGTGTTGCAATAGTAAGAAGGTGTTTGTGGTACAGAAAAAGACTTTAAAAGACCTTACCTGCAAATATGAACTTGAGCAGGAGCATGTGCTTAGTGTGATGCACAAGAGGTCTACTTTGAAAGTCTAGAAAATTAGAAGCTTTCATTAAGGCAGGTGACCAGTATAAGATTGCTCTTTATAAATATAATGGATGGAGAAGCATCACAAAAGAAGAAAAAGAACTAGATCCACAAGGTCCAATGTGTCATAAACTGGCAATAAATGTATTTTAATTAGGAAGTATGAAGAAAACCTAAACACTGGAGTAATCTGCAACCAGAGCAGTAGAGATGAAATAACCTCTGAGCTAGTTTCAAGATGTAGCTTGTATTCACAAAAGGGATCCTGTGAGACAAAGACTATGCAGAGCACAGGATGCACTGACCAAAGAGATTCCTCTACATTACATATCCCTAGACTTCCAAATTTACACTGAATAAAAACCTAACATTTAAGCTGATCTCTTGCTAGAAACTTTGTCTGCAGAAATATGCTGTGGAGGATGGGTTGGTTTGGGTCCTTCACGTGTGTGACAGATTTCAGCAATGAGTGTTTGCCTTCCTTGTATTCTTTGGGGTCTGCTGGGGTCAAAAATGTATAAATCATCACAGCCTCACAGCTTAGACACTGTCTTGCTGGCAATCTTTTGCATTTCCAGGTGCTAGATACCAAGCAAGACACGTAAACAGCGGAGTGGAGGAAAATATAAGGAAAGGACTTACAGAGCTTAAGTCCCATCTTTTACACTAGTCTTTTGACAATTTTCTGACCTCTTGAGATGTGCAGACCATTAGAAACTCACAATAAACAATTTTTCCATAAATGTTTTTGTATCTCACTCTTTTCTACTGAGCTGGGGGTTACTCTCCCCACTTTGAAACGCATTCTCCAGAGCTGCAATTTTTAACACTCAAGCTACTCTTCTTTTCTCTCGGTCCTGATTCTAAGTTTAAATGCTGAAATCTATATGCAATTACCACCCAATTACCTTTACTTGTTATAAACCTTCTTCTTCCCACCCACTTTGTTTGATCTCTTGTTATGATTCTTGCTTCTCTACTTTGAGGCAGAGATCATGTCTTTTTCATCATTTCTGAAGAGAACCTCACAAATATAGGATGCTTTCTAAATAGTTACTAGTGAGGATGAGGAGGTGAAGTAAAATTCTCCAAACTAATTCTACATTTTAGAGCATGCTGTGTTCATCTTGACTTTCTCAGTCATCTTGAAAAACTTATGCCCTGTGGACCTTTCTGGAGAATGGGAGAAATACAGACATTAGGTCTCCTCCTTTCAAATACCAAGTTCCAGATTCTGCTTATTGCATTGTTTACTGCCTTACTTACTTGGCGACATCATAGCATGTTTGTCTACATAGATGGTTATTTGTCTAACAGAAAATCACAGTGGCTCTAGGAATGTTTTTTTCCCTCCATTTATATGATAAATATTTACATATGTATTAAAAAAATAAATCTTTAAATCATGAAAAACATGTAGAAATAATTTTTAATCTGTTTATGTAGTCAGCCAAGATACTGCAAATAACAGAATCAGGTTGAATAGCATTTCTAAGCCTCCCTGAAATTCAGCTTATGGAAGGGAAAGTGTACTCATAGAAAATTTTTCTTCATATATTCATTCAATATAAGGCAAAGAAATACATAATGAATGGAATTTCTTTTTTGAGAGGTTGGAGGATTCTTCTATATATCTAGGAAATTTACCATAGGGAACTAAGTTGTACAAAGATGAGACTTTACAAGGGAAAGCTTTTGGTTTGGTTTTGTTTTTTTTTTTTTTTGTGGTGTTTTTTTTTTTTAACATCTTAGGTTTTCAGTGGTTCTCTGAATTACTTTTTTGGGTTTTTTTGTTGGAGAATACTGTGGTTTTGGCTGGACCGGACACTGAAGCAAATGACTAAAGCAAAGTTATTTAACTTTTGGATTGGTTTGTTGAGTTACATCTGCTTACACCAGTATTTCTCAGATGTTCAACTAGCAACTGTTTTCAGTCATAGAATCATAAAAACATAGAATCATAGTTTCTAAGATTCTATGATTAGCTGTTTTCAATCATGAACCATTATAATTATATGACTATATGGTTTTCATATTAGATGATAGGTATTATCTGACAACCCTATATTTTTATTCATACTGTTTCAGTTTAGGACTATTTAATTACATTTTTTTTCCCTGGTATATGCAGGACATGAATAATTTCTGAAAAAGAACCACAAATCCTCCACATTTCAAATTCTGGAAATCCTTATTAGGAAAAAATGTTTTAAACTTACCATGGAGTCTTCCTCCAAGAACCTCTAACGATGCTACATCAGTACACAGAGGTTATGGGAACAAGATCTAATCCATTCTATGCTAAACTAGCCTACAATCAGTTACTGGCAGAATCAGACATAGAATTAAAAAAAAAGTCTTATTCTTACTTTCCCCATTTCAACTGTCAATTATTCCTTATAATGTATTGAGAAGAACACAATTCTCATGTTTATCAACAACAGCAGCTAGTTTTGGACACAGCTATTAAAATGAAAACTTTTCCTCAAACACATCATCTGCCATTATTTAAAAATTTCTGCCAGCCTCTTTGCCAGCATCTCAAAAGATATGCACAAATAAGTTCAATAGATGCATCACAGATTTATTATTCCTACTTTTA
Organism: Tringa tobata; assembly: GCA_033628505.1. Taxonomy (NCBI): domain Eukaryota; kingdom Metazoa; phylum Chordata; class Aves; order Charadriiformes; family Scolopacidae; genus Tringa; species Tringa tobata. The sequence goes on from JAHREE010000096.1 coordinate 7,545,875, forward strand.
GAGCAAGTTTAAGGAAAAACATGCTATTAGCTTTACTTCAAAGAGGGCCACTCACCCAAAGAGGTTGAAAAGCACTATTTCTTTTTAAATAGATCAGAAAGAAAAACAGAGGAAGAAAGGGCACAGAGCAGAACTATAGTGCTCTTCAGTTTACTTAAAATTCTCTGCTAGAAATCCTCTGCTGTTTTTCAGCCATTCTGAAAGCACAGTGCATACCCAATCACTCATGCCCAATGCCTCAGGACCCCCATCACCCCACAGCTGCAGAATTGCTCAACTGCCACAGGTTCATAGCAAACCGAGTCAGCACTTCAAACCCTTGAACCTCACTTGTGTCTCCTTAGACCAATATTTACAAAACGTTCGGTTAATTACTGTGACCAACCAGGTACGATTACAGCGTCTTATATCCTGGGAAAATAGAAACACACAAGTCCCACACGGGAAGGGAGTTTGAAAGGTAGGGCTACCGAGAAATGTAACATAATTGAATACCCTTTGAAAGACAAAACTCCTTATAACATTACTTAGGCAGTAATTTTGATTCAAATAATGTCAGTAAAATTATTTAAAATCCTTTTAGATAAGAACACCCACCCCCGCACTCATCTCTTCATCAACTGACACCTGTCAAGAAGAAACTGTGGGGGGAAGGACTGCTCTTTAAAAGGAATTTAAATAATGTTAATATATTGCTCAATAATATTTGGCAGACACTTTTCTTCCTAACAGCTCTCTTCTTTGACCCTCATGTGCTTATGCAATACCCTTGCAGAAGACTCAGGAAAATATAATAATTCTTCAGTTGGAGTTAATAATTTAATTTTGTTTATTTTGAGGAAAAGAGCACAAGTGGTAAAATAATGTTAAATTATTTAACTTTTCCTGTAAAACTAAAACTGTATGAATAATACAATACACTAGCTATTGTAAAACTATTGCATTTGTCAACATCAAAGTCAGTAACAGTACATACTGGATATAGCAGAGGTGTCAAACAAGCTTTTCAAACAGTGTGTCAGTATTTTAATTAGTATGTTCATTAATGATGATGAACAGGGATTAAACTCACAGATACTGGAGAAAGTTGTGAAAACAAACCCCCCCAAAAAAGAAATAGAAAGAAAAAAGGACCAACACGGGTTAGAAGCATAGGCAGAAACCAGCAAACAATAAGATTCACATTTTGAGAAGTAATTTATGTACAGGAAATAGTCCATGAAAGAAAGGAGTAAGAGGAAATATTAAAGTACAGAGAAATTACATGAGTTTTCAATCTCATGAGGTTCTATGCTATAGCATTTGCAAAAAAAAAAATATATTAATATACTTTTCTTGCAAACAGTGGTAAAAAATGTGGCCTTCCATATTCACTTTTTGACTTAGTGTAAGAGCAAATCAAGAACAACAAAGAAGAAAAGACAGAGAAATATGAATGCCAGGGGGAACAGTTTATAGGGAAAGATTAATGGGATTACATTCTCATTTAAACTGAGGGTCAGACACTCCTGAATGCTGACACCTCTCAGAGATTACTTCAGTTTATTTACCTTTGGTAATCCAAGCCAGTCCTTATCTAGTCCTCTACTTTCCTTCAATAATCCGTGCAAGATGTCAGGGCTGTTCATGCCAGCCCAAAACAGGCAGAAAGAATTGCTGAGGTGATAATTTCATTATTAAGAAGGGATTAGTTCCAGAAGTCATTGTGGTAATTGTGCAAAGGGAGATATTACTTTCAGCAAAGGACTCAGATGACAAGGTGGGAAAAGAGGCCTGACTTTTGGTTGGATAAATCAGGTGCAATTAATTCCCACCACTAAAGTTACTATCAACTTTTGCAGTGCTACAATCTGTGGTGCACACTACACTCACGTATATTTTAAGGAGATCAAATTTGCATTGGTGAAGTGGCATAGAGGACCAAACACTCAGAAGGCCTTCTTCCACTACTACCTTCTAGCTACCACATGATTTGCTTATGATGTTTGACATCTGGTTCTGTTCTAGAACCTCCCTGAACCTATTGGTTTCTTTGGGAACATGAGTAGATGAGTTACTGATGGATCAGTGGCATTGGCAAGGCTAAGCCCCACACCTGAGAGGACCACAGGCACCAGGCAATAGCTAAGCAGGTGCTGGAAAGAGAAGCCAATAGGAACAACCAGCATGTGTCTCTCTCCCACCTCTCAGTGCCTTCAGTTGTGAATCTCTCACTGCCATCTTATGTAGGCAGCAATATTAAGGCCATTGTCAGAATAAAGGTGCTTCATTTAATAACAGAATCACAGAATCACATAATGATATGGGGTTGGAAGGGACCTCTGGAGTCATCTAATCCAACCCCCCTGCCAAAGCAGGTCCACCAAAACAGGTTCATATCTTCCCTTGTGTCTTCTGTATTCCTTTTTTGACTACTCATTCTATGAGGAAGCTCAGGACAACGGAACACTACTTAGGTGAGTTTTCTTCTCATTGAGCAAAAGGATCTTTCTCTGACTTTGCAGGTCAGCAGGTGGTTACATAGCTCAGGCCTAGAAATACCACACAGCTCAGGTACAGTGGTTTATTTTTTTTCTCTTTTTGTGTGTAAAACAAGAAAGAAAAAACAATACTTGCAAAGAGAATCTGTCCATACTTGAAAGTACGTTAAGATTTTCAGATTAGTGGTCCAACAAGCCTTGTATAATATTTTATTATTGTGCCATCACAATTAATTACAGAGTTTTTAACTGGTTCCACTTTTCTTCTTTTAAGACTTAAAAACAGAAGATAAAAAACTGTATGTAACCTATTTTGGGGTTTCTGACTAACTAAAACATACAGGCAGATGTTATGTGAGCTTCCAGATGCCCCCCTGGCGCACTGCCTGTGCTATGTAAGTTACAGTGCACCTCTGTCCTGCTCAGCGTGTTTGGCGACAGCCATACCACATTCAGCTTCTGGCTCTCTCCAGAACAGAGGCTGCCAACGGAGCAGGAATGTGCCAGGTGTATGGGTATGTGATGTAGAGAAGAATGGTTTACATTTGTACTGCTTTCCTTTCTCATTACCCCCTTTTATGACAATGAATTTACGCGTGGCCATTTCCTATTCCATCAATCTTTGCCAGGACATTGAAGTATCAAAATTGTAATGACTCGTGCAGTCTGGGAAAGATAACATGAACATATAGCACTTTGACTTTATCACTGCTCTGTAATTCAATTGCTGATGTTTTTTTCATTCTCTTTGTTTTTGACCTTCCTGATCTCATAGAAATACAAGCTTACATTGTCCAAATGCAGGTGTCTGAAGTTCTTTCAGTCAGAAAAGATAAGGAAGCTGTTTTTCAGTACTCCTGAGTGACCAGAATTGTTTAGTTTTATGTTCCAATGATTACAATCCCCTATGGTGAATACAGACCCTTCTGCTTGCATCTGTATAAGCGCTTAGAGTAAGGTTTTCCCTGTCTCTTGGTACAGATGTACAAAACAGAAGGGAAATATGTGCTAAATATTTAGAGTTTGGGACTCGACAAGTTGGCATACAAAGAAGCTGCCACTGCACAAGAGTTAATTGGCATCATGGCTTATCTCATCAATTATTTTACTCTAGGATTCCCACACAATCAAGGGAGAAAAGGAGGTCTGTCTAGAGGGAGATGGATCTCGTGGTGCAATATATTCCTGAGATTGCTCAAGTGAGCAGTCCTGTAGCTCTACAACAATTGGAAGTGGATTCTAAATAAGTCTCTGTAGACATAGATATCTAATCTACAGACATCTAAACTTAGGTGAGCTAAACCCCTCCTACATACACCAGCAACTTACTGGTGGCCCTCCGAGGATGTGGACTTACAGCATAACAAATGCGTATAATTCAATTATACTGCCAATGAATACATGACAAAGTGCGGGTAGACGTGTATGAACAGGTAGCTCAGAGCACTGCAAATCTTTGCATGGTGTTTGATTATGAAAGAGGGAAAAATGTTTAAATCAAGCACAGATATACGGCACCCTAAGAAAATTTGAACTGCTTTGTATCACTTCTCTTAAAGAGATAAAATTGATATTGTCATCATTAATAGAAGCAAAACCCAAGGAAAAAGGTTGGAAACCAATGAAGTAGGGCAATCTTTTTACAGTGGAATCAATTAAATACATGCTGCTCTCTTAAAATGCACCACTTCATTTTAAGGAGCTTAAGGTATGAATAACAAGGCCATAAAATGTTAATAACTATAATAACTGTAGCTTCTACGATATTTTTTAACTGTGCGGAACTGTAATGTGACAAGTAACAATAAAAAGAACTTGCAGAAATTACTTGGGTTAGGAAAGGTTGAGAGATCTTACTGAGAAAGCTCTGTTTTCTCCCATCTTTGACCTTGAGTGAGCAAAGGTCCAGACCAGTGCAGCGACCAGGTAGATTTTTCAAGCCACACCTTAAGAATAGCCATCATATTTATTTTGTTACTGCTGTTTATATTACTGTAATGCCCAGAGGCCTCGTCATGAACTATTGTGGTAAGCACAGAAAAATACAGATTAAAATGACAGTCTCTGTCTTGGAGAGCTTGTACGTAAACTGTAAGACAAGAGAAAACAGCCTCATGCAAAGAGACAGGACAACGCAAGGAAACATTTTCTTTCTTGGTCAGTCTGATTAGTATTGGCCAATTTCTTGAGGTTTTGTTGGTTTCTTTTTCTTTCAGTAGACTAAATGGTAAAGAGATTCATAAGGGATTTGCAAGAAAGTAGAGCTTTGTGGATGACTTTGGAGGGCTCTCCTCAGCCAGGGAGGCTGTGTGGTAGGCATCCCAAAAATGTCTTTTACGTGTCTGGAAGGGGGCTAATGGAAACTGGACACTAGGCAGTAGATCTGAGCTGACATGGAATGAGGAAGGTCCTTTGGAGGATATGTGGAAAGAAGAGAACAAAGGGAACTGAGAATCATCACAGAATCTTCATGGTTGGAAGGGACCTTTGAGATCATTGAGTCCAACCAAAAAAAACTCCAAACCACACAACACCAAAACAAAACCAAAAAAAACCAACACCCCATCACCACAGCAATCACCACACCCAACAATCTCAGGCACTAGAGCATGCCCTGAAGTGCTGCATCTACAGGTTTCTTAAATACCTCCAGGGATGGTGACTCAATCACCTCCCTGGGCAGGCTGTTCCAGTGCCTGTCCACTCTCTCAGTAAAGTAATTCTTCCTAATATCT
>JAHREE010000096.1:7570642-7622682 GCA_033628505.1 Tringa tobata
TATCCATTTAATTTAGGAATGCTGAAAAGTTTCAAAGCTAAAACCATAATTTTTTTTGGATTTGCTTCATTGGAGTGACCTGTATTTTGACATCACATCAAGCAAAAAAATCTACTTTTACTGGCAGTGTGTGGAGAAGCTGTCTAATGGAATGAGGTCTGACCTGGGCTTCAGAAGATCTGTGTTCATTTTCCCCTTCAGCTACAGACTTGGTGTGATTTCATCTAAAAAATACACCAAAAGATAGTACAAAAGTAGAAATATACAGAGTTCATAAAATCAAAGCGGAATTTGCAAGTGATACATAGACAGTTCCCAACTGACTGGCAAAATATATATTTAAATTAAAAAAGCCTCTCCAAGGGTGTTTAAGACTTACAACCATCCCTAGTTTCCAATAGAAAGTTTTTCATTTCATTTTCACTCTCAGACTCCATCTGGGATTAGAAATGTATTACTTGTATTACTTGAAGCTGGGATTCACACGACTGTCAGGAATTTCAGTTTCTCCTGAGATTTCTGCAGACTTGGGAGGTTTGGATGTGCTCCACTGGAGAGGCTCAGCTATGGGAAACCTATCTGAATATCACTGTTTATTTGGCTATGTGGTGAGCAAGAGACCTTCATGAGATATCTAATAGTTCTTACTGACTCTAAGTCTTTGGGTCCCTTTTCTTTCTTTGGGGAATCAGTATGCAAGAACATACTAACACTTGGTCAAAACACACATTTGAAAGTTACATGTAACTTAAAATAAGTCATTTCATAGTTACATAATTCTTTGAAGAGCCAAGCACCTCCTCAGGTGTCTCACTGCTGCCCACCATTCTCTGGGCTGATGTGACATAACTCATCCTCCACTGAATGAAGAGGGCAAATCTGAACATGATGATTCGGTGACATGTTGGGGAAACCTAAGCCAGTTCTGAGTTAAGTGGGGAGAAAACGAGTATTGGAAAGAGTAGTTATAGTGAGACAAAGTAGGGGCTTGAGGTGGTAACCCTCCATAACAGCACCTTGCTGATGCTGTCATACTGCTTTCAGCTCTAGAGTCAACCCAAAGAGTTCTTCATAATGCTCATGATAAAGCATAATCTGAATTTCCATAGCCATTGAGGCATAAACTAGATAGCCCTCTAAGGCCACGTCACTGTTTTCCAAGCCTGGTATGATCCAGGCTCTGCAATCAAAAGTGAAAAACTTCCTTTGTTTTCTGCTGATAGCTAAGCTGGAAGGAAGCAGCACCTATTTGATTCAAAAACAGATGGAGGACGATGTAGGGAATAAAAGCACAAAGACAGAGCAGTTGCCCTGGAAATGGGAGCCTGACAGTATAGATTGAAAGTGGCTGCAGGGAGGTAAGGGAGCCTAGGATTCCATGTACATCACAGAGGTGTGGGAACTGGGGGAAGGGTATAACACCATGTGGAATCGGGGGTTGATGAGAAAACTGAGGTCAGATAAAAAGAAAGAGACAACAAGATGGACTGTGAGAAAAAAAATTGGTTGGATGGGATTAAGCCTACTGGGAAGCTTGTGAAAACAAGTCTGGAGGGGGGTGGAAGAGACAATTCAAGAGGAGATACTGAAATTGGATAAGAAAGGAGGAAAGGGGAAGGCTGAGAACAGGAAAGAGGGAAGAGACTCTCTGGGCAAGAAGTCTGGGAGCAGCATTAGGAAAGACTGGAACAAGATCCTTGCATTGGCGGAGTCATAATAAATAGGGAAAAATTAAGAGCAGTTCAGAATTGCTGATATTTTTGGTCACCCAGCCAAGGCGCTCACCCTAGTGGTGTCTGGGTGGGGAATCAGTCAGTGCTTGGTACAATCACCACACACTGATAGGCTGCACACCCGTGAGCAGTGGGTTTACTGGCACGTTGCTCCTTCCTCTTCACATCTTGTAGAGACTCCACCAGTGGGAACTCTGCAAGCTACATTTGCAGCACTGAGCATCCTAGAACTTGCAAAATGTCTGCCAGCCACCCCTTAAGAGGAACTTCTCTGCTACTGCGGTTACCCCGCAGAGGAGCCTGCAAAATGCATCTAAAGTTTACAATCCTACCAATGAATCATGTAGATTTTAGTACTATGCCAAGGAATGAGATTTTTCATTCTTGAAAATCTAGTAAACTATATGCAAAAATCCTCCCTAAGAACATAATTATAGTAAGATTGCGAAAGTCAGGCATGCAATAGTTAAATGCACCAAAAACCTTAAATCATCTTACTCTTTTCTCACCCTCCACCCTGCACTGGAATACAGCTGGGGTTCATTAATATTTTTGAAGCATTTAGAGTGACAGAAAATCCCATATGGAAATGAACAGAAAAGTTTGGCTAGATAGTGATCAAGAAAAAGAAACAAAAAACAACAAAAAAAAAAACCCCAACCACAAATCAACCCACACACTGCATAAGAAAGAGAAAAAAAACACACTATCATTGCATTTCTGGACCAAGTGATACCAGGTCATTCAGAAAAATACGGTATGATCACATAATTAAAGACCTGCATATATAAGTTTATTTAAAGGGACACGAGCAACGAAAATTCTCTGGAGAGCTTGACCTGTTAATACTATTTTTTCAGTGGAGCTTGGCATGCAGGGGATAGACAGCTAACTCTGCGTGTGAGTATATGTGCATGTGTATTACAAGTAGTTACAAAGTTCAGCATTAATAGATAGTGTTTTGTAGCTTGTTTCCGATGTTATTTAGGATATACGACCTACTTAAACAACTGCAGATGGTTCCTGCGGCAGCCTTTTACATCAGCTTGGGTATAGGGAGACAGATGCAACAGCTTGGTCTTGTGCTAAAAAAGCACCTCCGTGGCCACTTAAATGTTAGAAACCACACAAGGCAAACTGAGAGTTATCTCCCTTTGGTATTTCAGTGAAATGACATCATGACACATCAAAAATAGGAAAAGAAGAAAAGTATTTGTCCTATTTCCAGGTCCACTTATTTTTGATAAAGGAAAGGTGTAAAGGCATCGAATAGTGAAGAGCTTTGTTCTCTTAGGACAATGCAATCATTTAAGGACATGGTTGAGGGATATTCATCTACAAAGCAAGAATTACCACAAAACACACTTCATAAATTTTTGTCAATGTCTTTACTATAAATTTATATGAATACATATATTTAAAAAACACAAATAATACCTCCATATGCAATACAAAAACCTCTACCAAGGAAATGTTCTACTTTTTAATATTCCTTCCAATGAGGTCAAAATGACAAAATAGAGCACCCATGACAGGAGTTTCTTGTAACACTTAATTTTACAGTATGAAGGCACTCAGCCCCTAGACTCTAAGGACCTCTGTAAAACAGACATGCCACCTGAACAAATTAAATATAGGGTTGGTTTTTTTTCAAAAGGTATTTCTGATTAATGTTGACAGATCGTTGTGGTGCTGATGATCAATTAGTTAATGTTTGTACAGTACTTTGGAGATGTAAAACTCTATAAGTACTGAGCATTGCTATTATTACGAGTACACTTCAAGATCCTTAGGTAACTATTGGGAGTACAGTAGACACGATCTTAATCTATTAATAGCCCTTTATAAGTGCAGTTGTTCACAGACTGCCAAAACATCGCTATTGTAGTATAATTTTTTCTTATTTTTTTTATTTTTTTTTCCCAGATAGCATGGGTGTCATGAATGTTAATAGCAAGGAAGCAAAATTGCTCCTGTCATCTTCTTCCCATTTTTGTACATACAGTATATGAAAGAGTCTGTTTCCTTAAAATGACAGGAGAGAACCACATCCCCCTAAGACTCTGATCATCTGCATAAGGTCTTTAATTTGGGATTTGAGTGCCAGATAATTAGTAGTTGAGGTAGAGTCACACGGCTTTGTGAGTCCCATGGCTCAATTAGTAAATCAGATTGTAAAAGGTTACTAGAATAGGCCTTTAATCTTACCAGCATTTTACTGTTTATTGCATGTGGAAGACAGAGCATCCTGTATCAGGGACAGGAGGAAGGAGAAATTTAGTGTCATAGCAGATAATCTGCTAATGTAAATTGCTACAGCTCTTTATTTACATCTGCTGGGAACTTGGCTGCTGGCCTTAGAGACGCTGTATGCAGTGTCTGCAAATTGGTCTGAAGTAGCCACTGAGGGTAACTGAACATCTACCCAGTGAGGATGTGTGCAGTGAAAGGCAAAAAAATAATAATCCAAAATCAGAGAAGGAACAGATTTTACAACTGGAAGAAGTTAGTGTAAACACAACAAAGGTCAGGGAAGAAAGTGCAGGAAAACAATTAGGGCAATAAACATGTATTTTTGAGTAATTCTCCTATCTCTTCACATGCAGACATGCACAATCACACTCTTAAACCTCCAACTGTGTACCAGCGTTCGTAATCTCTGAGAGAGGGTTTGCCAAAAGGGTGCACTCAGAGCCAAGGTGAAGCTGCAGGTAAAGATTGTTGCACACCTGATTTGAAGCTCCCTCTGTCCAACCTGCCCTGAGAAGACCCCACACCTGAAATGGGGCCGGCAGGAGCTGTAGGGACTTGCTGCCTGTCTGCACTGATGGGAGGGAAAATGACTGTCAGAGGTACCTGGGGTGTCACCCAGGATGACAGGAGAGTGGGAGCAGCGTGGGTCAGGAGAGGGGCATCCTATCAACATCACATATGTTAGTTCTTCCAGATCTGAGGTCTGAAGGGAGAAGACAGGCTGGCAGAGGTTCAGAAGGCAGAACAGCCTTCACCCAGCATATTACTGCGTGGTCTTGGGCAACCACTTCACCTCTGCTCCCCACTTGCTCCTTCTGCAAAATGGAGGTGCCACCTCTGTGAAATGCTGCATGAATACGAAGTATTAGCAATACTAATTCTGTTTACAGGAATATTCATTCCTTGGTGCTACAAAAGCTCGCTATTAGTCTCCAGCTCTCATTTATTTTTGCTCAACACTGTCCACACAATCACCGCTTCTCATTATGAAAATAATTGCTGCCTGTATCACTGTGTTTTTGTTTGATAATATATTACATGTTCAGGAAGGCCTATTAAAATTATCTAGTCTGACCTCCCACACAGTGCAAGCATTATATTTTCACCAAGCCATTCTTGCAACAAATCTCACAGTGGAGCTATTAAAAATATCACCATATGTTTGTAGGCCAGGGTGCCATTGTACCAGACACATACCAAGGGATCAGCCCTTCCTTGAAGAATTTATAATTTAACTGGATCCTGAAGTAGGGTGAGAGAGAAGAAATGTGGCTGTCCTTAACATTATTAAGAGAATCTGTAGAAAGCCCAGAGAATAAATTTTCTAACTCCCAGTGTATTGTTTTACCCTTACAGTCATCCTTTTTGTGATGAATAGAAGAAAAACTTCTTTTGTTATGGTAATTCTCTGTCACTTCTTTTTTTAATCAGTGTAATTTTTAAAGATAGTATTCGATTTTAAAGATAGTATTCCCAAAAAAGTAGCCAGACTTTGAGTCGTCTTCATAGAATTGTAAAATCATCTAGGTTGGAAGGAACCTTGTAGGTCATCAAGTACAACCACTAACAGTCCATCAGCCTAACACTGCCAAGTCCACCACTAAACCATGTGCCTAAGCACCATGTCTACCTGTCTTTTAAATACTCCAGGGACAGTAATTCAGCTACTTCCCTGGGCAGCCTGTTCCAATGTCTGATAACCTGTTCAGTGAAGAAATTTTTCCTAATATCCATCCTAAACCTTCCCTAGTGTAACATGAGGCAATTTCCTCTTGTCCCATCGCCCGTTCCTTGGGAGAAGAGACCGACCCACCCTCACTACACCCTCCTTTCAGGGAGTTGTAGAAAGTGAGAAGGTCTCCCCTCAGCCTCCTTTCCTCCAAACTAAATAACCCCATTTCCCTCAGCTCCCCCTCACAATACTTGTGCTTCAGACCTCTCACCAGCTCAGTTGCTCTTCTCTGGACACATTCTAGCACCTCAATGTCTTTCTTGCAGTGAGGGGCTCAAAACTGGACACAACACTGAGCCTCACCAGTGCCCAGTGCAGGGGGACGATCATTTCCCTAGTTCTGCTGGCCACACTATTCCTGATACAGGCCAGGATGCTCTTGGCCTTCTTCACCACCTGGGCACACTGCCACCTCAAATTCATCCGGCTGTCAGACAACACCTCTAGGTTCTTTTCTGCCAGGCAGCTTCAGCCACTCTTCTTCAAGCCTGTAGCATTCATGAGGTTGTTGTGACCCAAGTGCAGGACCCAGCACTTGGTCTTGTTGAATCTCAGACCATTGGCCTTGGCCCATTGATACAGCCTGTCCAGATCCCTCTCAACAGCTGAGGTCCTTAAGAACCTCTGCATTGGTTTTACAGGATTTCTGCCTGTGCCATGGTCTGATCTTTCCTGATATTACACACCACCCATCACTGTCATTGCCAGCAAAGCAGCCTTATGAAGATGGAAAGCCTCCCATGTTAATTTTCAGAGCCATGCTCTCAACCTGCTGCACAGGGCATTAGCTTCACAACTCCCATTAGCCCCCACTGTGGTGAGTCAAGAATCAAGTGCATAAAGGACATCAGGCATTGTACACTCGCGGTAATCAGATTTGCTGGTCACTTAGCCCCAGCTGCACTTAAAAATGTGTGCTTAGAATAAAAATGTTGCATAGCAGCAAAGCTGAAATACTTGATAGCAGGGTGGTGTTTTTTTTTTTTTTTTTAGACCACATAAAATATACTTTAGATGCCAACGTATAAGGAGAATCGCCCCAGATTGCTAATGCAATGTTAGAATTTAAGTAGGCTTTTACCAGAGCAGATGTTGGTACTGTCACAGCAATTAAACTTTCCAGCTAGGCTTTCCTGCGTATGTGGAGTTATTTGTATGATTGTTTGCACTATCCTGAGGCCAGAGTCTCTCTCAAGCCTCCATTGTGCTGAGTGCCGGATGAGTACAAATAAAGAGACAGTCCCTGCCCTGTTGAGCTTCCGCTCTGTGAAATAATGTCATTACTTCTCAGCTGGGGGTCACAGTTCAAGGAGAAGCACCCTGGCTGGAGGGGAAATAGCTGAAACTGCAGGACTTGGTCCGTTTTCCCCCTTTCACAGAGGAACATTACACATAATAACAGCCGGCTCTTTTCTCTTCACCCTGTGCTCCCTGCTGTCAAACTCTGCTCGCTGCCGTGGCATCTGACAAGCAAACCTTTCCTTCAGCCTCACCTTGTATTTTATTTTTTTTTTACAGGAGCTCATTATTAGCAACATAAATTACGGTCTGAGGTCAGTGTTATCGAGCACACGGGATTAAAATTGCGTGCTTTAAAATAAAAATGTCAGTCTGGCAGGTGCACATGGCCAGGTCTGGGGAATATTTCTGACAAATATGAGATTTCTTTGAAAATGGAAGTTTGGAAGGGAGAAGTATTTGCAAATTTGGTTCAAGTAAAGAAATAAAGTAAGAAATTATTAGGAATATTTTTTTTCCATGATATTCCCACATTCCTTTCAAAAGAACTATGCTGAAAGAAAGAAAAGTACATAAAATTTTAAATGACAAATATTATGGCAATAAAATAGAATATCCAAAATTAATTAAATACCAAATATATGAAGTTTACTCAAAATGAAACAAAATATTTTGGGGAAAAAATATATAGAAAATAATATTGTTTAAGCTCTGCTTTCATCTTAGCTTTTTAGTTTCATTCAATGACCAAGTCTCAGAAATGTAGCAGTCATACAGCTGTTTATTACTTGAATTTTACTGCCATTCTCATTCAAATGACTGAAAAAGGAGTTTCAGGGAAAGGTCATCTGTATTTGGATTTGTCCAGACACAAATTCCCGACTCCAAAACAAAATCACAGAAAGGTTAGGGTCTGAGGTTGAGTTTGGGTTCCTCTCTAGATGCAATTCAAACCCTATGGGCTTGTGCAGTATATTTACATTTGCAAATACAACAGACAGAGAGCACCTATTTAGATTATTTCAGGCTGGCAGTGGGGCTGAAACAATACTTCTTATCTAGGTTTGAAGGTACTGCACTTGTTATAATTAGATCTGTAAAAAAAGTGGAGGTCTTCATCTCTTGCAACTGACACGGCAGCTCTGCTTGTTAGCTCTTTATTAGCTGTGAAGATGTTGTTAAAAATTTCCGTTGCCCAAGACCATATGGAAACTTCAAAGTTCAAATGACAGTACAGAGCTCTCATTTAGCCCTGGTAGTCTGCCTAGCAAAAGGAGATTTTATATTATTTTATTTCCCAGTGTTTGAACTATTGTTATATTCACACCTTATGGACCAGGGACTTAAGCACATCAACAAAACTCCACGAAGTGTCCATGGGGTAACAGGGACATTCTTGAATCCTTTTTATAGGGAGTGACAACCCTGATGGTCATAGGTCACTCTGCTTTCTAAGCTCCTCATCCTATTTTCCTGGTCCTTAGATGGTCAAAAAAAAAAAAATGATAAACTAAACCAAAACTCTTAAAACTATTATAAGAAGGTATAATTCTACTTTTTTCACTCATTTCTTGTGTCATCATGGTAATCCAGAAAAGAACAGCAAGTGTTACTTTGTGGTGAGGGGCTGATATCAGGCAGCAGGTTTAGAAATTTCTCTTTTGATCAGTGATATTTCTACTTTAATTTGCACATGCATAAATTGGAGTGGATCACAAAGAAGCAATAATCTTCTTTCTGGACTCACTCAGGGGTATTGTCAGATCTTCAGGGTGTCACCTCCTAGATGCTCTCAGTGTCTCTTGTTAGATTATTTATGCTAAATACTTTGCAGCCTTGCACTACTTGTCTTTTAGCTTGCACCTCAGGATCCAGCTCTGAAGCACAAAATTTTTCCCCAGACCTATTGTTTGATGCTGGGACAAACAGGCAAGTTACAGAGGTAGGAGATCAGAATGACATAAAATTGCAGGCACCCATTCACTGAGCTTTGAATGTTCAGCAGAGAGCTATCTGTAGCCCTTCTCGTCTTCTGATAGTTCTTCAACAAATTTAGGGGATACAAATTTTTGCTGAACACCAGGTCTATTTTTTGTATCAGAAATAGATTGCACACCACTAGTAAAGTGGAATAGGAGACGACGTGTTTACAGCTAGAGTCCTTTAGCTTACTGTCATGAAAAAGGCATACTTGGTAGGACAGAGGGCCCCCAAGGCTGTGCCAAAGCAGCCATAAACATTAGCTATAGATGAGAACAGCAGAGAAATTCCAGACGAACATTCTGGCTATGATCAGACCACACATGTATTTTCTGATAGTACAAGAGACTATTTCTGAGAAACTGTGATTACAAGATTACAGCTGGATTTTGCTGACAGCATCTATGGCTTTTTTCCTTCCTTCTACAATCATTACTAAATATGAGCAAAAATTTTCTTCAGTGTCCATAATGTGAGGCATATGAAATGGGAGTATAACGCACTAAGCGAAAAACAGTGCTGTAAGGGTTGGAGTCCCTGTTCCAGTAGAACACTGTTCATTTTCTACATGTATAATAACCCTCCTGCTCTCTTTCCAAAGTATTCATCTATTTTCCCCATGTTTCTCAACATTTATACCAAAAAATTCCAACTGACTTGTCGACACCCTTGGGCCCTAAGTCTTTGGTAGTCCATGCAAGCAGGACTTCCACAGGCTTGTCAGTAAGATTTGAGGACTGAAAACTGTGTGACGGTTCCTCCTGTGGTCCAAGCCAGCCCAGGAATTGTTTAAACATGTTGACTTAGGTCTGTGACTCTCTAATGAGTCCCACTGTGGTCTCACTGTTGTTTTTAATGCTTTCAGAGGACTTACCCGTCGAAGCTTATTCCGTAATTACACACCTAAGCCAAACCCAGACTTCTGCTGGCTCATGTTCCACCATCAGAGAGTGTTGCAGTAACATGATTGACCCCACTGGGGCAGGAAGAGTTTTCCTTCACAGACATATAGCTGGGACCAGCTTTCACTCCTCAGCCATTAGAGTTTTGTTACTGGAAGTGATGCAAAAATAAATAAATGGTCATTATTTCATTTTACAGGGCTGAAAGGCCACTTGAATGCACCATCTTGCTTGTCTAAAGTCCTGGCAAAGCACACAACCATGCAACACGTGAGTTAAGGAGAAATGCAGGCTTGGTTCGCTGGGTGTGGGCTACCTGTATAGGGTTTTGCCTTCCAGTAAGCCCCATGAGTGTAACTTCAGCAAGCTTTGTGCTTGGTTCTAGCATGGGAATGGGTTCAGATATGATGTCAATCTTATAACCAAACTCTACCGGGCCTTCAGTTGACTGCAATTGACAAATGACTTCAATATTCATATGAGGTCTGCACATATTCAGTGGTTGTCAGAGGCAAAACACAGCTATTTTCGGTTCCTCTGCCAGGCTAGTGATCATTTCTATTCCTGCATTTCAGGGGTATCCCACAGCACTCACTGTGAAGAAGTAGTAAGGTTTGCAAGCCATAGTTCCCTAGATAGTGGAATGACTGGAGATATACAAGTGGAGACACCAGTCAAAATCCACATCAGCTAGTGCAACTGAGCCTGTTGTAGCATTTTGGGATTTTATTGTGTTCTTTCTTTTTGAAACAGACTGACATGGATGTTTCATAGGTTTTAATACAGTTTCCGGGCAGTGCGAAACCAAGGCAAATTCTACTAATATGCAATTATCTTCATGGAGAAAAATATTCAAGAGTTTAAATGCTCTCTTTCTTAAGATCCTCTTTAGAAAATTTACCTTTGTGGATATGTAATAAAATGGGTAGGCAATATCTTTGAGAAAGCTGAATTTGCCTTTAGGGAAGAATTAGACAATCTAAAAATTCCTCTCTGAAATGTCTCTTTTGTTGAGCAATTGAAGCTGCCATAATTAAGCAGTGTTTTGTTCTCACACAGGTTTGTTTACATATGAGAAAATGCAATGGAACAATTAAAATTTAATAATATGGTAAATAAGATCTGAATAATTTATTCAGAGCAAATAAAATGAATGTTGATGATCACATTTTTTGAGACTAGAAGAAAAATCTGACTTCTAAGACTGTATAGAATTGTTGTTCTTTTATTTTGAACAAACATGTTTATATTGGAACCATCATCAAAGAAGAAAATACAAGTATTTCCATTTAGGGATAGAAGTGCATGTAATGCATGAACTCATTTGAAATTAGATAAACTTGAATAATATAGACATTATGAAATGGCAAATACTGATTTTGAAAGATCATGTGCCAACTTTTTCCTAAAAATAATTTTATATATGTGCACTCTGTTGTGTAGTTATACATTTCTTTATACTTTTTCAATGGAAATAGTAAAGCCTGATTTTTTGCTATTAACAGTAATGGGATCTGTACCATTAGCTTCAATAGTGCACGACCAAGACTATCATTATCATTATTTGTTACAAAAGCATCTAGAAGCTTTAAATAAATAAATAAATCAGAATCACATTGTACTTATGTATAAAGGTTTAAAAGTTAACAGCTTGCTTTGTTATACAAACTCTACTATTTCTGATGACAGCCTTTTTTCAAAAATTTGTATTTAGCTTTTTCTCTGAAATAGGCTTAAATAAGTCAAATGATGCACCTTCTATTCACTTCATAAAGTATTTTCTGTCTCATAATTATTTACTTACAAACCCAGTAAAGAAAGTCTTGCTTATTTTCCTCCCAAGTTATTGTTTTTAAATGCAGAGGAATATTTTAAATCCAGAGGAGTAGTTTTATGTGATTTGCTTCTCAAATTAGTACACTCAGAAAACACATTCATAGATGGTTCTGGTGATTCATGGGCCAAAAACATGAAAGAAAAAAAAGATTGGTCTTTTTTAATACAAAAGAATAACAGCAGAGTGCCTTGGTGAAAAGCAACAGGAACAATCCTTCAGAACTTTGCCTAATCCTGCCTTCAGCATCCAACAGCCCAATGCTCTAAATTTAAAGCATAGCCATGGGTGTGAGAGGATGCCTAGTCCAGCAGCGTAGAATTATTGCTGTAACTCTTGGGAATGCAATAGTAACAACAGCTAAACTCATAAAATGCAGTCAAAGACATATGTGGACCATCTGAGGTTTAACGTTTCCTGCAAACTATGGAGAAGGCAACGCAGTGTATAACCAGGTCCTGTGTTGTGGCTGGACTGAACTGAAAAGCATCTTTCAAGCAGCATAGCAGAACCCCAAGAAACTTAAAAATCAGCCTAGTGCATGCAGTATTTTTTAATTGAAGGGCTCAGTCCGTCTTCCATACAACCTGAATGTTGTATTGCTTATATTTGTAGATTCAAATGTAATAAGAAAGAAGAAAAGCTGAGGCCAGTAGCGTTATTTCAAGCTACCAATGAAAACAGTGAGTCTGTCAGACTCATATTTCAGGGGTGTTTTCTATCCTTGCAATAGGCTGTAATATATACTACGCGACACCCACAGCAACTGACAGTGTTATTCATGTATATAATGAAAGAGAAAATAAAAGAGTCAGTCTGATGATACAAAGTGATAAAAATGAATAATCAAGACAAATACCCAGGATCAAAATACAAAGAGATGACAGGAAAAAGGGGCAGGGAAAAGGAAACTCTGATCAGATTTTACACCACCAGTGAGTACTCTTTGGTGACATTTTCAGCCTCCTGAAGAAGTATTCATTTTGAAGCTACTGCCTTTCTTTCAAGAGTGACATATTTTGCTGGGTGCCCTACATGTGTGATTTGATCCTGTAGTCACCCAACCAGGCCATTCCAGTGGTGTGTTACAGATTCATAATCATGTTGAAATGGAGCAAACAGCACTGCTATTGAAATAGGCACTCTTGCTCTTTCCATGTCCTGTTTCTTCTCCCTTTCTGTCTTGTCGCAGTCATCTAACCTGACATTAATCTGGAGATAAAGTATAAAAAGTAGAAATGAAAAGATTTAACCTGCTTCTGGTTGCCCAGTTGCACAAAGGTTAATGTTGAATATTTTGCTGCAAGTTTTCTTGCACCCAACCCTAGAGCTTGGGTCTGCAAATCCCTCCTCAGTGTGTTACTGGAGCACTGTCTGGGAAGGGTATGAAGGACAGGGATATCAGGGCAGATCTCAGAGAACTTGAAGGAAACATCAGCCTGCTGAATAAACTGAAGTCTACAAGTCTCCTCTGGTCAGTGTTGAACCAGATCTCTATCACTGGTGTAGTAAGTGAAAAGAGAAGGGGGGATTCTCTATTTATGTGGCCTGTGATATTAATCTAGCACAATGTGTCTAGATAAGAGCAAAAAACAGAGCCTTTTTTGGCTTTGGTTGAAGAAGATGGGTTAAAGACTCATTCTCCACTAATGAGGCTTAGGTGTTTTAAAGAACAGATATGAAATGGAGCAAAGCAAGAGGGTCTCCACTCCACAGTTCCTCTGGGTGTACTGTGAAATATCTGCTGCTGAGCAGGAAATAAAGTGAGGCCCCACCTCGAGCGCTGTGCCCAGTTTTGGGCCCCTTACCACAAAAAAGATATTGAGGGGCTGGAGCGGGTCCAGAGAAGAGCAATGAAGCTGGTGAGGTATCTGGAGAGTAAGTCTTATGAGGAGAGGCTGAGGGAGCTGGGGTTGTTCAGCCTGGAGAAAAGGATGCTGAGGGGAGACCTTCTCGGCCTCTACAACTGCCTGAAAGGAGGGTGTAGAGAGGTGGGGGTTGGTCTCTTCTTCCAAGTCACAGGTGATAGGACGAGAGGAAATGGCTTCAAGTTGCGCCAGGGGAGGTTCAGATTGGATATTAGGAAAAATTGCACACTGCAAGGGTTATTAAGTATTGGAATGGGCTGCCCAGGGAAGTGGTTGAGGCACCATTCCTGGAGGTATTCAAAAGATGGGTTGAATAGTGCTTAGTGACATGGTTTGGTGATGTGGGTGTGTTTTAGGTACTTTGGAGTGGGTTTTTTTGTTCTTTTTTTTTTTTTTTTCCCAGAGTTAGGTTGATGGTTGGACTAGATGATCTTAAAGGTCCCTTCCGACCTAGACAATTCTGTTTCTATGATTCTATGTCCTGTACACTCATAGCAGAGGTGTGAGGGCTGACATGCCTACTTCTGCCAGGCTAGAAGAGGTCCTTGCCATGGTTACCCAAAAGCATAACTTTTAAGCTTAAAAGCATCAAATTGGTCTTCAGGCTTAATAAACTGCATGGTAAATAAGGCTTCCTGAAATCCCCAAAATATTAGGGCCACCGTGGCATTAGCTGGAGTGAGCTCATTGTAGCCATTTGTGTTTCACATCAAAACTCAAGGCTTAACCTTACAGCATTAAATTTAATAATGTTAGACATGCAGTGTTAACTATCTGAGGTTACTAAAGCTCATTAGCTAACAGTTGTTTTATTAATTGTTGTAAAGGCCATAAAAAAATAGCTCCAGTCACACATTAAGTATACAGTGTAAATCATTTGTACCTGCAGATCATTTCTTTTGTAAAGCAAGAGGTCACGTGTACCAATAATAAACAACAAAACCCCAACAAAATCTCACTAAGAAACCAATCTTGTCAGTAGGTTTTATTCTTGCTCATCCTTCACCACTAACTCTTGTGCTTTAATCTACAAAAGTTTCCCTTTTTTAGTTCTTTGCTATCAGTGAGCACAAATGCTTCCTACAGATGAGGAGATATCTTTTTTTCTCTGTCTGTTGAGGCATTTTCTTTGCTGTGCTCTGGAAATTTGCCAAAAGGGAAGGAGATAACGCTTCTGAACATGGGGTCTAAATCTGACAGAGAGATGGACTACAGCAGCTGACTGATGATGCAGAGAGTTTATTCTTACTGAATCCGAGATTTTCTTCTTCCATTTGTGTCAGTGAGAACAAGGATAGTTCAAATCACTCAGCGAAGGATGTGCAGGGTTTTTTTTAATTATGTGACATTTGTCCTTTTTTTTTTTTGGCACTCCAATTTAATGAAGCCTGACCCTACCACTGCAGGTGGGAATTCACCAGGGAGGTAAGAAAGTGCTGCACAAGGTGTCTGCCTATACTTGCTAGCAATAGCTAATTGCATTTTTAATTTCCAATGCGTTTAAATTACCCAGTTAAAAACCAGGATTTAGTGAGAGATGGTCTTTGAAAGCTGCACGGTGTTTACTGGTTTTAGTGGCTTTTGAACAAAACAGGTTCCTTTGTTCAGGGTAACTTGCAAAGTTGAAGTTCTGGTCCTGGGTCATCAACTACCTTGTTTATAAGAGGAAAGAATAGTGAAAGACAAACTAATGATTTGAATTTATGTACTATTTTTTCATGGAAAGCTTGGATTATCCCTTCCAAATCAAGCGTGTTCGATGCCACTTAAGTTAGGCTGGTGGTTGATTCTTTCACATAAAACATCCATTCTAGCAGCAATCAGTTTTTGGCCCAAGAGAGGGTTTGATGCATGCCTCAGTATTTAGTGTGGAATTTCTTGTTAATTATGATGCATTTGCTTTAAAGAGCAAGTACAGGTACTATCTGACAGGATGAGATTCATTGTGTGGTGGCTGCTATCGCTCTATGATCACAGAATCACAGAATCACGGAGTTGTCAGAGTTGGAAGGGACCTCCAGAGATCATTTAGTCCAACTCCCCTGCCAAAGCAGGATTGCCCAGAGCACATCACTCAGGACTGAATTCAGGCAGATCTTGAAGATCTCCAGGGAAAGGGAATCCACAACCTCCCTGGGCAGCCCTTTCCAGGGCTCTGTCACCCTCACTGTAAAGTTCTTCCTCATATTTGAATGGAACTTCCCATGTTCCAGCTCATGCACATTGCTCCTCGTCCTGTCACTGGGAACCACTGAAAAGAGTCCAGCTCCATCCTCCTTCAACCCATCCTTGAGATACTTGTAAGCGTTAATAGGGTCTCCCCTCAGCCTTCTCTTCTCCAGGCTAAAGAGTCCCAGCTCTTTGAGCCTTTCTTCATCAGGGAGATGCTCCAGTCCCTTAATCATCTTTGTTGCTCTATGCTGGACTCTCTCCAGTAGTTCCCTGTCTCTCTTGAACTGGGGAGCCCAGAACTGGAGGCAATATTCCAGTTGTGGCCTCACCAGTGCCGAGTAGAGGGGGAGAATGACCTCCCTTGACCTGCTGGCCACACTCTTCCCTATGCAGCCCAGGATTCCATTGGCCCTCTTGCCAACAAGGGCTCATGGATGGCTCTAGTTTACTATCCACCAGGACCCCTGGTTCCTTCTCCTCAGAAGTGCTTTCCAGCAGATCCACCCCTAACCTATGTTGATGCCTGGCTGATGCTCTTGAATTTGGTGGCTTGATGACCACATCCACCTCCCGATGCCTGGTGGGAGTCAATGGAAAAGTTCCCACTCAATCAGAGGTTTCTGTTTAGGTGCCTCCTACAGAATCAGAAGTAGCTCCTTTTCAAAGACAGAGAAGAAATAAGAAAACGAGCTCTAAAAACAGTTAAGGATACTCTTCATACTTTTTTTTTTGTTTCTGAGGGCTGCTTTAGGCATTGTGTTGAACAAGTATATATAAAAACAGCCTCTTGTGAATTACAATTGTTATATATTTCCTTTTAAATAAAGACTTGGCTCTTTGCCCTGAATAGCACAAAGGATTTTTTACTTTATTTTATTTTATTTATGTTTTTCCATTAAATTACTAGCAGAATGTTAAGTTTAAACATTGGCTTTCTTCCCTAGGGAAAAGACAGATATATTCATGTCTGGGGTGGTGTGTCTCAGTCAGGCATTTTTTTTCCCCCACTTATGCTATATTTAATCAAGCTTCATTTTTTTTTCTATAGTGCTTAGCTTGGACAGATAGCTATCACTAACTCTTACTTAGCAATTTATGAGACGAGGCCCTTCTTTTACTGTCCACTTGCAAATGTTCAGTGAGGTTATGCTTCACTTTACAGTTATCTTTGCCCTCTATGGTCCGGTTATATATATATCATTGAAATATCTTCCTACTTTACATGTGTTATTTCAACAGAGATCATATAATTAAATACTAGAATGATGACATGAATATACATTAGCCTAACTAGGTCAGTAACAATGATGCTTTACCAACACAAGCTATAAACCCAAGTCCTCTGAAACCAGGGACATCATGGAGTTGCATTAATAGCCATTTTACAATTTGGTTAT
This sequence comes from Tringa tobata, assembly GCA_033628505.1. NCBI lineage: Eukaryota > Metazoa > Chordata > Aves > Charadriiformes > Scolopacidae > Tringa > Tringa tobata. Next base: position 7,587,753 of record JAHREE010000096.1, read on the forward strand.
GACAGCCATGCAAATGTAGCCTTGCAACCTGAAGAAGTCAGCACCTTCCTTATAGCAGTTTCCACTTTATTATAGTAGTTGCAGTGACTGCAGCTATTCGACAAACATCAAATTGGCCATTAGGAAAGAGAAAGGACAGATATCCAGGTAACAGATGCCACATCCTTCTCCCAGATGTGCCATGAAGTTCCTATCCTGTGGAACCCTTTGTCTCCCAACACCATTATTAATCATATTAGGTCTTGTCCTTGTCCAGCCTGGATCCAGTTGAGCCCAGAAGACCATGTTCACAGACCGAAGTCCTTGCCTGATTTGGGTGGTTGCTCATATCTGTTTTAATTGCATGACCTTGAATATGCTTTATATTCTTACTATGAGGCTCACGACACTTTCAAATATTTCTTCTATATATCTTAACAAGCTGTAGAAACAGCTCGGGATGATCTGCCAAAAACAGGTGGGAATGAAATAAGAGCAGTCATAGGAATTATAGAATTGGAACCCAAGCCTTAGAAATCTACTGATCGCTGGAAAGGTAAGCAGAAGGAAAAAATCAGGCGGGATTTATTTATTTTTTTTAGAGCATGTGATAAAACTGTACACCGTGGGAATTAGCTCCAAAATGTCACATTGTAGTATAGTCTCAATAGGACAAGGAGCAGGTGGATTAGTGGCAAAAAAAATAATACAGTGTTTATACAACTTTCACACAATCGGTACATGAAATTTGTGGTAGGTTTTGAAGGTACATGTGCCTTGGGACATGTCAAGTCTCTGCCTTGCTTCTGCTGCCTGGTCCTTTGCTTTACCTAACTCCAGATAGAAGATTTAGATAAATGTTCTCTTTAAAAGTGCAAAAAAAACCCTTTTATCCAAAGCAAATGTGTTTCTAGTTTCCACTTTTTTTTTTTTTACAAAGTGAAGTTCTTAATAGAATATTGTTGTCAAAAAAAAAAAAACCAAAAAGAAAAAAAAAGCCTAACAAAAACATATATTAATAAAAGAAACCATAAGAGTTGTTAAACATTAGCATTCTGATTTGAGATGTTATTATCCTGCCTACAACAGAGAAACAGGTATTTCTTAAGGAATTTTGGTACATGAGTTAATGAACTGCAGCTATAGGGATCATGTCCTGTGAGCCCACTCAACTTTCACTGTGGAATGAATCTGACTTCCCTGTCATGGCAGAAAGTGGCCTCCCCACCTCCCCAGCTTGTATTTTATTAATTACACACTCATTTTTACTCACCTTGCTGGTAAGCTTAGAAGGAGAGCACAGCCCTGCTGTGCCATGGAGCTGACAGTAGGAATAGATAGGAGGAAAAAAGTATGGATGAGAGGGGAGGTACGAGAGGGAAGGTTAACTTAATCTTATTTGAAGTGATATTTTTATTAACTTTTATGTTGTTCTGAGTAAATTATTTCCAAGAAAGGGTAAACTGAGAAGTGTGCTTTATTTGCAACATTATCATTAAAGAATCACCTAGTAATAAGGTACTTTTATGAAACTCTGCACCAACAGAGGTCCACAACTGGATTGAGAAATGTCTCCTGAGCTGCATGATCCCAAACCAAGCTGAAATCAGGGAGGAATTGGGTCTAACAAGTGGGTTTTGGCAGTCTTGTAACACAGCAGAAAGGCTAAGTGTTATCACTTGGGGTATACAAACAAACCCTTCAAGAAATTGTATTATAATCCACCGAACTAGCCACAGAATTAGGCTGTGCTCAAGATTAGTTTGAGCCTTAAATATGCATGAAAGGATATACAAGTGTTAACTTAAGCTCTTTTATTGTAGATTTTTCCCTCCTCAGACGTGCTTTCTCAGAAGACAATGTGAATCTACTGCTTTATAGCGGGGTTCATTCACTGGAAAAAAAAAAAAAAGGACCTGCTATAAACATCCACAAAAGCTCTTCCTAATCACTTTTTCACCTTGATCAACTGCTAATCAGAATCATTGCATTTCTTATAGTTTCTAAAGGAAATCACTAAGCTAGTTTCAGATATGCAGTAGTGAATTTGCCAGTGTTTTGATTCCAATTTTAAGCAGCACTTCTTCTTCCAATCAATGTACGATCTGATTTTGCTAGATACGATAGTAAGGTGACCCCAGCAATTGGGAAGGTGTAAATTTGGTGAGGAAATTGTCTCCACATTGTTGGTAGTGTGGGTTTTTTTCTGATTTTTTTTCCCCCTCAACTTAGATAGGTCTCAGTGTGGCCAGGGAAGGTAGAGGAAGAACTGGTGGAAACACAACATAGCAGTATCAATGGGCATTTCCATTTTGCTTAAAGAACTAGAGAGATATAATGACAGGGATAAAACGGTGTTTACATTTCCCCAGGTGACCGAGCCAGCTACCTCTGGGGAGCTTTAGGTTTCATGTTGTGAAGCTAATACACTTTGTCGCAAAGCAGAGCATGTACGATCGTCCCAACTCAACAGGGTTTCCCCCACTTCACAAAAACAATCAAGAAGCTTTGTTCCAAACTTCACTGGAAAGAAGCCTATTTATTTTGCCACTGGGGAAAATGAGATATGCATCTCATTTACGAGAACAATCCTAGAGACACCAGCTTGGTTCAATTGATCTTGGGCAGACCTGGGAGTAATAATAATACCACAAGCTAAAGCTTGCTACATAAAACTGTGGCAGATTTCGTTACTGAGGCAATATCTACTTATTTTAAGCAAATAGGGTTACAACGGTGTATCAAGGTTTATTTTAGTGAGAAGTTTGTAAAGACTAGTATATAGCTAAGTCCTTGATGACACAGCAGTTATAGCACCATTTTGAATTGGGGTGCTATGGCTGAAGGTAGGTTAGATAACTGATGTAGGATTTAGGATCATAGAATCATTTAGGTTGGAAAAAAACTCTTCAGATCATTGAGTCCATATGCCACCACCCAGCCTAATTACTGAATTATTTAAGGTGTTTTATAGTAAGGATTTAAAGATGCGATGCTTTTCAAGTCACTCTCTGCCCCAGGATTCCTGTGGTCACCCTGTTTTTCAGGGTTCAGCATTTTCCTTCCTTAAGCCGCCTCCCCAAAAGCCAAACTTATCCCACCTTCTCAACAAGCTGTAATCAGCACCAGGTCAAAGCAATTAATTCACTTCAAAGAGCTGTAGCCGCACAGACCCATATGGCTGCTTCCCATGTGACTCTGTAAGCTAATTAGACTTGACTTTATTTTGCCCTCTTCCATTTTCCTCTACCTGAGGACCCATTTCTCCAGTGCCTCAAACTCTCCACCCATGTGCAGCCCCTCTGAAGTCAGCTTCTTGCTACTAGGAAGTTTTCCTGTGTATTCACCCTAATTATTTCCTATATTTAATTCAATTCAATTACATTGTTTCAATTGTGCCTTTGTATGTATCCTTAAACAGCAGGGTTTGGCACAGGTACAATAAGTTTATAGCTGAGCAGATTTAAAGGGACTACTGTGACCATCTTTGTAGAGGAACGGTCTGTGTTTGTTAATGCCATGTTGTGGAGCTGGGTTTAGGGCAGAGAAACTGGGGCAATTCTCCAGGATCCTAAGCACTTGGGGTCAGCAGGCCAAGTTAGACCACAAAGGGACTTAACCGACATAGAAACAGCTTCTGCTTGGGGAAATTATGCTCCTAATGCAGTTATTTCTACATTGCAAGTCAGTTATGAGCTTCAGACTTCTACCATTATACTTGTGTCAGATAAGGATATAAAGGTGTTCAATCCCTGATCGACACAACTGCAATGTCAGAAGCACCACCAGCTTCAGCCACAGGTTTTGCTGGCTAAAGTATCCTTCTCCAGGTATGCTTTGTTTTACCCAGAGGAAGACAATTTTATTTTATCAGCACAGGGTAGAATACTGTTGATTAAACATAGCTGGAATGCTTTAATGATCGGTGTAACAATTTTACTGACTTGGCAAAGGGTTCCTGCAGTTGACATGTATTAATAAGACAAAGTGATACTTCACATTGACTTCACCTGAGTAAATTACATCAGTTAACAGAATAAAAAGTGAATTTCATAGGATTTCTATGTTTTATTGGAAGAATTGTCTCATAAATGTGCTGATTCCTTCTACATAGTCTGACTTTAGAGTCACTAGCCTAGAGACAGATATCTTAGATGTCATTAATCCCAGAATTTTTATTTAATGCCATGGCAAAATTAAGATGCCAGTCCCACATTCCTGGATGGTGCACTATAAAATTTTACAGTGATAGAAACAACTACAGAAATAGGATGGAAATGAATGCTTTATTTAATTTCTGTTTGGTATACAGTAGTTTCAAAAGCAAAGCTAGAAAAGCCTTTTATTTCATCTTCATGACCTCCTACTGCAGGATTGATCTCTATATTATATTTTTGCAGTCCTTTGTACATTTTGGTTTTAAATGCCACGGTGAAAGGTCACAGTCTGAGAAATTTCTCAGAATATGAAGTTCTCCCTCAGGTCAGTTTAAAAAAAAAATAAATTCCTCTCTATGTGTGACCTCCTCCCCAAACACTTTCTCTCACTCCTTCTGTCCTCCAGTGGGACACTGAATGCTGCCAAATCCCACTGAAGTCAATGGGCTATTACATGCCTTCTGAAACTTGCCAGAATCAGCCCTCTGATATTTAAAGACTGTATTTTGTAGAGTAAATTTGGGTATAAAAAAGGGCAGATTTGGTTCATTGGTGGTTCCAGCAACTTGATAAAAAAACATTTCAGGCAGAAAAAATCTTTTTGTTTGGCCTGTCGCATCACCTTTCATTTCCAGCCCTCTTAACCCTTTTTTAAATTCTTTTGAACTGAATTTTGGCCAGACATATCTTTTGGAACTCAAAAGCTAGAACATATTGTTTTCATGTTGAAAAGGAGCATTCAAAAAAATGTTGCTTTTTTTTAGGTTGGGTGGGGTTAGGTTTTAGCAGAAATGGGTAAGTAAATTTGGAAATGTTCTGATCAACCTGAATCTGCACATTTCAGACAAAAAAATTGCTTGCCACTTTTGTGGGTAGCTTTTAGGCTCTAATCCCTTAATACCATTATTAATAATAAATTTTGAGTATAAGCCAGTGTCTTGGAGCACTAGCCATGGTATGTTCAGAAATACAGGCTGCCAGAGACAGATCCAACACGATCAATGTTTTTGGTTCTATATTTTCTCACTATCTATTCATTCAAAGTTTTTCCTCCACCAAAAAAAAAAAACCACCAAAACCCCCCAAAAAACCAAAACCAAACCTGTGTATCCACCCCAAAACCTTTATATCCACCTGTTGTTTTCTGTAGCAGAAACAGTGGGAAGAGAAGTGATACAGTCTTTGTATGAGGCATGAAATAGTTAACACTCTAAAGCCAAGATCGTCATTTGAATCCCAATATACCTCCTATTTAATCCATCTGCTGAAGAGGTATGCAATATTGTCAGTCATCAGGCAGGAGGATTTTAGCTATGCCCATAAAAATACTTGCACGAGTTCCCTTAGCTAAATGTTAATTAAAACACAGGCTTTGCAAGAAGTGGCCTGGGAGCTCCAGTGGTTTCTCTGTCAGGAAAACAACTCTCCCTAAATGAAATACTTAGAAAAGATTGTTGTGCCTTCTAGCCACAGGATAGGTGGTCACTAGACCTGATTGCCATCGTTCCTGTGCCATGGGGAACTTGTCTGATTTATCGTCCTTCTGATTCATTTTCCTTCTGATTCAGGTTCCTCACACACACAACTGCTCTGATAGTACCAGCCCACTCACCCAACAGTACTCACCATGAGGCTTAATTAAGAGACACGTGTAAAGTCTTCTTCAAATCCTTGGGCGAACAATAGATATAGCAATTGAGTTTATATGCACCAAAAATACCATTTTAGATAACTCCTTCTCAGGGATGTTGCTGAGTAAAAATAGTTCATAATTGTTTTCCCTCAGCTGACATAAACTGAATCCAGCAAAACTATTACACACAGCCTCTATAAACCAGCAAACAAGCAAATACACTTCAGTGTTTGGTGCCAGAAAGCATGCAGCAATCAAAATAGGAGTTTTTATTTCTCAAAAACCTTTTGAATCTGAAAGATTTACTTGGAAGCTTTCAAGAAATATGGTTTCCTGAATTTTCATGAATTTTTATTTCCTCTGTTTATTACTGCAAGAATCCAGAAAGAAGCAAATCTCCTTATAAGTTTCCATAATGGGTTTAATTTGTTTTCATTTAGTGAGTTAACAAGGTGATTTCGAACAGAATGCTTTCAGGATACATGTGCAATAGCTGGCAGTTTTCCTCTTTTGTACTCTCACATATAGAAGCCATAATGTATACAGTACAAAAGTAACACTATGAAAACAGCCTGTAAGTCCCAGAACTTATGGTATTTCCTTGTCCCATAATTGTTTTAGAAACAAATTATTTTCTCAATCTTCTAGTGTCTCAAAGCCAGATTTAGAAAAGTGTATCCTACCTTATTAAATGTACACAGTTAATTATCCTGTGCAGAAATTACATAACAGAATAGTGTCACCACAGCAGATCAAGCCAAATTAGTGAAAAGGATCAGTAGCAAACCTTCTGGCTTAATGAGTTTTCTCATGACAAAAAGAAGTGCTAAGACTTCCCCCCCACACTCACCCCCATGTATATAATTGACCATAACATTGCATGGTAATTATTTGAACATTTAATCTCAACATGAAAAAATACAGAATACATTGCCACCTTCTTTTGTCAACAGCTTTTATGATTAATTTTGAAGGATTAAAATAACTGATCATAGCTTATATTGCCATAGACCTGTTGATACAGACTGTGAAATTATTAGTTTGAGTTACTTAAGTCCCTACATATGTGACTCCTTTCTACAATTCTTTGTATGTTCTGATAACTCATATGACTTTTTACATGGAGAAAAAAAATCCATCTCCCTTTTTTTAGCTGATTTAACACTTGCAGTTCTTAGTTTCAGATCCCTGTAGAGCTTAAACAGAATGTGTATCCTGGGAGATGAATTGTCTGCCTTAGGTTTAGGAGGCTGAGAGTTGAAATCTTAAAGAGTTTTCTTTATTAAATGTTCCATGTGTCTGTTTTCCTCTCACTGTAATATGGATGGCTACATTCGCACCACGTAATTATCTTTATTGCCTATAAACAGGCTGTATCTGACTTGAACATTTCTGCTTTTTCTTTTTTTCTCTCTTTTTTTTGTGTCTGGCAAAGGGGCAAAACCTATAGTAAATTAAGTCTGATTTCCATGAAGTTCTGTGAACATGTGTTTTGTTTGAACTCTATAATCCTGGAATAAAATGCTTAATTAACCTCTTTTTGGAACATCCGTAATATGTTTCCATTAAATTCATGAGGCTGTGTGGGCACCAACTGCTGGCTAATTTGCAAGAAAATGTTTGCTTCCACCTCCCAAAACACTCTGTATAACCTAGTGGATGATCATAGATGTAGATGATGTCATTGTTAGTCTTGTTATTGGTGTTTACATATTAAAAAAATATTTTTTCTTTCTTAGTATTTATTCAACACAGGGAGAGGAAAAAGTCTTTTTTACTGTTTGGTTTTTATTTTTTGGTGGGTTTTGTTTTGGGGCGTTTTTTTGTGAGGAATGCAATGGTTAACAACATACAACACTTCTGCTGTTACCAGACTGGAGGTTTCTTCTGTATTAAACCCCTTAATGGCTATCCTTGTTGTGCCCCAATAGCTAGCACACAGCCAGAAGCACTTGGAAAAGCTTCCTTACAAGCCACCTGCCCCCAGACATGCTCAAACCACCTTCTCTAATGTGCTCCCCCAAGCCTTGACTCTTCTTCTTTCCCAGTGGTAAGAGACATCATGTGTGGTCGTGGAAGGAGTCACAAGAAAAATGCCAGCTTCTTTTTCTCCATTAAGAGAGCAAGGATTTACCCAGGAGGTATTTATAGAGGAAAATGTGTACTTATTTATCGTGGGGGGTCTAGAGAACAAGTCATATGAGGAGAGGCTGAGGGTACTGGGCATGTTTAGTTTGGAGGAGGCTGAGGAGAGACCTCATTGCCCTCTGCAACTACCTGAAAGGAGGTTGTAGAGAGCTGGGTGCTGGCCTCTTCTCCCACGTGGATAATGACAGGACCAGAGGAAATGGTCTGAAGTTGCAGCAGGGGAGGTTTAGATTAGATATTAAGAAGAATTACTTTACTGAGAGGGTGGTCAGGCACTGGAACAGCCTGCCCAGGAAGGGAGTTGAGTCACTATCCCTGGAGGTATTTAAGAAACGTGTAGATGTGGCACTTCAGGCATGCTCTAGTGCCTGAGATTGTTGGGTTGTTTTTTTGTTATGGCTTTCTGTTGTGGTTTTTTTTTTGTGTATGGTTGGACTCAATGACCTCAAAGCTCCCTTCCAACCATGAAGATTCTGTGATTATTTAGAAATTGCGGGTTAAAGAAAGGCAAAGATTAAATATAAAAAAGATGGGAACAGAAGCTGTGAAGAAGCTCTGGGTGTAGGTTGAGCTGTGTTAACTGGATACAGGTAAATTAGGAAAAGGAGTGATTGATGTGGGATGGCTAAGGAGAGCCGTCCTAAGGAGAGGTTTCATAAAGTGGTGACTGGTTTCCAACTGAAAACCAAGATGAGCCATGTTTGGGCCCTTTTGTGGAATTTGTTGCTGCAAGGTTTCCCCTCCAACAGGAAGTCATAAACTCACAAAACTCTAAATCTTAGTAATTAACTAATCTTGTTGAATGGGAGGGGAGATGGGTAGAGTGGAAAAGAATAAAAAATCAGTGCACAAACTTGTAAAAAACAGTTAGGAGAATGATAGAAATGGTAAGAAATTGTAATTCAAGTGATACAAAAAATTCAAAATTATGTCTCAGGTTTTTCAGTTTTCCCCTCCTCTGAACTGTACTACTCTGATCTGTACTGAATCTCTGATCTGTACTACTCTGCTCCGGGCAGGTCTTCCCTTATCTTTTGGATAAGATTTAAAACTGAGAAACCAAGCTTTTTGGCACTCTGCTGCAAGAAAAGGTCTTTGTGTTATGGCCAATTTCCAAAATACCTAACATTTCCACTCTTAATTTTATTGGCTCCAGGTTATTGGCCAGCATTTGCAGAGGAAGACACAACAGTTGTGTGCATCCCTTGACCTCTCCACGAGAGAGAGGATACGTTGCTAAGGATTAAGACTAGCTGTAACAGGGTGCAAGGGCACCATCTGGTTTCTGGCAAATTGGCAGCTATACCCAGTATGAGTTTCTCATGTTCTCACAGGGCAAAGTTTAAAATGGCTGCATGTGAAGGTAAATCTTGGCAGCACATGCCTCAGGGAGGGTCTGAGCAGTGGAGAAGCTTTTGTGAATTACACTAACTTTAACATCTCCTTCTAGAGATAAGATTGCAGGCAATCTGTTACTCCAGAGATACTGTTGTCTGTTTATTCCCTCACATGTATCAACCCCTGTGGAATAGGGATAACCTGTTTTGTTGATAATATACTATGAAAACATCATAAAAACAGGCACAAATACTGCTGCAATACCAAATTGCAGTGTGACACCCACAGATGAATCAGCCGACCACCGCTCAGTGGTCATCAGTGTATTTCTTGTATTTCTTACAAGTATCTTCATCTTATATTTCTTACAAGTTTCTTCAACCAGGTGAATGGGAAAGGAGAACTAAAAGGGACTGTTATGCCAGTGTCTTTTGAGACATTTCGCTAAGAGCAATATTGGATGCACTATGGATATCTTTCAACCCCAGAAGGCTCCAGCTTCACTTTGTATGACTCGCATCCCCTGGTATTCAGAGCACCGACTTTTTCAGACTTTTTGCCATAATCAAGAAGCTGTTTCACCCAAAATTCCCCCAGCTTGCTACACACCTGTCAACAGCAATTTTTACATATATATATATATATATTTCTTTTTTTGGGGGGGTGTATTTGATTCCTTACAACCATGTGGAACTTCCCTGGCTATTCCTGCTGCCAGCGAGCAGCGGTGGGGAGCACTGCTGCAGCACTGGCACTGGGTTTGGACCTGAAATACTGTGTTACATGGCATTTGCAAAGCTATGTTGCCTCCCTTGCCCACGCCTGAGAGCTGCCAGAAGAAATATCCTGATAATACTTGAGAAAGGCTTAGTCTGGGACCAGCTGCAGATTGTCGCTTGCTGGTTCTGAGTACAAGGCAAAACAGGAGAGGATTATGCAGCTGAATGAGCAGCAGTGATAAGGGAAATTCAGGATGAAAAATGCCTCATTCCTGGAAAACCACGCAACATCTGAGGCTGCAGACAGACCATTGGTATGAGAATCTCACTGAGCAGAGAGAAACAAGTGACAATAACTAGCTGAAAGCTGTCTGCTGCCCCTAACTGCTAATGCGCTCTTCCATGTCAATTTGGCACAGAAAAATCTTTAGCTACAGTGCTTTGCATGAATATGTACCAGTGTGAAAAAAGATAGTAGCATGGGTGTCTATGCCTTCAGTCTGAACGGGAGCAACAGACACAGAGCTCATTCGTGCACACTGCTGAAAGCTAGTCCAAAAAAGCAGGGAGATGTAGGGACTCTCTGCAACTTGATTTTGTGTTTCTTTTTGAAGAAAAATGAAACCGCCGTCAACAGGAGATGGATGAGGTGAGCCTTCCAGCTCACCCTGCCTACTCCTTGCTCATAAAGCCTCAGCTGAGGGCTCTGACCATAGGAATGAGCTCTTCAACTGTCCACTGAGCATCTGCAGGATGGTGTTTGAGTGTATGTTTCAGCACCTCGGGGCCCATAGCATACACTTAATATTTGGCTTGAGAGACAGTGTGCTGGTACCTTTCCTGCATTAGGGTTGACAGCTGAGTCTATAAAACTGCCCAGGCAACCAAAACAGTGAAGTGATTTAGTCATCTAGGGACACAATCAACAATAGGCAGGGACAATTCACGTAGAGGCCCTTTAGAAAAACATATGGACCCCAGAACCTCAAGTAAACTGCCTGAATCCTCTCCACCTTGGAAAACCCTTGAGAGATTTCTTAGCTCTCTTTCCTTTCCTTGTGAGCTTTGGCCAGCAATTGTGTTTGGACAAGATGGCCCAGAGGCTTCTGAATAAATAAGGGAATATTTACTTTTTTCCCTCTCTCTTTTACTTGGAGATATCTCATCATTATCTGTTCAAGGTTCTGTTGTATTTCAAAGAATCAAGGTAGGTTTTGATGTTCCTGGTTTGCAGATAGTGGCTAAAACATGGGAAAACTCATCAAATGAATATCACGTAAAAAGAAAAAGAAAGGTGGCAGAAAATCTATACAAGTGAAGTACCAAACCATATGGATTCAGGCAGGAATTTAGGATTTAGTCATAAGAAAAGTGCAATGCAGGAGGGACGTTAAAATTCAGTAACTGGGAAATTGCAGTGAGTGTCACATAAAACGTAGGCTACTATTATTTTGATGTGAAAGAATATCTGATCTAGAGAGCACATTGGTATTTTTCTTAGGTCTTACATGTGATGCATTTGATCTAAAACCTGTGTTACTGGTGTTATGACTGTCCAGTCTGCATGGGAGATAGGTTAGCTGGGAACAGAGCGAGCTGATATTTCTGGTCTAAAAGGCACTTGTATTCACTTCATTATGTCCAAACCCTTGGTAGTTAGCAAACAAACCCCGGCTCTGAGGCACTTGATGGTACTTTCATTGCTGCAATCCTTAAAGTACATTACAGCTACACAGAAAGCAAACACTGTGTTCTGGTAAGCCTTATTTTTTTAGGGCCTATTTTACCTTTGTCTCTCATCCAAATGCAAGCAATTGAGACCATCTTTGCAGCCTGGTTTTGTAGTAATGGTGAGCACCAAACATTTTGTTCATGGAGGCAGTCATGCAAGAGACTTGGGGAGGGTCCCAGAGACCACCGCTCTAAAGCTTTTTTGGAGAATATGGGGGTGACAATCAATGTCCCCAGTAGGGAGCTCAGAAAGGAGGCTGAGGGATCCAGTTCTGGAAGGCTATAAACCAGTGCCAAAAGGGTTTGGAGGGTCCCAGTTGCCCAGAGCAATGACTTTAAGAGCCATAAGCAAACCCCAAAATACGGTACTTGAAAGCACACCAGCTTTAGCCTGAATTACCCCAAGGATGAATTCCTGGTAACCCGTCTTTGTAAGGCTTTTGAAATGGAAGTGGTTCCTTCTTATGATTCAAACCATACTTTTGTGCAAGATTTCAGCTACTGACTTACATGCAGGTAGTGTGTGTTAAAACAAAAGCAGAGAGCCTGCTTTGTCTTGTCCAACTTTCTTATACATATATATATCTCTCTACATATTTATTTTAAAAGTCCATGCTGAATGAGAAGGTATGCATTTCAGTTTTTTGTGAAATCGTTCTTTCTGTTGTCCTTACAAGACTCACCTTGAAGCCCACATTTATCTTTCCCAGTGTGGTATTCCACACACTGCCCATGTCTTGCCCACATGCCTGCTGGTGGCCCTCAAGGCACTGCTGCTTGTGTAGTCAATAATTGATGACACGAGATATTCCCATGGACAACAACAGCTTTATAAGATGATCATTGTCTTTCAATGTTTTGCATTTCTTTCCTATTGGCTTCTGCTCACAAGTCCTCTGGTTTCAATGCTGCCAAAAGAGAATAGATTTAGGTTTTGGTTGCTATCTCTTCTCATTCTCTAGTTCAAATAGAATTAGTTTTGGAAGGATTTCTTGAACACCACTTATCAGTTTTACTCAAGTAAGCATAATAGATAATCCATCAAATGCCAGACATGGATTGTGTTACTCTGATTCTCACAAACTCACGTTTCTCTATAACTTTTTTCTTTGAAAAGAAGCACAGCCACACTGCATGGCTATGTTTAATTATTTCCAAGAGGCGATTTCTTATTATTTCCTATGCTGCATGGAAGCTTTCACTCACCTCATCTGGCTTGTGATTTAAAAGCACAGCATAAGAAAACTTTAACTTGAATTTTAAATTTAACTTTTGACTTGGATGTCAAAACTCTAAGACTCATGAAATGTCAAGACTTGGTAGGATATGTTTTCAAAGATGTACAATATAGGCTGCAAAACAGTGAATAGCACTGGGAAGGTAAAACACATTTCATAGTATCTTAGCACATAAAAAAAGAAATAAGAAAGCAAACTACGAAATGAAAAGGAGGCAGAGAGCATGTGATATAAGGAGGATATGTAGCCTGGGAAACACATTGCCAGAAACCCCCCTTTGGGGCTGGGTACAAAGCATAACTCGCTGGCTGGGTGCATGTCTGAGCCACCTTCAGGATGTGTACTGAGACAGACCCAGCTGTGTGCACACTTCTCTTCTTTTTGGATGCAAAATTCCTGCTTTAGGGCATAAGCTTATGCATTAGCTGTTAGAATAAAAGGACTTATACTGTCAGAGACCTCTTATATTTTCCTCAAAAGCAGTATGTGTATGCTATTGCCAGAGTCTGCATTCTGGACGCAATGAGTCACTGGTCTAACCCGGAGCAGAAACTCTTTTGTATCGAAAATGTTGTATTTATGTATGATTTCATGATTATTCCTCTTGCTCACCCTGTAGATCCTGCCTTTGTTTTGACTGTGTCTGTTGAGGTATGCATACAGCCAGGCATATCCTGACTTGTGGCTCCTCTCACCAGATAAAAACATGAGGAATTTCAGGACTGAACAGATAACAAAAAGAGAGTAATATATATGCAGATGTAGAACCAGTTAAAGACTCTTCTCAGAATAATCTCCAATCTTTAGTTGTGTCTTTTCACAGTCTAAGTTGGGTTCTGCCTGTCACAAAAAGTAGATGGCACGCGACAAGTCCTCTACTGCCCGCTATAAACTTTTCAGGACCATGGGCTCAAATCGCTGGGGAGGATTGTCAAGTCTCAGCAGAAGGCCTATGTTCTGGCTTAAAAGTTTATTCTGTGCTGCTCGCTCACTGCAAGCAATTGAAGAGTCTTTTGCTGACTGTCCTTTTCATTATTTTATTTAGTAATTGGCTCTAAAGTGTTGTGCTTGCCCCCAAATGTTGACACTCTCACATGTCAGGTGACAGTTTGTTGTAAAATTATTTTGAAACTTTTTGTGGACATTGTGGTATGTAAATATAAGGTGTTGTGCCAACACTGAATTAGGGCTTAGGACATTAAGAGGCAAATGCCCATGTGTTTGATTAACTATTTTTGTTGGTTAGCTTATTTGTCCTTCTGGAAAGTGCTATTATGTCAGAGCATTCAGTGTATATTTGTGCGAAAAGTGTGTGGAGGGCAAATGGTTTACCCAAGGATTCAAAAGTAAACTGCGGCCAAAGCTCAAGAGCATTTCTTACAGGTGGAGGAATGAAATGAGGAAAACAAAGGAAAGCGAACAGACAAAAGACACAAACATAATAAAAGCTCAGATATGTAATGAAAGAGAATTTGATAAAGAGTTTTTTTAAATTGTTTTTAAAAAAACTATTGCAGTTTCAAAGAGGAATACAGATAGTTTATTCAAGGGATTTGATATTTTAATGGTGATTAGGCTGGTAGAAGCAGATTTGGATAAATTGCTAGATATTTAACACTTTGTTGAATATTGAATGGTATTTGGTCAAAGCCGTTGTTTATTCCTAAAATAGTAGATGTGTACAGAATTTGAAAAAGCAAATAGGAGAAGACAAGGTCCATGCACTGAAGAGTTTATGGTCTCAGGGTCTGCAGAGCACAGAGAACACAGCACAAAACTAGACAGCTCTCAACATCTCCAGTGCTATTAGCTAGCACACCATGGTGCTATCTTTAAATAGATTTGTTCATAGGATAAGGCCTGAATTAGAGTACCAAGGCAGACACTGTCATGATTATATTTTTTAAAACAACAACAACAACCAAAACCACAAAAGCTACAGAATTACCAGCTACAGCTGCCAAAACCCACTGGCAAAATAAGGTTAATCTGCGAGTTCAAAGAGTGGCAGGTTGAATTTCAGGAAAAACAAGCCCTCCTGTGTTCTTTGGCAAAAAAGCCCCACAATGATGTTCAGAATAAACATTCCCAGCAATGCTAAGTGCACGTTCCCTACCCGTGCTAAGTCAGTGAAGCTGCCAGGCAGCATGTACAGATTCAGCTGAGCGTGGAAAATGGACACTGTCATGGTGATGGCTCGGTGTCTGAAAAAAGAACTTTTTCCATTTAAAAGTTAGACTTTTGATATTGATTTCAGCAGATCTAAGGAATAAATCAGATGAGTTTAGTTGAGAGGAATGAATGACTTTTGAATATATTCCGTTGCTAAGTTTCAGCCAAGACACCTTTTTGCCTTATGTCATCTCTTACATCCATGCAGAGAGTGCACAGGGCGTGTAAAACACTCACAGAGGGTAACAACAGCTTTTTACACTTGTTTTGCACCTTTTTAAAATATCTCTACAAAGACAAGGTAACAAAGAACAAGGTTCAAAGTCCACAGGCTGAATTTTTCCACCAATTTCATGATCTTTGAAAATATAGCCAGGGGACTTAGAGAAGATAATAGCCAATGTTTCTGCAAATGCCCAAAACTCTAGTTTATTGCAGGAAAAGAGAAAGTACTGAGTGGCAATTAATGCATCTGAAGAAAGAGGAGTTTGTGGCTTATATTCACGCATGCACCAGCAGTGTGTGGAGTCCAGGATGTGATTTTATTTCACAGCATTCTAAACCATAATGGTACAAAGACAGTGTTTTGCATATATGAAAGTTTCAACTCGGGCTCTCTCACAGCCTCTGTAGAATTCAGTCTACCCATGTGCACAGTAATGCTTAGCTGCTTGACAGAGTGATAGGTGTGCTGGGAAGCTTTGATGATATTGAAGTTTGTCGGTGGCAGTGGATCAGAGGAGCTGCCTGGCCCCTGTTGCCTGATGTGCCCAGAGACCATCGGGCGCAGAAGGTGGGGGAAATGGGGTGGATCAGGGAGTCAGCTCGCTGATTTTCAAGCTGTCTTTGGCACGCGTTAAAGCAGCCTAGGGACTGTTTTAAACAACTCCAGTTGGGAATAAGCCAAACACAGTAGTATTCTGGCCAAGTCCCGGCACTCTCCTTTCTCCAGGGCCAGACAGGATTGATGGTGTATTAGCAGGGTTCATTGACTGCATGCCAGCGAGGGATGTTATAATGCCAAGAGAAATCTCAGCTAGTGAGATCTGAAGAGCTTCCAGGCTTTAGGCACTTCTATATGAAGTTTATCTGAAAAACAAGTCCTGAAAGTGTGAGGTTTTGGGTATCATGTTAAAAATTAGAAAGAGACGGCAGAAGAGAAAGAGAGCACAGGGGAAGGACTTGGAAAGTCAGTAAAAATAAGCAATGCCACTTGGAAAATATATTTCCTGAATGAACTAGGAGAGCTTGTAAGAGCTATGAAGTCACTTTGGAATGGCACTAGCTTGGAAAGAAGACCAGTAAGGTCATCCAACAGCCATCCAAGGGACAGAAGATAACAAGATAGCATAGCTAAGCCTACTCAGGTTCTTCAGGTCCCCATAATCTATTTACTGCTCTCCAGTGTTGTGTTTAAAACTAGATCCCCTCCCTGCTCAAACCAGAACATGTGAAGCCAGAAAAGTAATTTCCTTGGAGATCTCAGGATTTAAAAATATCTTGGCAGGATGGAGAAACGGATGTCCTGTTGCAGTGGTCAAGTTCCATCCTAAAGCTGCCTTGGATTTTACAGTATACTCACTCCTAGAGATCCCAGTTCCCTTGCTAATCCCTGTTCCCTTCCTTACTCTTTTTATTGGAGAGCTATGTCACCTTGCTCCTGAACCCATAAATAACTGACTAATACCCACTCCAAAGATATTGGTGACCAGTATATTTGTGTTAGGATTGTATTTTGCTTAAATAGTTTTAAAGAGTAAGAAGAGGAGAAGATATTTTGTATAACTAGCAATCATATCCCATATTTACCTTCATCTTGTTAAGAAATAAATTATTTTATTCCCTTCTCATAAAATAGGTTCTCTGTACTCTGGCTGTCTTGCTTTTCTTTGCACCTCTGCCTGTGTTTATGAAAATATAAGATTTCTGCAATCAAATCTACTGTTATCTACCTCTGCAGGCACTTCTGGACCCATGGGTTTCTAGTATCTGAGCCCTTGAAGCCTTAGAGTTATTGCCTGTTATGTAATTTAAATAATAAATGTACAGAAGTCAAGGGCTCAAAAACACACATATAGACCACAAACGTTCATGTGTCGATGGGAGGGTCCTCTTCTATTACCTAGACAAATTTCAAACCTGAAAGAGCATCACATTTTTCACATATGCTAAGGCTTTGCAGGTGTCTGGCAGCGCACTGAAGTTCTGGCTAAGCTGCCAGACAGGTAAAAGTTTATCTAATCTTACTGAATAGAAACCAACCAAAAAGTTGGTGTGCACACAATAAATGTGGTGCTTTCTGGAGGCACCTCACTTACTCTGCAGGTTTTAGCAAAGTTACGTTGCCACATCCAAGAAGTGCAGGAGAAATTTTTGCCTATGTGTGCAGTTCAGTAGCACAGGTGCTGTAAATCTGAGTCATCCCTGAAGCATCAAATTCACCAAACATTACCATCACCTCTCTGAACACGAATACAGCAACGATAGACACCGCCAAGGAACATGCCCACATGCATATATATAAACTTTACATTGAAGCCAGTGTTTGTCTGCACAAAGAAATGGTTTGAGACTAAGAAGCTATTCCTAAAGTCTAAATTTTTCAAAGCAGTTTATTGCCTAGATGTTTTTGCCACCTCAACTAGTTCCTATAGTTTTCTTCAGTTTCTTCATAATTGCTTTGGCAGATCTCATTACTTGAACTTTTTTTTCTGTAGTTTAGTACATTTCTTATCACCGTCATCATCACCACCATGGTTATCATTACTGTTATTATTATTTCAAAAGGCTGTTACTTACCCGTTACCAATCCTTAATTAATTGCTACAGAGAGATTGCACCTACATGAGCTGGTGCTCCAACTCTTCCTGAAAATGCCAGCACTGAACAGAGGGTGGATGTTTTAAGAATCTGCAGCATAAAAAAGTAAGGGCTTTGAATCAAGTTGACATGTTACATCATCTGAAGGGCTTCTTCAAGGAACAGATTTTTAAGAACTATTAATTGGCAATTAACATTGGCAACTGGCATTAGAGGTAAATCATTCCATTTAATTCTGGATGAGAGCTGTCCTTCTGGTGAATTGAAGACCATTATTATCATTGGTATTATTTCACATATTTTTGGCCATTAATGGACATCTTTTCCTAATACCAGGAAACATTTCAAATAGATGTCCACTGCTTTTCCACATTCTCTTTTAATTATCACTTTCTTCCTCCCTGTACCCAATGGGAGTTAAACTGGAGCCTGTTTCAGCCCCAGAGGATTTAGTAGCTTTGCGATATCTTACTGAATTGTTTCTGGATGCTTGGTGCAAATTGAAACCTGTGCCTCTGGGAAAAGAGATCTCTGAGAGGCCATCGTGCTCCTTGGGTAATGCGGGAAGCCAAACCTCAACTTTCTTTATGTCAGAGGATTGTTCTCACACTTTTGAGGTTTCATTTTCAAGTTCTGTGCTCCACTTCTTCACTTTCTTCGTGTATTTTTTGTCACTGCATGGGGCTGACTTTAAGCTGGCAGTCAGATCTTGAGTTGGACTGCATGGCTAACTGATTCTGTACTTTTTATTAGAGATGTCCCTAATAGTTTTACACACACATAAGCCCTGAAGAAATCATCATACTATATGAGATGACCTCTCGTATGACCCTCCTGTCCATTTTCCCTTGTCAACATGTCACTGACAGAGTGTTTCATTAGTACCTCCCACAAAGATGTTCAATCATGTTTTAAAACTCCCAGACACAAAAAATCAACTTCTTCATTGCTTGCTCCTATAATTACTTGGTCTCCCAAACTTCCTCTTTGAGTCAATGCAGATTTAAGTTCCTTGCACTGATGTTTTGCAATTCTCCAATATTTTAAACTTGTGCAAGAGCACATATAGTCTTCTTTTTGCATTCTTTTGGTAGGTGTTGCTCCTAACAGAACTGGTCAGGAATTCTTAGTAATTAGGTGGCTACCATTGTCCTTAAAAACCCATGCACTTTCTCTGTTGTCTCGACACGTACCTGACAGGGAATTCAATTGTAATGTTACTGTGGGACTGTGGTGCAGCAGAAACGTGCCCTTTTAACATATGATGATGTGACAATGTGATGTTTAGAATCTTTGAATAAATACCAGTTCTATGGTTTTCATAATTTTTAGCCCTTAATCAGAACTGTTCTTACACATAGATGTCCAGGTCAGACAGGTTTCTCTGGCTCCCTGGAAAATATGAACAACTGGCAACAAAATAGCTACTGCTCTGTCTTCCTAGAAATTCTGGTTGAAGGAGATCTCTGGAGGTCTCTGGAGGTCTGGTTGAACGATCCACCCAGACTGGACCTATCACCAACACCAGATCAAGTCAGCCATGACTTTAGGCAAGTCTAGAAAATCTCAAGTGGTTGGGAATCCATATCCACCCTGGCTGATATTTTTCCCCCCATACCTTTTTAAAAAGCTGTAGGTTGCTGTCTAATCTGTTCTTTATCTCAAGAGAAAATGGCCTCAAGTTGTACCAGGGGAGGTTTAGATTGGATATTAGGAAAAAAATTTTACACCAAAAGGGTTATTAAGCATTGGAACAGGCTGACCAGGGAAGTGGTTGAGGCACCACCCTTGGTGTTATTCAAAAGACCGGTAGACATAGTGCTTAGAGCTACAGTTTAGTGGCGGGTTTGTCAGTGTTAGGTTGATGACTGGACTAGATGACCTGAAAGGTCCCTTCCAACCTAGGCGATTCTATGATTCTATGAATCTCCCTTCTGCCTGCTCTCTGTTACAAGCCCAGTTCTCTCAGGCTCTCCTCAGAAGTCACTTGCCCTGGCCAGTAATAATCTTAGCAGCTCCCTACAGCATCGCCTCCAATTTCTCCCCTTGAACTAAGGAGGTCCAAAACCAGACCCATTATTCCAGGTGCGGCCTCAGTGGGGCTAAGTAAAGGAAGACACCAATTGCTTTTAATTTGGTGTCCTAATAGGGCTCATTTTTTTTCTGATAATCTCAGTTCCCTTACAGACACTTTTCATTTGCTCCTCCATAGCATTAAACAAAATCTTCATATTCATAAGATCTTCATATTCATATGTCTTCATATTCAAGGATCTTCATGACCAATCGCCTGCTCACCATCTCTTATTTACCAGCTAGAGGTGTCTACCCTTAGCAGTTAAGTGCTTCACTTTCAAAAAGACACCTTTGCGCTTTTCATCTGGTGTTTTTCATGAGTGGAAAGAGCTTCTTTCAGACCTCTGTGAAATTATATAATGCATATTTTTATGCATATATTCACCCATCTATAAAGATATAAATGTATTTAACATAGTAGGAATCTCAGATCGATTGCACAAATACCTTCTAAATTTTCTGTGATGCCTGCTGAGGATGTTGGATTTGAAATGTTGTGTAGTTCTGGGTCTCACTCTGCAGCTCTTCAGTCTGTCCATATCTCAGTTTGGTTTCTTATTTCATCCTGCGATGATAAGCACTGTAGTCAGAAGCTGATTTTCTTTTCTGTGTATATTTAGACACTGACTAATACAATTTAACCTGCTGCTTGAGCAGGTGTCCAGTCATTATCATCATAATAATGATAATAATAAACCTAAACAAGGCTAATTTTAGCAGACACCTGAGCTTGGCTTTCTGAAAATTAGTCATTCAAAATTCTAAATGTCTAGCATACAGTCTGTCTGTTTTTCCTTTGCAGGGATAAAGTACTTCTCTACTTCCCTGGAGAGTAAATATATTAATTAGTGCTTTTATATACCACAATGACAAGTTCTTATAACTAGGAATGTAAATGAGATAGCCCTTTTCACATCAAGATATGTAGGCTACTCCTTTCTTCTTTAGCACTAAGAGAGAACTTGAACTGCTTCCAACTCTTCCTGCAGGTGGGGTGGAGATGTAAAAATTTACACCTTGCTTAGAGAAGATAAAAGAACAAAAAATCAACACAGAAGATTCCAGGCAGAAAACTGCAGATTCTTATATTATTTTTTTTTTAGGTATCTGCAAACAAGCCAAATGCAGAACATGTTGTGTTGGGTTTTCCTGCTTTGTTCCCTGCAGAAATATCCCATTTCTCTGCGCTGCAGTGGTGGGGGGCTGCAGCCCTGCAGCACGCCAGAGGCTGGGGCAGACACAAAGCCGGAATAGCAGCACGCTGCGGGAGAGACACAACCACAGCAGCGCGGAAAGGCTCAACTCCACTTCTTCCCTCGACCGCCTGTTTCTCCGTAAAAGCCAGATTCCCCATCACAATATACAGGACGCTTTAGAAGCAAGCAAGCAGCCTAAAGCAGATAGAAGCATGCTAGAAATAGGTTCCTTTAGCCGTCAAGAAAGCTAGAAGGGCGAGGGTAACTGGTATTTAGTGGAGTTTGTAATAAAATACAAGCTTAACTCTTTTTCAGTTATTTTTACCCAGAGACTTCTTAATTTTTTAGACTTAAACTGTGCCTCCAAATGCCTCTATAAAGTAAATAAGCACTAGAGATGGAAAGAATGCAAAACAAATTTTGCCTTGAGGAAAATTTTGGTATTTCAGTATTTGTTCTCATCTTGAAATGTGAGCTGAAATAGACAAAAAAAAATCTTTAGGAACAGAGAATTCCCAAAAATCACAATTTGTAAATGTGTGATTTCCTGCCACATTTCCTCAGCTGCTTCCAGAAGAAAAGGCTTGTGCAATCAGAAAATCAGTCTGCTCATCCATCCACCTTTCCTTCCCCCTCCCCAAAGAAGTTTTGACTCATTTGGCCAGTACAGCCAAAGGTTTCAGAGACTTTAAGTTCCTGTAAGTTTAATTCAGAATTACAGTAAGAATTTAAATAAAAGTCCCAGTGAGAACATGAACTGCAGCAAGGACTCAACAGTCACCTGTTTCATTGGCAACCCCTGGTTAATCAGACATTGGTCCTCACTGGCAAGGCAACACCAGCCTGTTTCAAAAGCGATGGCATATTGAAACTTAGACATTAAATTAATAATAACAATGGAAGGTGAAAATGTGTATACTTGAGGAAATTATGGAGTGAGGGAGGCATTAAGGATGTTTTAAGGCAGTAGATTTAAGAAACAAATCTCTCAGTAGTAGCACTTTGTTCTGTGTCCCATAAGCAGCTTGTGTTCTATTGTCTCTCGCAATCTGCAGAACTGAATTCATATTGAAAGGCAATAACTTGGCATTGCTGAATTAAAACATTAAATTTCTCTTTAACCAATCCAAAATATTTCATTTCGGCGACATTTGCATTTTAATTTGGATAGCCTGTTGACTCTGTCTTCCATGAAAGATTAACATAGTAGCTACTCAAGATATTGCCATGCTCCTCCATACACACTGCGATGGAGGATGGTGACGTGTGGCCTGAGACCATTTAGTTCTGTGTCTGAGAGGTAACCCATCCAACCTATCAGGTCTACAGCATCACAATGGGACCCAAACTAAGGGTAGGCAATTATATGGTATGCAGTTTGAAGACTCACCGACTCAAAATGATGCGTTTTGCAAATCTAAGAGTGCAACACTTTCTTTCTTGTCACATTGTTTCAAGTAACAACAATGTCAAGTCTCCTACCAATTTTTTAAATTACAAAAGTCTATATATTTATAGAAAGAAAATAAAAATTCCAGCTCTAAACTCTCCCTTAGTCCTAATCAATAGACTGCATCTACTTGGTAGGTGAGTTAGCTGAGACTGTAATCATATCCCAATTTCACTTTCATTGGTGTAAAGTGAAAGTGACTCCATTAGAATCAATTGAGTCACATCAGCATAAAGCACCTTTAAAAGATGTTGGAATTGGGCCCAGAAAGAGTTTACTTACCTCTAACCTAGAAGCTGCTGATAGATCAGGATTACAATCAAGGAATCCAAGCTATTACTTTAACCGCTGATCCACAACAGAACTCTCCAGGTCTATTTCCTTTATTATAATTATGAAGCACATGTATCTAAGCATCTACCTCCTGTGTAAAGAAGATAATTCCTTCTCAATCACAGTTTAAAGTCCTCCTCTACTTTCCTGCAGAAACCTGTTTCACAGATTTTTTTCTTACACTACCAGCTGAAGGACAGAAATGTTCTTTTGCATTATTTGGCAAGTAACATTTGGGAAAGCAGAAACACAGTGACAATGTTTTGTACGTGCCCAGGAAGTAAGAGGTGATATTACAAAGTAAGGTTTTGGAAAGTTAAAAATGAGCAGTGTAAAGCACGAAAAAGCCACTGTAACTGTCAGTTTAACATCAGTGACCATATTGTAGGATTTACTGTCATGATAGATTAGTTCAGCAGTGATATTTAAAAAGTTTTAAAGGAGAAAATACTTATTTGGAGATTGTGATGATTGTTTATGTTTCCAGAGTGCCCACTGAGTCTATGGTTATCCTCAGTAGGAGATGGGGGCAAGAGGGTTGGTGGCTCCTTGTGTGCCAGAAGACATAGAGATACACTTAGCAACAGTGGAGCAAAGTCTCACTAGCCAGGGCTCATCCTGTCACCCCCAACCAGGCTCAGACATGGCCCAGGGATGTCCAAGCATATCTCCTAAGCCCTGAAAATACACTCTTGGTACCCAAACTGACTCTCAGGAACAGCCCTTGGACTGCCCTTGGCCATGGGAAATGCCTAGTTATTTCCTGGGGAGATTGCATGGGGACCGTGCTGAGAACAGAAGAGTTTGTTGCATGCCAGGGTTCAAGCCTGAGTGTGGTGGAATAACTGTACACGTGCAACCATAGGGCTTTCTTCCAGTCAGGGACAGGACTAGGATTGAGCTTGTCCAGGGAACCTTCACCCACAGATGATGATAGCTCATTCTCAGGCTCAGCTCCTGGCCGCTCCAATTCACCCTTTGCAGGATAAACATTGTCAAGGCGGTACTTACTGCGGGCAGATGGTCTTGGGGTAGCATCAGAGGTGTAAATACAGCCCTGGCATTGGCTGTACCTGTGCACTTGTCCTGTGTGTTCCCCTATCCCAGCAGTTAGGCCATTCCCAAAAAAGGGAAGGTCTCCGCTCTGATCTCTTCTCCAAAGCTGTGTTGTCACCAATGACTAGAGTGAAATGCATAGCGTGAGAATAACTAATGCCCAGGGTGTGTCCAACCATGTGCTTGCTCTTTTAAAAACTGCAAGTAATGCCAATTACAACTGCAGAACAATATTGACATGCTTAGTGCTGCTTTATTTAAAGATTATTTATTGAAGTAATAAGACTATTATTTTTATTTTTTTTTTTCTTAAAGAACTGATGCTATAATTTGGCTAGCCCAGAACTGGTCTGGAAATAAACCTTCAAAGCTCATTTTTATGAGCAACTGAAAAACTTGAAGTGTACTAGGAATAAATTAGCAGTTTCTGGCAGTCATTGTCAGCCCTGGATAAAGCAGAACCTGTGTTAAACATCTTTCAGGCAGATGAGGAATTATATAAAGTTTCCAGAACTGTAAAACCAAATTCTGATTCGTTAAAAACTACATAGTGTGCTTTTCTGTGCAGTGTGCTTGTGGTCAAGCAGGTTGTTCAGTGTCTATTGATGTGTTCCTTCCTCCCTGCTGTAGAAACCTACATTAACTTTTTTAGAACTGGATGGGAAAGCATTAGGAGCATACCCCCAAGGGCAGCGTTTTCCTCTCTGAAGGCAGGGTCCAAAGACTGCTGACTGAAGCATCTACACCGTAGATCACAGGAGGCCCTTAAACTAGGTCCAGGTAACCATAGGCAGATACTGCCTCATGCAACCCTCTTGATCCTTCCTAAAAAAGGTAACAGTCATCCATAAGAAACCATTTGGAGTTTTGGGGAGCTTTCAAATACTAGATTCCACACTGAGTTTGTTATTATTTCTTCTCATCTGGCTTCAAGGTTTATATGCAGTTAAAACAACCTTTGTCCTTTGCAAGCAGCCTATTTTTGCCAGTAATTCACTCTGCTACTCTGACCTTATTTGCTGATGGCATAATTTGTCTTGCAACCCTACATAAATACACTACATCAATAACATTTTCTCAAGGCTATTTTCCCCTGAACCACACAAGAGTAAATTGGTTATTTTTCTTTTCAGCACAACAGACAACATTATAACTTTCCTTGTAAGGTTCTAATGTAAAGCAGGCATGCAGACAAGGTTTGTTTTGTTTTTATTGCTATTTTTAAGATGAAGACAAGGTGGTAAACTAAAGCTAAAGTTCAGGGTTTTTTTAAAATCTACAATTGAACATAACCTTTTCCATTCTCGTTCAGTTTGCACAGAGGAATAATTTCCAAAGTAGTGTGGGAAGGAACAATTAAAGTTAAATGTTAATTTTCAAAAATAACACCCAGCTTGCCTTCTAGTTTCTGAATTGCCCCTGGAATACAATTCAGGCTCAGCCACCTGGGAAAAGGCATTGGAAACAAACCACTGGTGTGCAGAGCAAGTAGAATAATACCTCATGAATTCAGACTGGCCTGTCTCAATAGCTGTGGCTTAAGGTAGCTGTATTCTCCTTCAAAGCTGCATTTCATAAAATCGTAGAATGATTATAGTTGGAAGGGACCTTAAAGGTCATCTCATTGTACTCCCCCACCATAGGCAGGGACACCTCCCACCAGACCAGGTTGCTCAAAGCCCCATCCAGCCTGGCCTTGTACACTTCCTGGGATGGGGCATCCACAGCTTCTCTGGGCAACCTGTTCCAGTGTCTCACCACCCTCACAGTAAAGAATTTCTTTCTAATATCTAATCTAAATCCCCCCTCTTTCAGTTTAAAGCCATTATCCCTCGTCCTATCACTCCACTCCCTGATCAAGTGTCCCTCCCCATCTCTGCTGTTGGCATTTGCTATCATTTTCTGTATTGTTGAGTGTGGACTCGTACAAAGGGGTTGAATTCTGCATCCCACTTGGCAAGAGCAGAAGACATTCATATCTGTCCTAATTAAAAGTACTGATACTTGGTGTCTCTGTAGAGTAAGGGGAACTAGGTGACAGTTTTCTGAACAAAGTCACTAGACTCAGTGTTTTCCCAGACTGTTAAGGTCTGTGCCAGAACCTGCTTGTTACCACACAGCTCTTTCCACATGAATATTCTCATTTAAAAAGTCTAAGAATTAGGCAGAGTTTCCTTTCAGTATGAGCACAGGGCATCAGGACCAGAGCTGCTCAAATTTTGCACTCTCCAAGTGGAGAGCATGTGCAGATCTACCATGCTCTCAGTTTGAACTGTGCTTCCACATGTGCAGCATCTGTAAGATCACGCCATGCCCAAGATCTACTGCCTGCAGCTGAAAGACCTTGACTTTCAGGTAATCACGGTGTCTCAAGCTAAGCATATATAAGCTGTAAACTGGAGTCTTTAATAAAAGTTCAAAGGATTCTTTTGTTCACAATGGGAGGCAATCTTCCAAATTAAATCTGGAAGTGCCAGCTAATTTTCTCTGTATCGACAAACAGCATTCAGAGATTTCGGTGGGCTTAAGGGAACACACTGATTTTATGACCAGTTCAAACCATAGGAGTGGTGTGCACTAGTTCCTGCATAAAGCGCAATAGCCAGAGTTGAAATAAAACCTGTGGTGTCTTAAGAAACAAACACGCAGTCCTGGCTCTGTAGTTTCTATCACCCTGTAGTTTTCTCCTTGAAAAGATGGAGTACCTCCTATCCCCCAGGACACCACACCACTGTCTAGGTTTTAGTCACTCCTCCTGCTCCCCACTCAATCCTTTCCAGGTTTTTAACATCACCCTTAATGCACTTTTACCTCAAATGGACGCATTATTTCAGGAATGGTTTCATTATTGTCAAAGGCAGATGCGTTATAATCTCACGACTCCTACTCACTATTCCGTATTTCTATCTATTATTCCTTTTGACTGCAGTGTCACCTGGGACCTCATTATTAGTTGATTATCCACCATGTCCCTAACTACTTTTTATAGTCACTATTTCCCAGATTAGGAAACCCATAGCATTATTGTAGCTTACATTCTCTGTTCCTATATACCTGGCCCTCGGCCATATTGAAATAGACACTATTTCACTGAAACCAAACTCTTTATACCATTTCTCATTAAACAGTCTCCCTCCTCTCATGAAACCAACAGATTTTTTTCTCAGTGATAATAAAATTTTCCCAGTCATTCTTAAAAATTTCAAATAACATAGAGCAAGAAGGTTCTCTGATGAACTCAGGGGAAACACAAGTGATCAGATACAATTCCATATTAGTTATGATGTTTTCAGACATATTTTAAGCAGTTTTTAATATAATGTGCATATTATAGGTCATGGGTTTTTATTGCTTTCAGAGTTTTTTTGTCATTTGAATTTATGAAGCAGGATCTCTCATGATAACAGGCCAAATGTCTTGTAGAAGTCCAATATATTACATCCAATATATTACATTAACAATATTTTTCTATCAATCAAACTCATTAATAATATCTCAGTATGATGACAACATTCATTTTGTATCACACATGACAAACAGTTGTTTGTCTGGGGTTGTGGGTATTTTTATAATTTTTATATTAATTCAATTCTGTATCTGTCTTTCGATTATTTTGTACAGGTTCGCTGCAATATAGTATTTCTTTTCTGATTTGGATTTACATCTTTCTCTTTTATAAAGAAAGACCTTTAATTAGAAGATCTGTTCCATTTCACATGGTATTTTGTTTCTTTTTTTCTTGACTTCCAAACTAATGTGTTGGTTATATAAAAATGTTATTGTTTTTAAATAAATCTTACTCTAAATATATCTAATCCAGATAGTCTATTGATCCTGTGAGAAAAATTATTTTCTTTTGTTTTTCATTAGTTGGTCTTAGAAAAAAACCCTTAAAACCTAGTTGCATAAATTAACTCTGAAAAATGACTCCTAAAGTGAAAATGAAATATTGAAACAACTAAAAAAATAAATGAAAATTAAAAAAAACCCTATAAATTGTGTAAGATTTTGATATGAGATGTTTGTATCTAGGAAATTGTTTGTACCTATCAAAACAGATTTTCTGCAAGAAAACAGTGATTAAAACAAATTACTTTCAGAATCCTAAATACCTAGGTATTTCATCCATATTCATACCCCATTAACTGAATCTAATTATTGCTAATGCTAAAAGAATGCCAAATAAAGAAAAAAAAATACTTATTAATGAGTTGATCACATTGTTAATAATTCTGATAATTCTATACAATTTTACCCAGAAAGAAATATTTTTAGATCATCTAGTCATGTCAACATCTTGACCCTTGATGTCACTAAGAATTCCCTGTCCAAACACTGAGATGCCATATTCCCTTCAACAAGAGCTGTTGAGAAACTAGGAATTTCATTTGTTTCCTCGAGTATCTAGGGCTCTTGATTAAACATTCTCCACACAAGAAATGCATTCAGGATTTTGTTGTTTGTTTGTTTGTTTGTTTTTTCTAAATTAATATTTCTCTTCAAAAAAGAGTGAGGGTGGAGTTAATTTGACATGACTGTGCATTGCCTCTATAGATGTCTCCATTTGAGATTATTGCTCCAGCTTCCATTTATAGTCAATGGAGGTGCTTTTAGGGCACAATTCATCTGACTGAGTTCAGATGTCTATTTTAGGAGAGATGAATCGCACTCAATCAGAGTCTGTTTTTTTCTCTGATGGGAAAGGCAGGTTGGGGTGACTGGCTCAGGTGCAGCTGTATCCACTGCTCCTATCTCACATTAAGTGAGGTGTTTAGCAGAATGACTTATACCAAGACCTACAGTTACATGTAGTGCTGTTTTTCTGGATTTCCTTAGCCTGGGAATGTCTCTCTTGTGTACAGGAAACGGAAGACTGAGCTTACCTACTGAAATCCACTAAGAGTTCAATTAGCATGGAAAAACTCTTGTTAATTTCTTGAAATTCATAAATTCATGAAAATTTGTTAATTTTCCCTAAATCTACCTAGAAAATAAATATATTCTTTGGGTAGGGAAGACCATAAGGATAATCATTATCCTTAAAATCCCTTTGTGTTGCCCAGCTGTCAAAAAAGAGATATAGTGCAATTAAGAATCAGCCTTAAGATGGAAAAGAAGCTGATTTACACCAAGCCGTCTCCCTTTAGCGAATATGTTCTAGACAATATTAGAAAACAGTAGTTGTGGTGTAAGGCTGTGGAAGGTTTCTCACGGCAGAAGAGTATTACAGGTGGATCAAGTGACTGGAATTTGAAAGTACGCTAATTCATTTTACCCAAAGAAGCTGTGGCTGCCCCATCCCTGGAAGTATTCAAGGCCAGGCAGGGTGGGGCTTTGAGCAACCTGGTCTGGTGGGAGGTGTCCCTGACCATAGCAGGGGGTTAGAATTCAATGACCTTTAAGGTCCCTTCCAACCTAAACCATTCTATAATTCTATGAAACTCAAAGTAGAAACAAGCAAAATATATTTATCATTGAATTGAATTTATAATTCTAACAATTCTATGCCTAAATTGGATTTTAAAGTTATACTCCAGTATAATGATAAGTGACTCGATGAAGATATTACTAGATTGATTTCTATGGCATGTTTATGCAGATTATAGTGGGTGACCATACAATGGTGTCTTTCTTATGCAAAGTCCTATTCTTACAGAAGTCATTGACAGAACGCCCATAGTGTTCATTAGGAGCAGAATTGCAGTGTTACTCTCTATTATGCTGTACCCAAATGTCTCATAATATCTGGTTTCTCAGCCTCTGTGAGTTTTTCCAGGGTATGTATAGTTTAAAGATGGATTTATTTTATTTTTCTGAGCTAATTTTGCACGCTGATACCTGGAGAGGGTGCTATAATGTGAATACATAGAAATTGTTAATATCACAGAAACTCAGCTGAAGGGAAAAATAGGAACTACTAAGCAGTATACACTGTTTATTGCATTCAATAAACTTACAGCGTTACACAAAAGGGAACACACTGCATATTATTTGAGCAACTTAAAATTCATCATTTAATTTTCTGTCCATTTAGTGAAGGTGTAAGTTGCTGAAGTGCACACTTCTGGAATAACCTAAGACCTATGTTCATAATTTAAAAACAGTATAGATTTCTGTGATTTTTTGAATATCCATCACTTTAGATGAAGAGGGAATTAGGACATATTAGCATACAGGATAGCATGTGTTTGTTTCTGCCTGTCTTGTTGATTGGTATTTGTCTTCAAGCCCACATGGCTTCTCTTTTTGAGCAGAACACAAATGTTTTTGTTATATTAAATATCATCAGGTGTCCAGGGCTTCACTGAATAGTCAGCTTTATAACAGTCTGTAAGGAACAGGTTTTGGGAGAAAAGCAAAAGAATTTCTCCTTTCTTTATATAAGTTTTGTTGTTTTTTTAAAAATAAAAAGTTGTTGTCTTCTTTTTATTTCTTTTTTTTTTTTTCCAGTATATATATATATTTGAATTTCTACCATAAGGGAAATGTCAGGATTTTCTGAATCAAGATAGAATAACAATAAGCTCCATCCATTTCTAATGAAGGCAGCTGGTTTATTTCTGTGTAGGCATGGAAAGTGGAGTCTCTATTAGTGCAGTTTTCATAATACCATTTGAACAGACTTTTTCTAAGTTCTTCATTATAGCATAGATTGCAAGCCTTCCTTATGGGGAAAGAAGGAGGGGGGGAGAAAAAAACCCACAAGAATTCTCTATTTTGGTTCAGTGTAGTATTCACAATGCCATTTGAACAGACTTTCTCCAAGTTCTGCATTGTCGTTGCTTACGTATGTTGCAAACTTTCCTACTGATGAAAAAAAAACCAGATTTTTAATTTTTTTTTACCTTGGTTTTCAAAGTAGTGGAGGGTTTCCTTGAAATGCAGGCTCAGCTCCTCTTCCTCTTTGTTTATGGATTATTGTTCCACATGGGAGCAATTTAAACAAGTCCTGATTGGACTGTAATCCAGAAAGAATTAAACCATGGCTCTTACCCTGATTTGTGTAGCATTAGGAAGAAAGAAAACAAAACAAAACAAAAACCTCAAAATAGCCAACCTGCTTTTCAGTTGACTGTATTTTTAACAGATTAATTGCTTTTTGTTCTGACATGGGACAAGCCATGCAGAAAAGTCATCGCATTTGCACACTAGAGAACTGACACAGGGTTCTCTGGTAGGTGATAACTGATGGCTAATATCAGCAAAGAGACTAAGGGGGATTATGGGTCATTCCCACTCCTGTCACAGCATCACAGGATCATAGGAGAGACAGTTGGAAGGGACCTGTGGAAGCCATCTCCAGGCTCAGAGAGGGCCACGGACAGTACTAGACCAGGGCAGCCAGGGCTTTGCTTAACCATCTTACTTCAGCCCAGGTTAAGACATCAGCAAATATTCTGAGGTCCAGGAAGGTCACACTGCCTTCTTTACTGTGACTAAACACCAATTAAAAAACATTAAAAGACCTTGTGAGTGACATTTACCAGGATATGCTAAGTATCAACACACTTTTTTAAAGTAGGGGAGAAAAAAAAGAAAAAAAAATAGGAAAGAACTACTGAATTTCTAGGTAATAGAAAGGATTCTATTGGCTGCTTCCTCTGATATCCAATTCATCTGGTTTATTAACGTCTGCATTATGTTGGTGACTGAGAAAAATCTAGTTCTTATTCAGAACTCCATTATTAATGATTATATTTTTTCTGCATAATGGTTTATAAACTTTGTTGCTATGTAGGTATTTTAAGTTAGTGTCATCTAACCAGCTATAAAATAATGAGGTGTACTCTGTAGAATCTATTCCAATTTTGTGTTAATTACTGTGTAATAAGAAACTGAAAAATTACCTTTTTAAGTATTTAGAGTGCTCTCTACAATAACCAACAGTATTTCCACTCAGATCTCATTTATAAGAGTGCTTTCCTTAAAATCTAAGATGTAAAGTTAAGCTCTTCTGAAATATATCCTTGATTCAATATAACTAATTATGGAAGGTCTTGGAAGTGGTTGAAACTGTAATGGAGTGCTAAAGAGCATAATGTAAAACACAGTGTATTTCAGAGTTCATTTCAAGAGGAACTCCTCATATAACCTTGCATATATGGAGAATTGCCTGTATCCTTTTGCTTTTCCCCCCCAGTCATAAATAGGAGGCTGTGCAAATTTGCATCCAGTTTTACAATTTTAAAAATATTTTACTGAGGAACAGCAGAGACAAATGAATTTGCAATGAAGGTAGGTTTTGCATGAATGCAAAAATGTCATGTTATTACTGATGAAAATGTCATTTTATTACTGATTGGTGGTCTGTGGGAATAATTTATTGGTTTTCTTTTGAAACTGCTTATACGCCTAGTGCAGAGCAGGCCTTGTGGATGTTTCACCAGCAGTTCCAATTTTCTTGGTGCATGACTCACAGAGAAATACTAGCTGTGTGGTACAAGTCAACTGTGGAAAAATACAGTCTAAGAACATTTTAAGAACCCCAGCTGAGGCAAAAGTGACTGTCGTGGGGCCTGTGAAAGGCACTATGGTTATGTTTATTGACACAATTAACACCTTACTTCTAACACAATTCAGTGAGCCACAGATACTACTTGTGCAAAAAAACCTGCTCCTTCAGTAATTTGCAAATCCCACAGGACTATCATTCTGTCAGCCACGGCTGCTCTGTTAAACAACCTTCCAAGTAATCAGCTGCAGGAAACCTGAAAGATATATTATGATGCTATGTATTAATTTACCAGGTTCCTTAATAAGCTTTAAATAAACAAAGTTATCAAGCTAATTAGCATTCAGGGGAAAATTACCTTCTTTGTATCTCTGAAGTTCTGAGACTGGTTAAAATTCACTCAAAGAAAAATAAGGACAATCAAACAATCAGAATTGTCAAGGTTAGAAGGGACCTTTCAGATCATTGATTTCAACCATCTGACCTCGTCCAACCTAACCTGACAAAACTACCACTAAACCATATCACTCAGCACCACGTCTGACTGTCTTTTAAATACCTACAGAGATGGTGACTCCACCACTTCCCTGGGCAGCCTGTTCCAATGCTTGATAAGCCTTTCCAGGAAGAATTTTTTCCTCATATCCACCCTAAACCTCCCCTGGCATAACCTGAGGCTGTTTCCTTTTGTCCTATCACTTGTTACTTGAGAGAAGAGACCGACCTCCACCTCTCCACCTCTCTACATCCTCCTTTCAGGTGGTTGTAGATAGTGATAAGCCCAGCAATCTAGAAAGCAGAAAACTGATGTTAACTGTTTGACCTAAGATTTCTGCCACAGTCTAAAAAAAGCCAAAAGAGCTCAATTTTTCTAAAGTTGTTACAAAACTGGAGCTACAGAAAGAGCCTTGGTGGGCATCTTTTAAGCTTTTGGTCTCCAAAATTGATGGTCATCACCAATTTAAATTAGGGCAGTAGTTTGTAAAAATTCCTTCAAGCGTGATGATGCATAGTCTGCTGCTCAGATACCCTGAGAACATCCACCTCCACTTGCTCCTCTAGATCCTTACAGATGTAGGTGCACAGAATTGCAGCAGAGATGTAGATATTTATGTCAGAGGATCTGATCTGTCTGAGCTCCTCATCTTCCTTTGTTAACTAAGTGTAATAGCACTATTGATTTCTTTCCCACTATTACCAAGATAAGTATTTAAAAAGATTTTGAGACCCTGAGGTATTACAGAAATTGTGTAAATACATAAAATATGTAGAAAATATGACTGTAAACAGTAAACTTGTTTATAAAGTACACTGTAATCTCTAAATACTCTAGATAAACATTTGTTTCAGAAATACAAAATACTTTACTACTTCTACATATTACTTGTCCCTTTGTATAGCTGCATAGAAACTGAGTTCAACTTTTCCACTAAACTAAAAAGAAGAAAAAAAAAGAAAATATGACTACAATAGTTTTCTGCATTACTGTATAAACATGAAAAATGAAAAAAGAATAGTTGTTTTATGCAGATAGTAGCTATGCCTGCTGAGAAAGGACACGCCACTTAAAGTGGGTAGTGGACATGGGGAGAAATCAGTGCAGGAGGGGGAAGAATGAAGGGAAGCTAGAGCTCCTTAGGAGAGATATTCTCACTTAAAACCTAATAACCATGGAATTACTTTCTTGCACTGACTAGCAGTGTAATGGTACTAAGAAACTGCAAGCGTGGTGTAATCTTTCTTGGATTTCTTATATGGGATATTTGGTGTCTTAGTGTCACCTGTGGGCAGGCAGCATTACCTCAGAACTCTTCATCCTGTGCTCTTTGGAGCCTTCTGGGATCTCTGCACTCCTATTAAAGCTCCTGTGAAGGCAATTAAAAAGCAAGCCTATTGGCACCAGGCTTTACTGTACTATAAGGGGACCCATATCCCTGCTGAAAAAAATGAGCAAGGTGGTAAAAACTGAGAGGTGTTGAAGATCATTTCTCCAGAGAGAAGGGAGTCATCAATAACCTCCTCATTTATTTTCTGGCTTAAACACTCTCTTGTCTCTAGGCACCTGTTAGTTGCATTACGACATGGATCACATTCCTGCTAGGCTCTTATTTATTTGTATTAATGATGGCTTAGGATGCTCTGCTTGGTCAGGCTCTCAAAACAGTCTTACAAAGAGAGCTTAACAAGTTTTATCCTGACCCTGCACTGACAAGCAGCTTCCCTACTAATCCAAGTTTGTGTGTGTGTGTTACATCCTCCTGAGCCGTCTGTAATGGGCAGTCATTCTCAAAACTAATGGGATTCCCAGCTTTGCTTCATAGGTCCCCTATTCAATCCCTGGTTGTAAATTGATGATTGTTGCACTGGTTCATTTGTCCACCCCTTCCCTTCCCTTCCCTTCCCTTCCCTTCCCTTCCCTTCCCTTCCCTTCC